>JAJJWW010006816.1:0-391560 GCA_023531295.1 Papaver armeniacum
ACTGTACCATTAAATTCTTTGTACAATCAATATTGATACGTCTGCCTTTGGATTCTAAGAAAAAGAAAAAATCATCTGGATTCTGTACCACCGTAGCTGAAGCATGGGTCAGCTCTTCTTGTGTTTCAGGATTGAATTATCTCCGTCTCCATCTCAGATTGGTCTTCGCTGTCTTCCAATATAGTATCAATTACAGTATCACCGTCATTAAGAGTGGTTTCGGGAACATCACCTTTAAGATTTCGGCGACAAACAGGACAAGTGGAACTAGAAACTAACCAAGGATCAATGCATTTAGTATGAAAAACATGACTACATGGTAGTAATAATCTTTATAACTCATTTCCATCTTTAAAGTTTTCTAAACAAACAACACATTCGAGAACGTTTTCTTTATTCTTAACACCAGGATGTACAAATACCGGGAGCGACTCGATCACCTTTGAGTCAAGTCCTGTTTTCTGAGTTGCGTATCTTCTTAAAGTAATATTATCATTCCGGGGAACAACGACTCGTTGTTGTCTTTGTTGCTCGGTAACTCTAATACGTCGTTGTCTTTCTTGCTCGACATATCTATTTAAACGCATTTGCTGTAACCAATTAATACAACCTATAAATAAAACCCATATGATTATCGCCCCCAAGAAGATTGCAATGTCCCGGACTACGTCTTTGCGACCATTATCGCTTTGTGCAGAGGCGCATGGTAGTAATATTAGTATATTAGTAGTAAGGAGATGGAATTGAACCATTGAACGTTAACCCGAAGTTTGATATTCTTCTTTACCATGACGCTTTTCTCGAATGGGTGCAGAATCTGCAGCTATGTCTGGCGAACTCTTCTTTATATAATGTGTGTAAGGTGTCATAAGGTTCCGGTGTCATAAGGTTACGTACTCCCGTTAGGATTAGGAATTACTGGCAGTCTGACACCTCAGAAAACATATATGGGATGCTGGGTGGATTTCGCAAAAATCTCTTCCATGAACAAAAAAAACATGACTATATGTGTTTACCAAAATTATAAAAACAATTTGTGGAACCAATATACATCACGGGAAAATTAGAAATCTTAAGAATTATAAACATTGATTTTGGCTCTATCAAGCTAATCTAGAATCAGCCTATATGTTTCTGCCAGTTAATGTCGCGGGAAAACAAATAAAGCAAACTGCATCCTTAAAATCCCTTGGTCCTTGCATCTGCACGCTTATCATCCTTGAGAAGAACTCGTTGCAAAAACTGGTGGCGCCATTGTAACATTGGCCAGCTCGTCTTGTGTTTCAGAAACCATCTCGGTCTCCGTCTCAGTATGGCCTTCGCCAGCTTCCAATACATCAATTACAACACTCCCGGCATTAATAGTGGTCTCCGGAACATTATATTTAAGATCAAAGCGACAAACAGGACAAGTACCAGAGTTGGAAACTAGCCAACGATCAATGCATCCAGTATGAAAAACATGATTACATGGTAATAATCTCAACAAATCTCCATCTTCAAATTGACTCAAACAAATAACACATTCCAGTACGTTTTCTATGTTCTTAACATCAGGGTGTTTAAATACAGGAACATTTCGATCGCCTTCACATCAAGACGTCTTCTTTTGAGTTGCTGCACTTCCTACACCTGCAGTAACATTATTATTTCCAGGAGTATATGGTCGTTGCTGAGTGGCACTAGGTCTTTCCCTATGATATACGGCCCACAACCAATGACCCAGAAAAAATAAGATTATCAGAACGACAGCCGAAACAAGATAAATTCCGCACTCTTTGCCTATGCTAGTCAATGCAAAAAATCCACCACTATCGCCATCTGCAGAGGTGTATGGTAGTATTAATAGCAGTACTGTGCAGATGGAATTCAACCATTGCATGTTGAGTTTGATGATATTCTTCTTCACCATCATGATTAACATTAAATTTGTGTTGAATGTTCGTCAGAAATTTTGTAATTCATGTCGAGGTCTTTGTTTATATAGTGTTACAGAAGTTTGTGTTTTAATAGAATTTAAAAAAGTTTGTCTTTCGGACTATTGAGTGGATTTGGGCCACCGGCCCATTAGACATATTTCAGGTCGCGTATTCGGATCCAATTTCCAAATGAGTCGAAAACCCTGCAAAAATCTTCTTTAACTTTCCCATTTCCTCTTCTTGTTCTTCTATTCTTCGCGGCTTCCATTATCAGAAGAACAGAGAAAAGATGAATACACACGGAGCATGATGAAGATAGGGATGAAGATAGGGAGGAGAATGAGAACGGAGAAGAAGAAGTTTATTTGAATGAAGAAGATATTCTTGAAGAAATCAATGTTGATGAAGAAGGTGAAGTGTATTTTTTTGGTGTTCCTTTTTCTTTTCTTTTATCTTTATTGACTTCGCACACCATCTCTTACTTTCTGTATCTGTTGAATTTCAGATCTTCCTGATGCTGATGAAGATATGGGTTCAGATCCTGATGAAGGTATTTGTCAATTTTAAAATTGCAGCAAAACTAGGGTTTTTATTTAAGGTTTTGAATTGATTGAATATTAGTTAGTTTGCTTGTAGTTAATTGTAGATTTAACTAAAAAAATTGACTTATGGATAGTAGGCAGATGACAGTAGAAATTTAAGACAGGGACAAACTTGTAGGAGCAGTAATATTGAGGTAGTGAATCATCCTGTAATAAGGATTTCGTTGTAGTTTGGAGCTTCAATATTAACAGAAAAAGACAGGTTTAAAGCCTAACACGTGTCTACTTAACATGCTTATTCTCATTATCTCGAAATATTTGAATTTTGAAGCACACATTATGATGAACACAATTTTTCTACATGGATATAAGTAGGATTACCTTTGCGCTTACAATAGTCTAGCCGTATTATGTCTTCTTCAAGCAATCTTGAATTCTCCTTGATAGAATGCGAAGATCTAAATAATCTGTGCTTCATATTCTTTATACTTGAAAGAAAATCTTTAGTTAAATTTTGTGCTTAATTTTAACTCTCCCATTTAATCCTTTATCACTGAAATGACATGCTTCGGAATTATTGTTTAAATGCAAGAAGACATAGATCTAGAAGTTATCACATATTCTGCATTGACGCCACTGTTAAATATACAAGCAGTAATAGGTTGCCTTGTTTTTCGGTTGGGTCCCAAGTCACTAGGTTAATTAAGAAAGCTTTATCGTGGAATGCTCAGGGTTGTGCTAAGCTAAAACTCTGAATCATCTCAGTTTACTAGTTGATAAATATAAACCGGAGTTCGTTTTCATCTCTGAAACTAACTAGGTCACAGTAAAATGGAGTTCGTACTATTGGAAAGTCTGGGGGCGTTTTTGTTGCTGGGTCTGAATTAATACATGTTCATTTGATTGAATTCATATTAGAGTAATGTTGTGATATTTTGCATTAATATTTAATGCATCTCTGAATTAATATTTTGCATATTAGAGTAGTGTTTGGATATGACATGCTTATATGGTGATTTAGATGCACCAGGTAAATATGTGCAGTGAGAATTCATTAGTCAACTAAATCGCCATATTCAGTATCCTTGGCGTTGGGTGTTTTTAGGTGGTATGAACTCTATTCTAAACATCAAATCTACCTTTCAATAATTAGGTCTGATTCATTTTAATTTCATTGAGACACCATGTAACTTGGACTAACAATAGGGAAGGTGCTGAGAATATTAGGAAGAGAAATGATAGGCTGTTGGTTTTCCCCTTGCTAATGAACTTGGTAAATCATGCTCATCCTAATGCTGCTGTTTTGCGTCTAACTAGAGTAGGGTCCTTTTAGAAGAAAATCACCTAATTCCTAAGATAGAAAGACCTTACTAGTGTTCTAGTTCTAGAGGTTGGTTGGAGCATAAAGAATTTGATATTTTCATAAATAATGCTTGGAATGTTTTGTAGATTAGAAATGAAAATAATTTCCCCTTGCTAATGAACTTCGTGGCTTGAGAAAGTAGAAAACCAGGACATCTTGTGTCCAAGAAATTTTTGCTAAACCTTGAGAAAGAGCTTCAGACATGGAATAGAATCAAACATATATATTGCTTGAAAATAGTGGGGATAAATTTTTAAGGAACATGATAGGAATACAAAATATTTCCAGATAGAGGCTTTTTAGAGAAGAAGGCATAATCATATTCATAAACTTCCAGATGCTTCAGGCCTTTGGATAGAAGATAAGGATTAGATTGATAATCTGTTTATTAATGTTTTATCTGATGCTGAGAATTATCTATAGTTCCTGATAAAGATGGATATGGGCGGTGCTTAAATCTACGAATCCTTGGGGGTCCCCTGGTCCTGATGGGTACTCACCAGGATTTTTTAAACCCACCGGAATCTCATGGGAGATGATGTTACCAAGTCTGTGCAAAATTTCTTTGTGTCTGGAAAATTGCCTGAAAATGTTAACAACATTTATCACATTAATCCCTAAAGTAATTATTCCTCCTGTTTGCCCATCTGAATTCAGACCATAAGCATGAGTAATACGCTTTATAAAATGGTTTCGAAAATGTCTGCTAATAGATTGAATTTTTTTTTGGATAAATGTCTCCTCAACAATCAGCTTTTGTACCTAAAAGACATTGTTGAGAACATGGTCACTGTGCATGAAGTTCTTCACAGCATGAAAATTGATCAAAAAGAGCTGGGAATTTGGCTCTTAAACTTGATTTATCTAAAGTTTTCGATGGAATGAAAGTTCGTTATTTTGTTTTAGGAAGATTGGTTTTCATGATAAATGGTGCAGTTAAGTTCTGGTGAAGGGGCATTACCAATCTTATTTGTATAAATAATGATAATGGTGATGATTCAATTGTCTTTTCAGCTTGAGAAATCTTCTTTTGTTATATTTTCGTTTGTTTTTGTTGTGGTTGCAGACGAACCGGATGATTCCATGCACATATTCACAGGCCATACTGGTATACTCTTGATTTACTGTTGTTATGGCTGATAGTGTGACAATCTGAGAGCTGAATTTGGCATTTTGATAGGCTGATCTGATTTAAATGTGTTCCACAATCTGAATTTGGCATTTTGAAAGGCTTGATTTGCAGGTAAAACAATCTGTACCGGTTCTGATGATGCATCACTAAGAGTTTGGAACCCTAAAACTGGAGAGAACGTGCACGTTATTAGTGGTACTTTGGCACTGTATAGTCTTTTTTTTTTTTTAATTCAATTTTATCACAAATTGCTAGTGCAAATATATTACACTGAGTAGTGAATAGTCATCTAATAGGGATGTGCCCATGTATTGCCGTGGCATAAATATTCTATTATGTTTATTTATTTATTTTTTTCATTTTGCGTGAATTTTGAAAGAATTTCTTCTCTTCTAGGTCATCCATATCATACCGAAGGTTTGACATGCTTAGTTATCAGCTCAGACTCCAGTCTTGCTATTACAGGGTCGAAGGATGGCTGTGTTCACATAGTGAACTTAATAACTGGAAAGGTCTGTTTCCTTCATTACCACTGTTTTGCTTATTGTCTTTCACCATCCTCTATATCATTTATTGCTTTTTTTCTTTCTTAAGACTGATGTAAACTTGATCAGAGAATTGTGCTTACATGTATGATGGTGAATAAGCATAAGCTTTCAGCATTAATGGATCTATCATGAAAGTTAGAGATTTGGTTTCTAAAATGGTATTTCTTCCTTTCAGGTGATTAATTCTGTGCTATCTCACTCTGACTCGGTTGAGTGCATTGGCCTTTCCCCCAGGTATTACTGATATATAGATTACCTGCACTGAACTAAAACTTCTGAGATGCTTCACTAGGATAAAACAGCTGATAAGCATTGGAAACATGTTCAAGTGATCAAGACGTTGAAAATACAACTATGAGTCTTGGTCAATTAAACATACGCAAATTGTCTACTAAGAATCAAGTTTAGTTATATCGCAATCTGTAGAAAACCTCACATGATTTATCCTTCTTTTGTAGTCACCCTTTTGCTGCAACTGGTGGCCTTGATCAGAAACTCATCATTTGGGACCTGCAACGATCAACTGTTCGCTTATCATGTGATCATGAGGTAAGGCTTGATAGGAATACATCCAAAATGTTCTTTCCGATTACTTTTTAGGCATCAAGTGATCATGTAAATGATCCATTACCTGATATTTCTTTGAGATGAAGTTGATCATCCTGACAGAAAGTCAGTCAAAAGTTGGTTGGGTTCTTGTTAGTGAAAATGACTAAAATGTGTGGTTTAGAGAGTGGAGATTTTTTTTTTCTGGCATAAACTTCATCACCATGTGACTTTGCTGTTTCGCCCTGCACACAAGAAATACTCTTAATTTTCACCCTACTGAGTTGCATTAGAACTTAAATGTTGGAACTTATGATTTTAACTAACTAGCATTTACTATCAACTAGTTGTAACAATGAACAATCTAATTGTTTCTGCAGGTTGGTGTAGCTTGCTTGGTATGGCTAGGATCATCTAGGTATGTGGTTACCGGATGTCTAGATGGTAGGAATACGAGTATGGGATAGCCTCTCAGGGGAATGTGTGAAGACATTCAGCGGTCATTCCAATGCCATTCAGTCTCTGTCTCCCTCTGCAAATCTAGATTTCCTTGTTTCTGTTTCTATCGATCGAACTGCATGAGTATTTGAAATTGCAGAGTTCAAACAGTGAAAATAGGTAGTCTGATCTACATGTATTTGTGTTTTGGTAACCAACAGTTTATACAAGTAATACACTTTACATGGATTTGTCTTGCAAATATGTTATTTAGGCTCAGTAGTTAACAAAAAAAAATTGTTTTATGCCCTTGGTTGGAATTTGGAAACCATTTTGGTTGAATGACTGGAGGGCAGACTTTGAACATGTCTCTGAATGCTTTGAAGTCTGACTCATTATTAGCAAAGTACAATTAGATAGCTACGAGGTTGAGACTATTGATGTGATAACGGTTCAGTTGATTGTCCCACATCGGTTGGCTTTATGTGATCAATGAAGTGATTGGTTTTTTCTCACTGCGTGAGACATTTTTAGTCCCACATCGATCATGTCAGCTAAGTTTTTGTTGGCTTTTAATACTGTTAAGATAACTGGTTTCTTCCCGCACAAATTTTTACCTTTTATTTCTCTTAATTTCCACTGCTTTAACATCCTTATTTCCCAAAGACTTTTCAGGCTTTTTGCTGCCATTAGTTTGTTGAGTTTTGCTTTCATCTTTCACATTGCATTGATTCACAGCATGAAGATAATCTCATGGAATGTTCAGGGCTTCAAGCAAATCAACACTAGAAATCATCTAAGTGACCTAATAAGAACTCAAAACCCTGATATTATTTTCCTATGTGAAACTAAAATCAGTTATGCTAAATGCAAGCCTTTTCTCATGCAGTATCAATACCCAAATCATTCTTATATTGAACCTGAAGGTTTATCTGGAGGTCTTGCTTTACTCTGGAAAAATGGTTTCACTTGTGATGTTATTGATTCTTCCATGAATATTTTTAATGTTGTTGTTCAATCTGATATGAGCAAACCAGAATTCCTCCTAACTTGTATGTATGGGTACAATAACAATGATAAGAAAAAGAGTCGACGTGAGTTCACTCATCAAATAAGCAATGCTAACACTGCTCCCTGGATATTAATAGGTGATCTAAACTTTCGCATTCTAGGAGATTGTAGTAGCACCAGCTCTTCCATGGATGGATGGGTAAATGGCATGGTTCAAAATTGTGGTTTAGAAGATATTGGCTTTGTAGGTAAAGATTATACTTGGACCAAGTAACAACATAGGTACAGGCACAAGAAGATCTAGAATAGACATGGCTCTAGGAAATAGTGATTGGAACTTAAATTTTCCTAATGCTAAGTTATTTCATCTCACACAAGTAGGTAGTGATCACTGTCCTGTCATGTTAGTCTCTGATTCTAATTCTGCTACCTGTTGGAAGCCTTTCAAGTTCTTCTTTACTTGGCTGAATGACAATTCATGTACTGAAATCATCAAAAAAGCTTGGAATGTAAGTATTTCTGGTTCTCCTGACTTCCAACTTGTTAAGAAATTACAGTTTTGTAGGAAAGATTTATCCATATGGAACAGGCAACATTTTGGAAACATCAATCAAAAAGTGGATTCCCTACAAGCTGAATTGAACTCTCTGCAAGAACAACCAGCTAGTGATGAAACTCATAACAAGATTTTCAACATCAACAAGCAGCTTAGCCAATGCCACAAAGAGAAGAGTGAGTTCTATCAGCAAAAGTCAAGGGATCATTTCATCAAGGATATGGATCTCAATAGTAAATACTTCCATTCTAAAGCTAACAGGAAGAAAGCTAGAAATAACATTGATTCCATCAAAGACCACAACAATAATTGGCTTCATTCTAGAGAAGAAATATCTCAGCACCTGACTGAACATTTTAGTAATACGAGTACTTCCTCCAATCTTAAATTAGATGAGAGTCTGTATTCATCTTTGCCTGCTATTATTACAGCTGAAGATAACATACTTCTTACCAGTATACCTCCTCATCAAGAAATTTTTGCCACTTTGAAGAGCATGGAAAACTGGAGTGCACCAGGCCCTGAGGGTTTTCAAGCAGGCTTTTACAAAAGCCAATGTAGTATTGTTGGTGATGATGTTTGTTCCATGGTTACTAAGTTTTTTCAATCTAAACATATACTCAAGCAGATCAACAAGACTTATATATCCCTTATTCCCAAGAAGAAGAAAGCATGTTGAAGTCATTGATTATAGACCCATTGGCCTTTGTAATACTTCTTACAAGATAATCTCCAAGATATTAGTTAACAACATGAAGGCACATATGGGCAAGATCATCTCTCCCTTCCAAGCAGCTTATGTTTCAGGAAGACTCATAAGCGACAACACTGTCATTGCACAGGAAATCATTCACTCTATGAAGAAAAAAAAAGGAAAAACAGGATGGATGGCTCTAAAGTTGGATATGTCTAAAGCCTTTGATAGGCTTGAATGGAACTTTCTCATTAAGGTGCTTGCATATTTTGGTTTTAGTCAAGATTTTTGTGATCTCAATTATCAATGTATCAGCACAACTTCTTTGTCTGTGATGCTAAATGGATCTCCTTGTGAAGAATTTCATCCTACAAGGGGGATAAGACAAGGTGATCCTCTCTCTCCTTACTTGTTCATTTTGGCAATGTAGTTTCTCTCAAGAAATCTAATCACATCTCAACAAAATAACACCATAAAAGGTATTAAAGTGGCTGCTCATTCTCCAACCATTAATCATTTGCTTTTTGCAGATGATTGCTTGATATTCACTCAAGAAAATCACGGTTCGGTTAACAATCTACTTGATTACTCCATGATTTTGGTTCTCAGTCAGGACAAGTTATTAATTTTGATAAATCCTCAGTTCATTTCAGCAAGCATACAGATCCTAGTGAAGCTGATACTCTTACACAAATTCTTGGTGTTAAAAGAATGTCATCTAAGGAAAGATACCTTGGATCTCCCTTGATTTTAGGTCACTCAAAGCAGGAAGCTTTTAAAGAAATAGAAGAAAGTTTCATGAACAAATATTCAACATGGTCCTCAACTTCTCTTACACAAGTTGGAAGAGCAACTATGATTAAACATGTGCTGAATTCTGTACCTGTCTATCAAATGGGAACCTTCAAGATACCTTCTAATCTCATCAACAAGCTTACCACTATTCAAAGAAGATTTTTCTGGGGTTATACTTCTAATAGAGGCTCTAATCCTCTAGGATGGCAAAGAGTATGCTACTCCAAAGAAGATGGTGGTCTGGCTTTTAGAGACCTAGAAATTCTTAATCTTGCACTTTTGACTAAACTTGCTTGGAGGTTATGCAATGAACATGATTCTCTTTGGTGCCAAATCATGGAAAGTAAGTATTTCAAGAATGGAGACATCATACATCAAACTCTGGAGGCCAAAAATTGTTCTTACACTTGGAATGGTATCATTAAAGGACTTAAGGTAGTTCAAGAAAACTATTATATGGAAGTTAACAATGGGAGGAAGACAAGAATTTGGCAAGATAGATGGATCCCAGGCCTCACTGTACCTCCATCACCGGTCAATGATCTTTTCAGGTTTTATTCAAATGTTGAAGAACTTATAATTCCAAACACCAACTCTTGGAATGTCAATCTTCTCAGCCAATTATTTGATCATGATACTTCTCTCAAAATTCAGAACATTCTTTTAGACAACACTAAAGAAGATGTGATGATATGGATGCCAGCAAAGGATGGAAAGTTCTCAGTCAAGAGTACTTATAACATGCTTTCTAAGAAAGACAATCCTGCTATAATTAATGGAAGATTTATACCAAGTAAAGTCTGGAAAATACTATGGAACTGCAAGATAGCACACAGAACAAAACTGTTTGCATGGAAGTGTCTACATGGAATTCATTCTACTAGAGTTAAGCTGGCCTTCTACAATAACGAAATTGATTCTTAGTGTGGCATTTGTGGTTCGGTTGATGAAACAATGGAACATTTAATGTTTGAATGTGGTCACTCTAAGGCTGTGTGGAAGCTGTTAAACATCAATATTGAAGTTATAGCAGTTAACTATTCATCAGTCTTTGAATGGGTTGAAGACTGGTTCTCTAAACAATCCTACAATTCAGATAAGGAAATGCTCTATAAGTTAATGATTAGTGCCTGGATTCTATGGAAAGACAGATGCGATTCTGTCTTTCAGGAAGTATCTCTCAACCCTGCTAACACTGTGCATAGAATCTATTATCATTTGCACTCTCATTATTCTGTTAATGATATACATACACCTCATGCTAATGTTGTAATTGTCTCTAGATGGAAACCTCCCCCTCTGGGTTTTCTTAAATTTAACATTGATGCATCTTTCAGCTATGATACTAATCATGCTGGTACGGGTATTATTATCCGTGATTATGCAGCATTTCGCCAGAATCAAAGGAGTTTCGCAGATGGAATACTAAGCTCAGAAGCTGCAGAATGTATGGCTGTATTGGAAGCTCTCCAGTGGGCAAAAGAGTTGCAGATTAATAAAGTACACATTGAATCTGATGCTAAACTTGTTATTCAGACAATTGTGGAAGGAAATCTTCTCATACAATGGGAAAACCGTAACGTTCTCAAGATTATTAAGCTTTTAAGTAGTAGTTTTACTTCTTGTCATTTCAATTATGTAAGTCGCAACGATAATCAAGTTGCAGACAAGGTTGCTAAGTCTGTAAGGGAATCTGCTAAGCATGTACATTATGCTAGTAATTTCCCTGAGAATTTTTGTAGCCTTATGGCAAAGGATTTACTTCCTCATCTATTTAATGAAAATTTTTTATTATCAAAAAAAAAAAAAAAGAGGCCATATGAGCCAGAGTGAAATTCAACCTGTCCTGTCAGGGGTAAAAGGCGACTCGTTAATGATCGTTTAGTGACGACGGGACGTGCCGACACCCACCAAAGCGAACACATCACTTTGGAGGCGAGCGAGTCTGGCCCTACTTTAGGTTGGACTCGCCCGTCAATTTTTGGAAGCACCCAACATTTCGTTGGGGGCTATCACCAAACTCAAAATTTTCAAATATTTATTTTCAAGTAAAATTGAGAACCTTTGAATTCCATTACGACTGATGAAACTGCGCTCAGAAAGCATTTACGTTTCTTTTCAAGTCATGTCAATCTCATCAGGATGTCAAGCATTTACATACCCCATGTTGTGAAATTTGGGTTTGGGAGTCAAGTTTTTGTTCAGAATACGGTTTTAGATTTTACTCTAAGTGTAGTGGCAATGTGGGTTGTGCACTAAGGCGTTTGAAGATATGACTGAAAGAGATGATGTTTGTTGGAAATCTATGGTTTGTGCTTATATGAATCATGGTTGGAAATTTATGGTTTGTGCTTATATGAATCAAGGTGTGCTCCTGGACAGGGAAGATGGATCAAGTCTAATATTCAAAAGCGGGATATTGAAGTTTCTACTTCATTAGGGAATGCCTTGATAGACATGTTCGCAGAATATGGTGATCTTGAAAGTGCAATTTCAATGTTCAATCAGATGAGAAAGAAGTGCATTATCACATGGACATCACTGGTTGCAGGCTTAGCCTTTAATGGGAAGTATAAAGAAGCTTTAGCTCTCTTTGATGAGATGTGTGTGGAAAGAACACAACCGGATGATGTCATCTTCATACTTCATTGCTGTTCTCTCCGCTTGCACTCATGGGGAGACTGGTTGAAGAAGGAAAACGGGTCTTGTTTCAAATGGTGAAACAGTTCAACATTGTTCCTCGAATTGAGCATTATGGATGCATGATCCATCTTCTTAGTCAAGCAGGGAAATTAGAGGAAGCATACACGTTAATTACAAGTATGTCATGTTGGAAAAAACGTGTTTAACCATGGACTTTGACTTGCCCACAAAATGTTTTTTCCTTGTGAATAGTTAAAACATTAGTCCCACATAGGTGAAAATCTAAACAATTTTAGACTTAAATACCATATAATTGGGCTATAAGGGCAGGCCCTTTGGGCACTTTGCCTTTTGTGCGATTGGGAAGACTTAGACTATGGCTAGGTCCCTTTCCCGTACGCGGTGATTCGCTTACGAAGCACGCACGCCGCCGTCCGTCCGGTCGGTCGGTCGGGTCGGTTCGGGTCGGGTGTGGGTGTGGGTTCAATAAGACTTATCTTTTTACTGAAAATTTTACTCATGTTTTCTGCACATGTGTCTTTTTGTTTGGACGTGCTTGTCACATATGTGAAGCACTTTTCCCCTGTCCTTACGTGTTTGGCTTGCTGCTTAAAATAAAAGTTTTTTGTGATTCGCAAAAGTGCTTTTCGAGACAAAGTCAGCTTTCTGACAGAAAACTACACACTGTTTGAAGTCTGATTTCTTTGGCTTGTTTTGTTTGTTTGAAGAACAAAAAAAAACATAACCAGTTCTCACTTCACAATACACACCAAGAGAAGCTTTCTCTTCTCTTCTTCTTCTCTTCCTCTCTTCTGTTTTCTTAACAGAGTTCTTAAGTTTTTTGAGAAATAAAAACTTTCAGTTTTTTTTTCTCTCTTGGAGTAACAACTTTTCCGGTGCTGCCAAGCTCTTAGGGTACCTTCCTTGTATGCTACATCGAGAGGTACTAGCGGTAGTTGTATCCCTGGAGGTGACTCGCCAAGCTGCTATAGCATCTCGGAGGAGTAGCGGGCGATATTGCCTTTAGGTCGGCGTATTTATACGTGCCTCTACCACATTCGATTACCATTGTTTGAGCATCACCAACAACATCAGTAAAGCATGGGTTTGAGCTAAGTATATTTTTCACATCTCTTTCATTATTGTTACATTGTTTCCAACAAACTAAAGGCAATATCGCTTCTGCTTTATTTTTACTGTAACAAAATGGGAAAGAGTACTATAGACAAACCCCCAAAGTTTAGTGGTAAGGATTTTAAACGATGGCAGTCCAAAATGTTGTTTTTCTTAAAAGACCAAAGGTTAGATGAAGTTGCCCTTTACAGACCCTCGAGAAGGCTTCATGACCGCGGTTATGAACATGATCTAGAGAGGTGGACTAGGAAGAATTACATGTGCAAAAACCACATTCTTAACTGTCTGGATGACTCATTGTACGACTTTTATAATGCAAAAGAAAATTTTAATGCTTACCATTTGTGGGAAGCCCTTGAGGATAAGTATCTTCTTGAGGTCTTTGGGAGCAAGAAGTTCTTGATGGCCAAGTTCTGGATTTCAAGATGACCGATGAAAAGCCCGTTGTAGATCAATTCGTAGAACTCCGGCTACTCATCAACGAAATCCTTCTTTGAAGGCTTGCGCTTTGATGAAGCTCTACAAGTATCTCATGATAATTGAAAAGCTTCCACCCTCATGGAACGAGTACCAGAAGAGGTGCGACACAAAAATCGCGAAATCACCATGGTGGAGCTAGGAAAATGATCCGGTGGAGGAACTTCTGTGCAACAAGAACAAGAGCCTGATGCTGAGCAAAGACATGTCCAACAAGGCGCATGTACTGGACGATAAGGCGGCATCAAAGAACAAGCATGGAGAATCCAGCAAAAATGGTAACGAGACGTAACAAACGTCGAAAACTCCAAAGGTAACAATCTTAAGCCTAGGGGTGGTGTCTCCAAAAACACCATCAAAGGCGATTGCTATAACGTGGAAAAGCTGGCCATATGGCCAAAGGCGTAAGGCACCTAAGAAGACCAAAACCGACCTAAAACGAAAAATAAGGCAAACATAGTAGATAATTGGATATTTTTACGGCATGGTGTCCGAAGTCAACCTTGTCTCAAATGTGACCAATGTGAGAGACTGGTGGCTAGATTCTGGAGCCACCAGGCATGTCCGCAAGTTCGTAAATGCTTTCTCCTCCTATGGCACCGTAGGAGACGATGAGAAAATGTATATGGGTAACTCCTCCACCTCGAAAGTTGTGGGGAAAGGCAAGGTTGAGTGAAGCTTACTTCTCAGGAAAAACTCTCGCATTGAATGACGTGTATCACGTCCCGGACATATGCAAGAATCTTGTCTCGAAACCATCTTACTAGGGAAAGGTTTTAAATTTGTAATGGAGTCTAACAAAGTTGTAATCTCTAAGGGTGGTGACTTCGTAGGAAAGGGTTACGCCACCGAGAACATGATTAAGCTTAGTGTACTTTCCTTGAACTTGAATGAAAATGCATCTTCTTCGCTTATGTTTGTGACTCCTCACATGTTTGGCATGATAGACTAGGACATGTTAACTTCAAATCCATTGAAAAACTTGCTAGTCTAGGTGCATTCCTAAAATAAACTTTGACAGAGGTCATAAATGTGAAATTTGTGTTGAATCTAAATTTGCAAGAAAACCCTTTAACAAAAAGGTTGAACGTAGTACAACTCCCCTAGAACTAATTCACTCGGATTTAGGAGATTTAAAATCAACTCCAACTAAAGGTGGTAAAAAATGGTACATCACTTTTATCGATGATCACTCCCGATACTGTCAAGTTTACCTTCTTAGAAGCAAGGATGAAGCCTTAGAAGCTTTCAAATTATATAAACTTGAAGTAGAAAACCAAAGAGGCGTTACAATTAAAACTCTTAGGTCAGACCGAGGCGGTGAGTATGTGATACCCATAGGAGAATTTTGCAAACTTAATGGCATCATTCACGAGACTACTGCACCTCGTTCACCTCAGTCGAATGGAGTAGCTGAAAGGAAAAACCGAACACTCATAGATATGGTAAACGCTATGTTAGCTAGCTCAGGGCTACCCTCGAACTTGTGGGGGGAAGCAATTCTCTCTGCTTGTTATATCTTGAACCGCATTCCATTTAAGAAATCTGATAAAACCCCATATGAATTATGGATAGGTAGACCACCTTCCTACGCATTCTTTAAAGTGTGGGGGTGTTTGGCCAAGGTGGGCATTCCTCGCCCCAAGCAAACCAAAATAGGACCTAAAACTATGGACTGTGTTTTCTTAGGTTACCCCGAGCACTCTAGTGCGTATAGGTTCATGGTCATTGGTGATAACACCATTATGGAATCTAGAGATGCAGTGTTCTTTGAACACATTTTTCCTTTTAGGTCCGGACCTTGCAAAAGGGTCCGCGATGACCTCTCAGATGTTCCTTCGACTAGTCAAACCCCAACTCTAGATGTTGAGACCGAACCTAGAAGAAGTAA
This sequence comes from Papaver armeniacum, assembly GCA_023531295.1. Classification (NCBI taxonomy): domain Eukaryota; kingdom Viridiplantae; phylum Streptophyta; class Magnoliopsida; order Ranunculales; family Papaveraceae; genus Papaver; species Papaver armeniacum. Next base: position 15,690 of record JAJJWW010006816.1, read on the forward strand.
GAGGGTCAGAACCGAGAAAAGTTTCGGTCCAGAGTTTGTGACTCTTGCGGTAGAGTCTGAACCCCAAACCTATAAGGAAGCAATGACTTGTCCGGAAGCTCCCTTCTGGGAAGAAGCTTCCCTTAATGAGTGGGATTCCATTCAAGATAACGACACTTGGGATCTGGTAGACTTACCTCCTGGTAGTAAATCCATAGGGTGCAAATGGGTCTTTAAAAGAAAGCTTAGACCAGATGGGACTACAGAAAAACACAAAGCTAGGTTAGTAGTCAAGGGCTACAGACAAAAGGAAGGAGTAGATTTCTTTGATACATATTCACCGGTCACTAGAATCACTTCTATTAGGATGCTGATTGCTATTGCTTCTATTTATGATTTGCATATACATCAGATGGATGTTAAAACTGCATTTTTACATGGTGAATTGAATGAAGAAATTTACATGGAACAACCTGAAGGTTTTGTTGTGAAAGGTTTAGAAGATAAAGTATGCAAATTGAAAAAATCTCTGTATGGTTTAAAACAAGCACCTAAACAGTGGCATGAAAAATTTGATCATGTAATGATGACTAATGGCTTCAGAATTAATGAATCTGATAAATGTGTTTATGTTAAATCGGTGGATAATTCTCATGTTATTGTGTGCCTGTATGTTGATGATATGCTCATATTAGGCAGTAACCTTGAAATCATTAATGCCACTAAAAGCATGCTGAACGAAAACTTTGACATGAAAGACTTAGGCCCTGCTGATATAATCTTAGGGATGAAAGTCAGAAAGACATCTGATGGTTATAGTCTTAGTCAATCTCATTATCTTTGAAACGTGCTCAAGAGATTTAAGCATGAAAATGCTAAACCTGCATCTACTCCTTATGACCCCAATTGTAAATTGAAAAAGAACAAGGGTGAAGGAATTCGTCAACTCGAGTATTCTCGTGTTATTGGCAGTATTATGTATTTGATGAACTGTACCAGACCTGATATTGCCTACGCAGTGAGCAGATTGAGCAGGTACACTTGCAACCCTGGGGAGAATCATCGGGAAAGCCCTATACGAGTTCTACGGTACTGAGAGGAACTTCAAACTATTGCTTAAGTTTTGGGAAGTATCCTGCACGTGATAGAGGGGTCTGTGATGCCAACTGATATCGGGAGCGGACAAGTGCAAGTGCACAAGTGGGTACGTCTTCACACTTGGAGGTGCGTCCGTGTCATGGAAGTCTTCCAAACAGACATGTATAGCTCGATCCCGAGTATGGAGTCCGAGTTTATAGCCTTGGATAAAGCCGCAGAGGAAGCCGAATGGATACGAGGTTTCCGGGAGGAATTCCACTCAGCCCAAGCCTCAGTGTATTCTATCGCAATCCACTGTGACAGTAAAGCTGCTATTGGATGTGCAGAGAATAAGGTGTACAACGGAAAGTCGATACACATTCGTAGAAGACACAAGACAGTGAGACAACTACTCTCTACAGGTATCATCTCTATAGACTTTGTAGGGTCTAAAGAGAACATTGCAGACCCTTTGACGAAAGGGTTGCCTAGAGAGAAAGTTAGTTCCGCATCGAGGGGGATGGGACTTAAGCTCATAGAATAAAATTGCCAAGAAGGATACTCAACCTTGTGAATGGAGCTCCTAATCAAGGTTCAATGAGACTACTAATTTTTGGTGATAACGAGAGAGAAAGCACTATCTTAGTCCCTCCCTATGGTGCAAGCGTGTGATAGTGCTACTCGCATGATTTAGGATGATCCGTTGAGATCTTAATGAGTACCATGGCTTTGATTAAAGCGGGGTGTGGCAGGACACTCTTTATGGACTCACCTATGTGAATGTTGGAAGTGGGGCCGCTTCCATGAGAATTTGAGCGGATTCTCTAGAGACATTCATTACGTCCGGATTTAGCCCAAGGCCAAAATGGGCACAACGGCAAGAGCTTGGCAGCTTTTTTTGATACATCAAAGCGTGGTTGTTATTTCGAATTGCACTCACTCGTTGTCGGTTCAAGACATTGTGTTCACCGTAACAACAAGCGATTCAGGTAACCTCTCACTAAGTTAAGGTTCAATCTCCAGGACACCTTAGCCTAATTTTGATGTATTCGTTTTTCTCGTATTTTTGTCGACATGTTTTATTATTCATGTGGGGGATTGTTGGAAAAAACGTGTTTAACCATGGACTTTGACTTGCCCACAAAATGTTTTTTTCCTTGTGAATAGTTAAAACATTAGTCCCACATAGGTGAAAATCTAAACAATTTTAGACTTAAATACCATAGAATTGGGCTATAAGGGCAGGCCCTTTGGGGACTTAGCCTTTTGTGCGATTGGGGAGACTTAGACTATGGCTAGGGTCCCTTTCCCGTAAGCACCGCGCCGCCGTCCGTCCGGTCGGTCGGGTCGGGTCCGGGTCCGGGTCCGGGTGTGGGTGTGGGTTCAATAAGACTTATCTTTTTACTGAAAATTTTACTCATGTTTTCTGCACATGTGTCTTTTTTTTTGGACGTGCTTGTCACATATGTGAAGCAATTTTCCCCCTGTCCTTACGTGTTTGGCTTCTTTTGCTTAAAATAAAAGTCTTTTCGAAAACCGATTCGCAAAAGTGCTTTTCGAGACAAAGTCATTTCGACGAAAACTACACTGCTGTTTGAAGTCCGATTTCTTTGGCTTGTTTTGTTTGTTTGAAGAACAAAAAACATAACCAAGAACCTTGTCATACGCATGGGTTTTCCTTGGCGTTTTTCTCTTGTTTTGCTTATCGATTTTTGCTATAAATAGTTAAGAGTTTCTCACTTCACAATACACACCAAGAGAAGCTTTCTCTTCTCTTCTTCTTCTCTTCCTCTCTTCTGTTTTCTTAACAGAGTTCTTAAGGTTTTTTGAGAAATAAAAACTTTCAGTTTTTCTCTCTTAGAGTAACAACTTTTCCAAGTCTCGCTAAGCTCTTAGGGTACCTTCCTTGTATGCTACATCGAGAGGTACTAGCGGTAGTTGTATCACGGAGGTGACTCATGTTGCTATAGCATCTCGGAGGAGTAGCGGCGATATTGCCTTTAGGTCGGCGTATTTATACGTGCCTCTACATTGCTTAGTTACCATTGTTTGAGCATCACCAACAACATCAGTGAAGCATGGGTTTGAGCTAAGTATATTTTTCACATCTCTTTCATTATTGTTACATTGTTTCCAACATGTCAATGCAGCCAAATGCCGTTCTTTGGGCTTCTTTACTTGGTTTTTGTAAGTTGTATGGACAAAGGAAGGTGTTAGAGGTTGTGACAAAGAAGATCCTCGAACTGGAGCTGTCAAATCCTGCTTATTTAACGATGATCAAGGATACCAAACATGAAAATAGGATGGAGATCTTTAAAACTTTAGATTCTCTCCATGATCATTCGAAAACAGTTGGAATTATGGAAAAGAGAGAAAATGTGCTTCTTGGTATGGCTTAATATACAGGGTTCATTGAGGATTACTTGAGCAGATAGATGGTGCTAAAGGGTTCATTGAGGATTACTTGAGCAGATAGATGGTGCTAAAAGATATTGTTCAACTGGAAAGAAGTATTTCTGTTTGATCTCGAAAAAGCTACTTCAGAGACAAAGTATATTTTGAAAAGATATTGTGCTAAAAATTTCCTTGGAAGTCCAATTGAGGCTCTAAAACTGATTGAGAGTGATTCAGTTTCTGACTTGAGATATCTGATTTCGTCTAGGTCCACGTCAGATGTTGGCTCATCCTCTTCAACGTCTTCCCCGAGATGCTCTGCCAAGGAGTGAAATTTGGTAATCCCGCCTTTTAAATGTGTCAGAATGACACTCAACTGTGAATGGTTTGTTCAAAGATATGATCAGAGAAGCACAAGGAGTAAATATTAAAATCAATTGCTACATGGTCACACTTTGAAGGTATGTGAACTAAATGAGACTCAGCTGCTAGGATATGGTTTCATTTTGCATTTACAGTTCTTCATTTGCTGGCTCAATGTCTATGTATTATGATTTGTATCCCAACTGTTTACTGGTCATCGCTTGGTTGAGGATAGTACCCTGTGTTCAGCGCTTTTGAACTTGTCATTGCTGATAAGCTGTTTGAAGTGGAAAGGTAAGTCTACTTAGGCAATTATGCAGCATAATAATGAGGTTGCAGAACATAAATTAACTCGTATTAGTTCTAGCTTCTAAATGAAAAACATTTTTTTTACCTGAAGAATATCTCCAATGTTTACTATTAGATTATTTATTACCTGCAAGTGCCTGGCAGTTCTTGAGGATGAAAAGAATCAGGAGATAATCGATTTCATCTTAAACTCTCTCTCCAGTTAGCATATTTTGATACATAGAGATCGAAATTAGTATGAAAACATGCATCCTGTTTTGGGATCATCTGAGTTTTATTGTTCTTTAATTTCTGTATCTTGCTCATGAAATCTTTTCATACTTTTAATAATCTCATCCATTACAGTTGAAGGAATTGCATGGTTTACCAATCGAAAGAAAACCCAAGATTATTGTTTTCATGTTCAATATGATCCAACTCTTCAGTGAGCTCATCCAGTGGTCGAATAAACATTCGAGGGATCTTTCCAATTCCAGCATCAACTATGCCTTTCACACCGGCTTTTGATTCTTCAAAGGCCTTCAGTTCTTTGAGACGATCATAGGAAGGCTGCTGTTCTCCAGCCTCAGTAATCTCCATAGCTTGATTAACTGATCTATTTATCTTTTTTATACTGGAGAAATGAATTTTTTTGTAAAATAATTTCTGTGTGATGGACTTAGCTACACAATAGGTGATGTTAGTCTTCCCACGCTTTTTTACCTTTAGCTACTTTCGATAGACTAGACAAGTTACTCTACATCGCACCTGCTTTAGTGTCTGAAAGTAGAGATAAGTTTGAATAAAAAAATGATGCAAAAGATAAAAAAGGATGGATTTTGGTTGTAGAATGGAGAAAAGAAGCATATATCTGCGCACATGATAAGGGAAAAGATTACCTCTAGCAAGTAAAATGAAAAAAAATATAAAACATCTAAAGTGCAACGCCCACCGTGGGGCTCGAACCCACGACCACAAGGTTAAGAGCCTTGCGCTCTACCAACTGAGCTAGACGGGCATGATGTGCTCATCCAGTGTTCTTAACAATCCTAATATGTGCATAACTGTGCTACCTCAGTAACATGTCTTGATCTACTCCCACATTATGGACCATTTTTGTACAAAACTCAAAGGACAATGAATTTGACGCTAATTTTTTATGGAATATTCGTCTTAGAAAGATCTACCTTCCCATCAAAGACGAAGGTATCATAAAATTTGAAATCTCATCATCTATGAATTTTAACCTTAACCGTTAATCTTCAATGTTGAAACTAGGGGTGGTAGAATGTGGCCATATGCATCTTGTAAAACACTCATTTTTTTTTACAGGAAAATAGATCTTTATAAGAAGACAATGCCATAAAAAATAGAACCCATAATTAGGGGATATGATCTATTATTGATCCCACCGCATCCTTGGAGTGATTTCCTAAACGAAGTTACTTTGTTACCCTTAACATTAATTCAAAACCTTGAGAATCTACTATGTTTCCTCTTATGCTAAATGAAAATGTAAATTGGAAACTTAAGATCATGTAAATTGTATTCTCTGTCGGCGACTCCTACTCGACGGAAAAATAACAATAAATCAGCTACGACATAGACTGCATCTGGAAGGCCCCGTCGGAAATATTGATCCAAAATTCCATCTACGACATAGACTGCATCTGGAGGGCCCCGTCGGCAATACTGATTCAAAATTCCAGTTTTTGCATGTCCTTCGCCGGTATGGATTTACAAATGACATCCATGCATGCATAAATCAAATGGACATTATTTGAGATTTTTATGTCAATGTCGACAATGTATATCAGCATAGCAATGTTATGCCGATAGTTTCGTAAACTAAGCAACTTCAATTTAGGGATATTGTTAGTTGTCATGCTATAATTATAAATGCCACGCCGATTCATTCGTTATCGGCATGGTATTGATATTTTAACCATGACAACTCTGAGTTTGTTTAGATGTAAAAATGACGAATACAACAACAACAAAAATACAACAAATTTCAATACAAAACACGCATGTCTGAGTATTTGGAGTGTTTTTATCTTCATATTGTTTATTTTTCTGGGTTGTTTCTTCACTTAAACCTTCATGCTCTTAAAAATCTAATGTATCCCTCGAAACTTCTCCTTTTACTTATTAACCAAACTATTCTTGTTTATCTAATCTGTTTTAACCCTTAACAAACTAATTATTCATAAATTACTAATTAACAACTAAATATAATCATGTAAGTGTAAATCAGGAAATACAAAAAATATATGGATATGGTGTTTTGAAAATTACTTCAACATAACTGTATTTTATTTTATTGAGTATCCCACAAATAAATCTTTTATCTCCTGATTGTGGGTTCGAAAATTATTAACTTCAAAACCATTGTTGTTTGAGTATTGCAAGACAAATAACATACAAATGTCAACTAAATGTCATTCTAATCATATCATTGGATCCTTCTTCTCGTATACAACCTACAATATTTATTTTTGGGAATTCGTATTTCAAAGAAAGATTATAATGCTTTCTTTTGTTGGAATTCGGTTCGTAAAAATTCGGTTACATGCTAGATTATTACTTGGATATTGATTTCTAAGATCATAAAAAATAAACTTTCTTCATTTCATGTATCGGATCTTCACTGTTAATCTCTGCTATTGATTATGACAAGGTTGTCCATACATGTTTTAGAATTAAAATTTGGTGGTGTACTTGATATCCTTTTTTTTCTGGTATATTAAGATCGTACATCCATGCATTATGTGCATATATATAATAATAATAAAACGGGATGAATGAGGACGTTGAAATCTAGTTAAAGGTCTTTAGTCAGAATACATACAACTTGGGAACCGAATGACGTATATAAGTTTTTCTTGAACTTGATGATTATAATTATATATAAACATTTCCATTTACATATTTCAAATTTATTGCCGCTAAAAAATATGTTATTCCATTCAAATGCAGAGAAGGATGGTCAATTACACCTCTTCAGCTGGATGCATATACTTTGGGCATCTACATCTTTTTATTATAGATGATTATGTAGCCGACAAGAAGGTGTGAAGGAGCTAAGGCTACTAAGATCCTCTCCCACAACACAAACCTAAATAAAATATTGAACGATGATTAACCTGCTGAAATTAATTATCTCTGAAGAACTAACACTAGCAGTTGTATTAATGAATATCCTAGCATCATCTTTATTTACTTTATTTTCATTAAAAAAGTATTTTCAAACCTTTAAAATTAAATAAATTACTTTGAAGTACCACATTTATATCTTAAAAAGCATAGATTTAATCGATGATTGTCGAATCCCTTTGTTTCCAATTAATTTCTACTAGTCATTGCAATCGTGTATATACAATGGTTGGTCAGAGAAGACAAAAGAACAAAAGTGCAAAAACTTCTATGAAATGCAAGTTATATGTCTATAGAGATCATCAATCAAGAATTCAGTAATCTTCGGTTAACTTATATAAAAATTTATGCATTATGTACATACACATGGGTACCATATTTTTAAGAAGCTCTAGACGAAACATAATTTAAAAAAATTATATTTTTTTGAAAAAAATAGCGTTGATGATATATATTAATATTATGCAAGGAGTGCGACTTTGTGCACCACCGTTAACCCGGGGTGCACATTCCTCTCCTTTCAATTGGTTATACGTTTAACTCTAATTACTTACCTTGTCTTTACTTTTTAACATTAAATATAAACAAAATCGAAAAATGGAAGCAATAAAAAGGAGGGCATACAAATCAAGATTCTGTCTTCGCCTCTCTAATACCTTCCTCTGCTAAAATCAAAGAGGTGGAGATGAAGATATTAAATATATCTGGTTAGAAGAAGAAAATAATAAATCTAAAACCTTGACTTGATTAGAAACTATTTTTGCATCTGGTATTGTTTTTTGTACCACAAACAAAATATTGATCATTGTTATCATTTCTTTTACTCAATTTTTTCTTTTACTAACACTGGTCAGTTTTTTTCTTGATCGATGTTCATCTATATATTTTTAACTAAATTATTATTATTATTTTTTCTTGATGATACTCAATCGTCAACGAAATATGATTTTGATTTTTATGCTATTCATGTTGTTTTATGAGGTTGTAGTTTTGATAATTAGATCTTTTACAAAACTGTGAACAAAATTAGGAGGGAAACACACCATTGACACCAAAGAAGGATATCCCAGGATTATTTTGGAGGATAAGTAGGGTAAGAACATAATCAAACTGATATTAGAACCGGTAACAGTGGGAGAAGAAAAACTGATTTGGATGCTGCTACAAGGGTCTTAATGCTCTTGTTCAGGTTGTGATAAACTAACAACATAAGGAATCATGAAGAAAATAATAGTTAAGTGGTAAAAAGTTCTTTTAATGGTGAAGATCAAAACATAAGTTCACTTTTTACATCGTTAGAAAGAACCCACTTTTTTGTTAGTGATAATGGCACCAGCAGTAGAAAGTTGGTCAAGTAAGAGTATGAATGTATGGTAGAACAACAAGTTTCGATGAAAACGGATGATCGATCGGAATGTAATTTATCAAATGGTTCAAGTTTTGCTTATGAAAAAAATGAAAGTTTGTACTAGTACTACTCCATCTTTATTGCTGCAGAAGGTTAAGATTATTCAAAATAGATTATAGGCTGTTACAAATCACGGACTCGAATTATCTGTTCAACTTTTTTCTTTACGCAAAAGCTAAAAATAGATAGAGGAGAGAGGTTGGGTTCTATTTCCCACTTTTGTACTAAAAAATTATAAACTAGACAATAACCATGGTCAAACATACAACGAACCACAAGGGGAGGAATGTGCACCCCTGGTTTAGTGGGGGTGCACAAAGTAGCACTCTTATGCAAGTATACAACTAAGTAAAATTAAGGTTGGTTGCATCAAATTATTTCTTTTAGATAATTTTCGTTTCTCACAATCTAGTATTTCACATTTGGTAAAAATCTGTCATTTTGTACTAATATATATCATCTGAAAACTCGAGCTAACTTACAATTTAACAACACAAAATATTTATTTTGTGTTATATATGATACCACATGATATAATATATATAGTCGGTTGTTGGCCAAGATAAATTATTTTAAGTTCGTCACTCACAACCATAAATATGAGCATAGTAATAGGAACAAGTTAGTTCCTCAGGGACATATGGATTGTAAAATTATTTCTTGTACTTATATAAACATGTTTTTTTTTAGTTATGATTAAAGATAAAGCTGGAAAACATGTTATTTCGTTGAAGTTTTCATTCTCATATATTCATAAAATTTTAGTGTCGTTTAATTTATTCCATTTATAACTTCATGTATGATTGATTCTTGATTGTTTTAGTCGCGAACTAATTGAGAATGCATTCATATCTATTGCTAGAATAGGGTGTGAGATTCGAAATTGACGAATAATCCTTGTTACAAGTAGCACATCATAGTTGTTAATTACGAGATGTTACCATGCAATTATGTGTAGAAGTACAACATATATTAAATCCGTATGGCTCTTGCGTAGAATAACCTCGATTCATAAAAGTTATCTCTTTCATTGGGTTAACTTTGAGTAGATCTAGACATATCACACCTGAAAAGGAGATGAAAATTTGTTTCTATTTGATTGTTACGGAATGGACACTTGTATTCTTGAATTTGGAAAAGTCTTCTGATTCTACTCTTGGTTTGTAAAATATCGTTAAGAGAACAAGTTTAACTTGTCTAGAACTTTTAGGTGCCAAATCTTCAGCCAGAAAGTTTGTTCTTCTTTGTTAACTCTGCAGTTGTTATTTTCAATAAGCATTTTGTAAGTAAACTTCACAGAAAAAAGACCACCTGTAGTTAAACCCCCCATGAATGGTATCCACAACACGTTTGTAAGTAATTGTAATTTTATTTATTTATCTTATTTCAGCTTGAGAAAATTTATCTTGCAACATTTGATGGTCCGAAGAGTAATCTGAACCATGCGAGACTCGACTGTTGATTATGGTTGGCCAAATCCCAGGCTTTCTGTTTCATACCCAATTATGTTTCCAAACCTCAATCTTAGATTCATCAACCACACTCCAAACAAAATGTTGTTTGACTATTTATAGTCCTTTAAAGATACTTTTCCACATCCAAGACCCATTTGAGTTGATGTTGTCAGTCAATGAGTCTTAGTTATCAAAATATTTTTATTCTAAAATTCTTGAAATATGAAACACTTCAGTTGGCAAAATTAGCTGGAATTTTCTAAAATAACTTTTGTACTTCAGGTTATGTTAGTAAGAATACTTGCTTAGTAAAAACTATCATTTGGAATTGATATGAGAAATTATGTTTCAGTTTGGTCATGTGGGCCAGACCCAATTCCTCTATGTTTTTTCCATTAAAAAGGATTCTATCATTTTGGTCCAAAAAATATTGTTTGAACTAGGATAAACGTCACCCACACGGCATGGCATCATCATTTATATAAAAAAAAAAAAAAACAGTGCCAGATAAGGGTGCACAAGGTACAGTTCAACTCATTTTCTAATTAAACCAGAACCAAAAGCGATAACCCCAGTTTTTTTGTTTTTAATAAGGATAATTACTATCATCAAATTAGGTTTGATTCAACTAAAAACCAAACTACGAGAAACTTCAAGCCATCTCATGTTTCTCTCTAATAAACTAAGACTCAAAGTTCTCTAGTTACAAGAGACGAGTTCAACAACTCCATCAAAACCAATTTTAAGAGTAATCAATTAAGTTATTTGGATGTTATAGAACAATTGTCAATTCCAATAAAATTCATCACAAAATATATGAAAATTGTGAATTCTAAAATCAATTAAGTTAACTGTTCGTACACATAATTATTTCCAGGCATAGAACACGAATTATTTGATGACGATGATGTAAGTTAAGGTTAATAACACGAGACAAACAAAAACTATAGAGACGCGAATTTAACGTGATTCGGAAAGTGTTGCCTATATCCACAAACGAATCCCCTACGGAGAGATATTATATTGATCTATTAATTACAATGATTTATGATCCTTGTAGGGTTTGCTGGTGTATTTTTCCGTGGAATATGGCGTATATCGCTGTTTGTACCGTGTATAAAATACACAGGAGGCCCGCAAATCAATACAAGGAGGCATGCAGGGCAGATTAATGCTAGGAGGCATGCAAGGCAAGTCAATAGGCATGCAGAGTTAATTCCAGCATGTCATGCAGAATTTAATATGGAGCCATGCAATATTTATTCCAGCAGTTTCATACATGTAACAATAATTTCAGCAGTTTCATGCGGAATTGAAGAGGGAGGCATAAATGAGCAGTTAGTGCCATTTAAGTTATATTGAAATTGTGTATACAATTGTATAAATAGTGAGGAGCAGAAATGAAAAAGGGGGTAGCCAAGAGGAGGAAAAAAATGGAGAGGCTAGCTAACAAAGAAAAAATCCATTGTGATTCTACATATCAATAAAAACATCACTCCCCAAGGGGATTCATCCGTGGACGTAGGCACATCTTGCCAAACCCCGTAAAAACTGTGTCTTTTTCTTTATTCTTGTTTCATGTTTTAAACCTTGTTTTCATCAACAACACCAAAATCATCGTGTTTAGTGCCTAGAATTTATTTTGGGTACAAACAATCGCGTATCTTTTTAGGGTTGATATTCCCCACTGTTTATACAGTTGAATATATAAATATTTTCGAGATAAACTTCATATGGAATTAACTTGGTCAGCGATCATTTGGATTATTCCACGACTGGGCTTCCCTCCAGCAATTTGGCCAGCAAGTCATCCAAAAACATCAGAATCTTCTTCCAAGGTTTTTGCACTGAATCGATGGGAACTGGCCAAATTGACATGGGTTAGCGGGCTTGACCAACGATCTTGACTTTGACTGACATGGTTGACTTTTCCTATTGACTGCGACTATCTATCTTTGACTGGCAAACTGCCATGACCGAAAACATGGATGGACATTGGATGGAGGCTAGACGACAGTACGATGGGAAACATGGTTTAAAGATGGTTAGCAACGCGATTGGCAACATGGATGGAAACTGGTAGAAGGCGGCGGCAGCAACTTGGCTGAAAATTGGTTGGCAATGCAACTTGACAACATGGATGAAAACTGGCTGGGAACGCGGCTTGGAAACTTGGTTTCGACCGTTGACCAATGGTTGAATTTAACCGTTGACCGGTCGTTGATGTTGACCATTGACTTTGTTGGTTGACCAGTCGTTGAATTTTATCATTGACCAACCAACAGGCTAGGCTAGCTTGTATACTAATTTGGTTGGCAAAATGAAGACTTGATTGAGATCCAAATGGTGGTTCAAGTAGAAATCCGACCCAATATGTGACATTTCTACTCATGGAACGAACATCAAAGTTGAAAAAAAGGAAAGAGCTAAAAAGATATGGATTTCAGATACGCTTTTGTTCTCCGAGGGATATAACCCAAAATAAACATTTTTTGTTTCTCATTTTTATTTCTTGGATAATGTAGATGGTGTATTTTCGACAAGGGCTAAAATTTGTAAAACCATAATTATACATGTTCCTGATCCAGCAATCAGATGAGTATTGAGGCTCATGTCTCATCGAAGAATGAAATCTCATGCCAAAATAATCTCTGACTGAGAATACTGTCTCTCAGAGTATATGTAGATGTGTAGTCTCTCAGCTGAGGCAACGACATACCTTCAGGTCTACGAAATCTGAAAAATTTATATGGGATTACAAATTACAAATGTGCACGCTTCGTTGGATGACCTCTACAACTCCAAATTGAGTGATTCTTGTCTCATGAGATAACTCAGTCTCTTAGCTTCAAAATTTGGGGCCAAGCATCAAATTCCGACGTCGTATGAGGTTCCTGCAGCTTCCAGAGCATACAATATGCATGCAACAATTCTTACACGAGATTCATAACTTCCACAGTCGATCGGTGTCCACCATGTCTTTCCACTAAATCCTTCATCAAGGTACCTTCAACTTCGACCACCTAGGTCTTTACATCAATTTTTCTACCTGGGTTCTCTATCCAAGTCTTTCCAGAAGAAGAGAAACGAAAATGAGAGATTTAACAAAATACTAGGGACTGACAGTCCACTGATCATGATGATCAGTTTCAGAGTCCAAGACCCGTGACACCAGACTCTCATGTGCTAATCATTCATCATAAAAGGGATTCTACCACCAGAACATGCAACCATGGTCATTACATCACCCCCTCTTGAGAGCAACCTCAGTTATGGTCCCGTGACCAAGGTTTCAGAAGTGATGTTCCTACGACCGACAGAAACAAGATGGCACTGCAAGCACCATGCTCATGTATCAATCAAGGAGTCCTGGTCTCAAATGAACAATGACATTAAAATCCTTCACCAACCATTCCAAACACAAGCGAAGGGTCTAAAGACACAACATGAGTGTTTTACAACAAGCTCGCCTGAGATGATTTTACACTGTCACGCACAAAGAAGCGAGCTGGGAGAAATTGGTGAATAATCTAGGGATGGGTCATATACCATTCTCTTCGTATGGATTTCCACTACAACATATCCAAAATTTATAGCAATTTGAGAAATAAGCAAAAGGATGTGGCCAAAAAATTGGACTACATACCAGCTGAAATTTTTTTGGAAGGCTCCTGGAAGTTTATTGTTTCGCCTATTTGGGCCCCTAAACATGCTCAAAACTAAAAAATCTCCGCTGAAAAGCTTGGAAATTTCCTGGGCATGAAGAAACATGGGTAGATCGCGAAAATCCGACATCGGACGAAGATTCTACATCATTTTCAATGAAGACCTAACTTCTGAATTTTCTGATGACGAATTATGACAAAGTTCATCATTGATCCACGTCAGGAGCTACACCATCAACGCAAGGACGCACTTCATCTTCAGTTGATAGTCTCACTTGTTGAAGTAGATGGTGTTTCTACTGATGAGATATGAGCTTTTCATCCTCAGCTCTTTTCTTCCGTGACAACGTCTCCGCTTTCTCTCCGTATCTGCTAATACCAAGAAAGCATATATCTTAGCACAGGCGACTCCCAGATGATCGAGAGACATACAATGTATCATATTTCCGGCGTCTCTGAAAGGTTGATTCACCTCGGCATGAACATCTGATCTTTGACTTGGTATTTCGGGAGCGTTCCCTGGAAGAGCCAGAAGAGTGGATGTAACCAGAAGTCGCCACTATCTGATGCGAAAGACATGGAGTCATGGATATACCAATAACAAACGCATAAAAAAATGGTAACAATCCAACTCTTACCTATTTACAATTTCACTAGCTTTAGTGATTATAACGTCAGAATTTTAAAAACTTGCTCGTTCCTTCAAACCTGCAAAGACAATCAAAATTCATTATTCAGAATCATGACTTGATTTTCATAAAACCGTGAACAACCCACGTGAATTTTAACATCCACTGGTTTTTCAAAAATTGGACAGACGTCCATTATACAATTGTGAAAACTTACATACATACATTATTTTCACCACGTATAGTTGTCTACTTTCAACAGTTGTTCAAAATCAAAACATTGGTTTTACAAAAATATATATATTTAACGTGAAACTCACATAAGTTTGAAAAATAAAATATATATATATTAGGTATCTAGGGCCCTACTACCCCGGTGATACCTTTAGTTTTTCTCGTTTGCTTTAGATAAACTTTAAGTTCAGCTTATAGTAGCCAATTTATCTTGGAAGAATTATTTTTAACATGTGTCACTACTTACTTCTCTAATCATGCGATCTAACATGGAAAACTGATTTTATTGCTTGCCATCTTAAGAGGCAGCACGTCGTATACAAACACCAAAAATGGGTTTAGCTATAAACTAAACCTTACCAACCAAAAATAACAGATAGGTGTATTCCCGTATGTATTAATTATTATTTTGCATCAACAATTCCCATTACCCAAGTTCGTAAGTACTTTAACATGAAACTAAATATTATATTGGGAAAGAGTTTAAGTTACAGAAACCCAAAAGGCTAACCATCAATCCCACTTAACAAAATGACTCTTTACTATATCGAGTCTAAGATATCACCTTTATATATACCCAAAATCACAAAACCGAGACACACAAAAGGTCTGGTGAGACAACAAATACCTCTGGTCGAGTTCAAATAACACCACTACAAATGAACCATGTTCAAGATGTGAATAAAATCAGACATACACCGGAGTGTACACAAAGGTGCATTAAGTACACATAAAGCTATAAGCGACTCATTCTCATCTTCGAAACTACATTATTATCATCTTATTGGTAACCATTAGTAAATTAGCAAAACATACCAAGGATATTGCAAAAGGTTGTCGATAACCTACACTTGAGCAGTTTAGATTTTATAGTCTCGAAAAACAGGCATTTTAGATCATAGTAAAACACTTGGGTAATTCAGAAAAATTAGAAACTCTATAAGAAGCAAAAAACTATATTGATGACGCATAAATAACTATAAATTTTCTTATTGAAGAAAAAATCTACAACAAAAAGATAGGAAAAGATGATGTGATGTGTGAGACATAATTATATGGAAGTTAATTTTCATTGACGTATACAGAAGTTATGTGACATTTTAGGCATACCATGTAAGCTATACATGGATTAACACATTTTCTTACTTACAGTTAGCTGGAAAGGGTATCAAAAGCTAATGCCAAATACTCACAGTTCTCATCTCTTGACTGAATATTTAACGTTGTGCCCTTTGTCCTGCATTAGGTTTCATTAAATTCATAGCTAAAAAAAAGGGACCATACTTAACCTCCCAAAAACACATAGACTGTTATCTACAGATTCTAACACCAACCATTTAGAGATTAAAAAGCTTAGCCAATTAAACTGCATTTGCAACGACCATCTACGATGGCAGCGCAAACTAAATGACTGATGTCGGACGAAGTAGTCTGAGAACTGCTTCAGTCTATGTATCTCATAACACGTGTGAAATGGCAGTAGCTGAAACATTGTTGGTGACAGTTGTGGTCGCTTGCAAGTTGAACGTGGGAAACATGATCTGTAACCGAAACTTCCGAATACTGGCTCAGTAGATATTACATATCTCTTGCAAATGATCACCCATACCTTAAACAATTCCTAAAATGAACACAAATATGAAATATATCAGTAGATATTACATTGGTCTAGATTTACTTAATCACCTCATAAATCTCTCAGATGAATGGTTTAAGCTTAACCATTCAGATTCAATAAGATTTATAAAATTTCTTAAAAACTTAAAATTGATTCTACTTGATATTGCCTTTGTGAAACCTACACATTGCATAAAACTTAAAGTTTCCAAAAATTTATTGAGAGGAAAGAAGAAGAAAAAGAATAATCTCAACTTACAAATATAGTGCCGATACTGAAAAAAAACAACAAATCATAGGTCCACCTATCAAAAACATTGAAAGTCCAGGTTTTATTTAGTTATTGATTTAAAAAGAAAGCCCAAGTTAATAACATAATTTAAAACAAAACATTTCTTTTTGTTCAGTACTTCAGGTGAAGCAACTGATGCAAACTTCCAGTAAGCAAAAAGGTCTTACTGGTGTTTTTGTAATAACACGTATAAGATTAACTATATGGTGGTCTACTGCAACAACGCATAACCCAACTAATTAGGCTGCACGATTAGCTAGAGTCAGGGTTAGGGGCCACGGTCGAGAGACCTACGGTTTTATCCGGGGCCAAAACATACAGATTAACCTTGCAGACCTAATGTTGGTGATAATGGGCCGAGGCATGATCTCATCCATCCAGCTTTGGGATAATCCTAACCGTCATTTGTCCATTATAGGCACCACATTTCCTTAGAACATTGATATATATATTTTCACTCCCTCGCACGAGCATCTGTCTTTGAAGCGAGAGTATATTTTCAAAGATTTCTGAAACCTCGAAGATAAAAAATTTCATGAAAGCTCATAAAGAAAATTTTATTACTAACAGACGCACATCTGTTCAAAAAAATTTCCCTCGTACGAGCATCCACCTTTGAAACGAGAGTTTATTCCACTTTGTGAAATCTCACATACTTAAAAAATAAAATTTGTTTTTCAAAATTTTTATCATTAGACTCAGGTCTATTTTGTTTGTTTCTTAAACTAACGAACGAACGAACGTCCGCGCTAAAACGGATTCCTTTCTTGGGCCCGGATCCGTGAATCCTAAGTCGACCAAGGTTCCATCACCAAATCAGCGGTGCTACACCACTTTATGCTCGTTAGACAATGCTCTATCATGCCACTGAGATCTTCGTTCAAGCCATGGTTCGCTCGTACAATCGAAAATCCGGTAACATCTTATCTTACGACTAAATTCAATTACTTATTTCGTTTATGACTAGAAAATCACCATCCAGTGCTGACTGAGGAACATGACTGCCCCTCACTAAGCAAGGGACTTAATGTAGATGGTGGATTTTCGACAAGGGCTAAAATAGTAAAACCATAATTATACATGCTCCTGATCCAGCAATCAGATGAGTATTGAGGCTCATGTCTCTCATCGAAGCATGAAAGCTCATGCCACAAGAATCTCTGACTGAGAATGTTGTCTATCAGAGTATATGTATATGTGTAGTCTCTCAGCTGAGGCAACTACATATCTCATGAGTATTGAGCAATTTCAGTAATTACTTCTATATAGAATCGAACGATTGGACGGCTCCTAGACAGCTTGCCTGCTAGTATAGAGCAATAATGTTTTCAGGATGTAACAATGTTTTTCCTGACTATATAAAGGAAATATGACGCTTCAACAAGCTTATATTACTCAATTCTCAGATAATTAATGCTCCTAAACAGCATGCCTGCTAGTATAGAGCCATCAATTAATTATCTCTAAATCCTTAAATTCATTAACTGAATATTCAGGAATATTCTACGTTCTTCATAATATTTCGTTACTTCAATTCGTGGTTCTTCCCAGCAGAATTTCATGGGTTAGTGATAAATATTCAACGAACGTGCATCTGAGCCGCTATCGAGTAAGCCCCGACCAAAATGGTGCAAGTGTATTCAACAATAATGCACAAAGAGCACCTGAATGCACGAACGAGCATTCCAAAACACGAAGGAACGATGAACCTATGCAAAATGGGAAGAAAAATAATAATAAAAAAAAAAAATTAGCAAAGGCACTAGGGGACTGGGCCCACCAGCCGGCCGGTCACGCCGTGGCCAGTCCTATGCCCAATTATATATTTTTATCATATTTTATTATTTTTCCATGATCTCATGAAAATCCATTCATTTGAACAAATCTCCTTCATCTCAAGGAAACTCCTCAGTCTCATGGTGTTTCCTCGTATCAAAGAAATAATAAAAATTAGGAAAGGTGTCGTGGGACCGGGCTCACTAACCGGCCGGCCATGCCCTAGCCGTGGCCGGTCCCACACCTCAGGGTTCCTTATTATTTTTGTTATTTCCCTCATCCCATGAAAATTCCCTGATTTCATGATATTTCCCTCAACTCATGAAAGTTATATAAAATTAGGGAGAAAACTCACGGGACCGGGCTCATTGGCCGGCCGGCCATGCCCTAGCCGTGGCCGGTCCCACACGCCCTTGTTTTATTATTATAATATTATTTGTTTCCCTCATCTCATGGAAACTCCTTCACTTCAAGGAAATTCCCTAGTTTCAACAAACTCATTGATTTCATGATAGTTCCCTAAAATCATGAAAATAATATAAAATTAGGGAAAGTGCCATGGGACCGTGCTCATTGGCCGACCGGCCATGCCTTGGCCATAGCCGGTCCCACACTTCATGACTCCCTATTTTATTGTTATTATTTCCATAATCTCATGGAAATTCCTTAACCTCATGAAATTCCTCAGTTTCATGGTACAATAAAACTTTGATAAATTAATCCGCGATAAATTAATAACTTCGCTAAAATAATATTTTTTACCAGTCCCAACTCGGGACAGTGTACTAAATTAATAACCTCGCTAAATTTATAAGATAATAAAAATTTTAAGTGTCCAATAGGGCCAACTGAAATATAAATTAATAATCATTATAATAGTGGATAGTAAAATAAAATAATGAAATATAAATTAAACTAACTTGGAATGATTAATGTATAATGAAATATAAATTACATTACGGGTGCCTTATTAAAATAAAATTCCAAAGTTGCTTGTTTTTTGTTTGCATTTATGCAATAATAGACTTTATATCTAATTTTTTATAATCCCTTGAGGAGTTCATGAGTGCATTTTTCAAATTGTAGGAGGAAATCATTCATCTTAACATCAAAACATAGATAAATTTATGCACATAATATGCAATGTACTATACTATACTATATTATTTATGCCAAAAATTTATTAGACATTAATTTGAACTGAAAATAATATCTCATCAATATATTTGTTATTACAGGAAACCTTTAAGTTTAACATAAATATTTATTTTATTTTTGGAACTTAAATTTAGAATGTTTCGATAATTTAATAACTTATTAATTTATCGATAAGTTAATACTTCGCTGAATTGATAGAATTTGGTAGTCCCAACATTATTAATTTATTGAAGTTTTACTGTATTTCCTTCACATAAGGGAAAATACATAAAATTACATAAAATTGGGAAAGGTGCTGCGGGACAGAGCTTGCTAGCTGGAAGGCCATGCCCTAGCCGTGGCTGGTCCCACACCTTGCAATCCCCTATTTTATTAATTATTTTCATCATCTCACGAAGATTCCTCAGTTTCAGCAAAACCCTGAATCCTTCATATTTTCTCAAAATGTTGCTCAAAAGCGCATCAGAAAATATCGAAACTCCCAGGACTGAGGCACGGACATTATGGTGATACGGGCATGTCTCCTTGACCGACCAAGGCTGACCCTAGGGCTAGCAAATAGCCGGTCCCACATGTTTTAGCAATTTTGACCTAATTTGCTCAATTGCTCATATTGGGTCCAAACTCTTCTCAAACAACTTGGAGTTTGCTCAAATGACCATCAGCTGGTCTCACGACTACCAAGGGCCAGTCTCATGCCCTCTTAGCCGGTCCCTCATCTCTTCGTAATTAGGTTGCATCACCTAAAAGCTAAGAGGAGCACTATTTTAATAAATGATTAAACCATCATTTAATCATCCTTTCACCAACTGGTCTTCAAGAGACTTTGGTATTTTGCTTATTTGAGCATCTGGGCGTTACATGGTCGACTCGTCATCCCATGTAGCCGGTCCCTCTTTCACTCTGTGGTTGATTTTCAATAAATCATCAATTGATCTAAAATTAGGGTTTCGAATCCAGAGCTCTGCAAAAACATAATTCTGAGTAGATTCAAACACTAATAATTTTACGTTGATCCCATGATCAACACTTTTATTATTATGCTCGGCCTAGCTGTCAGTATCTTAAATTAATATTTTATTTGGTCATGCCACCAACAATTCATCGGATGAGCAACATTTGCTCAGACTAAGGAATATTGGTCAACTATCAATATTCAACAATTCAGCAGCAGTTTGCTCATCTTAAGTTATCAACATTTATTCGACAATGATACCTTTGTCTCAAAAGATATGTTCAATTCATGAGTCTCAGAACATTTGCAAATCACGTTCAACTCAGCAATACAAGGACTCATCGTCCCATAAAGTCAGCAACTGACTTCACTATCACGAGATGTTAATCGTGTCACATGGGGGATATTAACTAGGGTTTTGGTCTGGCGGTCTACGGCACGTGTGTTCATACACACGACGAGAATGTGAGCAAGTCGTGCAATCAGTTAGAGGAGTCATCAAAGTAGTGGGTAGAAAATCAACCAAGTCTCCGCACGATGAGCAACTAGTTTTAACACGATCGATTTCCACTTCCCCACTCTTTGACTCCAATAACTGTCACACTTCATGGGATCAAGGTGTTTACAATTCTAGCAATATAAATAAGTCTTCGAATCATGATTGAAAGAGGACAAGACAATCTATCGTCAAGCAGACAAACAAGAGATTAAGAACTCAGCGTTCAATCAATTGGAACTTATCTTATTTTCTTCACGCAGAATACACAACACACCTACAATTTTTGATCACCATTGATCTCACACATTTCTCAGCTTTCCTCCTACAGATCGACCCATCCTCTCTTGTGACCGAATTGACTCTGGAACGGCCATTGTCTTGGTTTAGGCCGAAGTCTTACAGATTGATCTCTCGAACTTAAAGCACTCCCTTCTTGCAGTGCATCTGTGTGAGGTTGAGCATTTTCTCGGTTCAAGGAGTCTCCTTTGCACGGTCATCTCCTCAATTCCGTAAAAACCAGCAAATTGTTTTTCCCCATCTACAGATATGTTCAATAATATTTAATAATATCTTCTCTAGAAATTTTCACGTTAATGTTATTTGAGATATTGGGTTAGTAGTGATCATAATCACTGTTACTAGCTAGTCGTATTACGAGAGAGAGAGAGAGAGTGTTTTCAAGCAAGTTTTAAAATCATCTCAGACACTGTAACCTGAGCTATAGTATGAAACCAATAATTATAGAGTATCATTACATATGGAAACTGCTAATGATATAATACCTAATTTTAGATTTGATTTTTTTTATATGGGTAATAGTAGTCAGAGCCGAAAAGAGGAGACGGTAGAAGTGAAGAAGGTAAATAAATTTGGGGTTGCCAGTAAGGAAATATATATTAATCAATTGATTTGATTAATAATATCCAACGAATCATATAAATTGGTTTTAACCGATGGATTTGGTTCGGCTTCTAGAATAAATCAGAATCGAACCGGAAAACGGTTGTTTTTCAATAAAAATGTTGATTACCATTAGTTAAACAGTTTGGTTCGGTTTCACAATATTTGGTTCAGTTTGATCTGCCATTTTTCTTTTGTTTTTCGGCTTCTTATGCATCCTAGTGTCAGATATCTCTATCCCCCTCTCTCTCCCCCTCAAATAGAGGATATATCTTGAACTACGAGCCGTAATTTAACATATTTCATATATCGTAAAGCTATTGACGAACTAAAATACGAACTACCATACGAGTTCTAACTATAAAATGATCTGCAAAAATGAACTATAATTATGATTTCACTATACAAGATGAACCGCTAGCATGAACAATCATTTACGAGTTCATTCTGCAAAATGTACTACCAATACGAAATACCTTACTATTTACTGCTTCATTCTACAAAATAAAATTCCAAAAAAATATTCGTTATTGAGTACGAAATACTATTATCGATACCGTAAAAATTAAAGCTTTGGAAAATAATGAACGTAATACTCGTTACATAGATCTCGGTGAGTGCTTTCCGTATATATAATTTGGCATGAGCAAAGGATTATAAAGAAACTTTACACAAAATTGGTAAATTAATCCAATAACGATAATTCCTGGGTGGAAAAGACATGTAAAATTTGATACTGTTTAAATGGACGAGAATGTAAAAATAGGCAGGATGTAAACAGTTTCATCCTACCCGTTTTCAAATACTTTTTCTTATTTTTAATTTACATCAGGATGCATCAAGTTTCATCCTCGCTATTTTTTAAGTTTAAGCCTGGGTGAATCCAGTTTTATTCTTGCTATTTTTTTGTGTCCATTTCACCCATACTAATTTTTACTCATCCATTAGAACCACCTTTTAAAAATATTTGGACAAATGACCCATTTTCCGAAAACTTTATGAGCTCATAAAATTTGCTAAATTCAACCTACTGTTTTGAGAGATTTTAACATTTTGAAACAAATAAAATCAACAAGTTTTCATATTATAATTTGGCATGAACAAAAAAAATATAAAAAACTTTATGAGCTCATATTTTCTCGTCATATTGTAATTTGGCATGCTCAAAAAAAGTACTGTATAAAAAACTTCGCGAGCTCATATCAGCACGTTCTCTTCAGAAGGAAACTGTCATGGGAACCCCATCCACATCGTGCTTGTTATACTATTGCCATAGGACTATAAGCACGTTAAATGGATACCCAACAGTCTCAAAGTGTTTTGCGGACTACCTCCTGTCTCTTACGCGCACAGGAAAAAGTAAAACTGTAAAAATGGTGCCCTCACGCAGGATTGAACTGCGGACCTTCAGTTTACAAGACTGACGCTCTACCACTGAGCTATAAGGGCTGGCATGCTGGAATTCCAAGAAATGGACTGGGGACCATTCCCTCGTTAACCTGTTGATCTCCTGCGTACTGCTTTGTCTGTTTTCTTGAATTGTTTTCTGCTTACGTGCATATTTCTTTCAGAGCTAAAGTTCGTAACTAATATGCATTTGTCTTGCAAGCATGTTACATTTTGGTTTCATGACCATAGTTGAATCTGTAGCTCTGACGAAAAAGGTGCCTAATCCGAAACTTTGTACAACACTGAAAACATAGCAACCTCCTAATTCCGTTTCGTGTTAGAACTTAGAAGTAGAGTTGGAGTGGGAATGGAATCCTCCTATAAGGTCTATATATATACTTACCTGCAGCACTCATCACCTATAGTGTCAAAGCTAAGTGATCCAGAGGAAACAACAAAATCTCTCGGCGATCACAAGAAGAAGAAGAAGAGGAAGTTTCTATTAATTCACAAAATTGGTTGAAAAGATCAAAATCAATAATTCCTGGGTGAAAAAGACATGTAAAATTTGATACTGTTTAAATGGATGAGAATGTAAAAATAGTCAGGATGTAAACAGTTTCATCCTACCCATTTTCAAATACTTTTTCTTATTTTTAATTTACATCAGGATGCATCCAGTTTCATCCTCACTCTTTTTTAAGTTTAAGCCTGGATGAATCCAGTTTCATTCTTGCTATTTTTTTTGGTGTTTATTTCACCCATACTAATTTTTACTTGTCCATTAGAACCATGTTTTAAAAATATTTGGACAAATAACCCATTTTCCGCTATTAATTAGGTTTCAAAGTCTGGATATTGTAATGGCTAACCAATTGGAGATAGAGAAGTTATGTGATATGTTGTGGGAATATGAAACGCTCGATGATCTCTCATATCCAGAGGCGAAAACCGACGAAAGGGACACTGATGAGAGCAGTTCTGCAGATTCTGATGAGGAAACCGCGAATCAAAGTGATGAGGACAGTGGCACCGATGGTTCAGTTATATGTCCTAGTAGTATCAGACGAAGACGTCGCAAAAATGCTCCACTTCTCCGTAAACGAAAGGCACGAACTCGACGTAATAAGAATAAAAAAAATCCGGATCAAGGTACCAGCAAGAAAGATGATGTGCCATTTAATGGAAAGTTCTTTCAACTACTATTACATTATCCATGGTTATGGTTTTTTGTTGGTTATTATTTTTTCATTCTCAGCTTGTTGCTCGGCTTCCAACTATTGCCTAAGCCTTGTCTTCTGAGATTACTTTAAGTTTTAATTCTTGAATTGAGGATAATTTCTTTGGAGAGCTTTGATCTCCAGGATTTAGCTTTATATCAAAATAATATATTTTGGGAATTACAATAGTTAAGCCGGAGATTATTCTCCTTATTCGAAATACGGTAAGAAGATAATATTCATTCTATTACACCCCCTTAGTCTGAGCGGGAGAGGAGCAAACGCTAAGACTAGACCGAAAATGAACAAATAGCTGACGAGCTAGTCCCTTGGTGAAGATGTCCGCATACTGGTTTTCAGAGGGGACGTGAAGAACATGAATGTCACCAATACGAACGCGTTCACGTACAAAGTGTATATCAATTTCCACATGCTTGGTGTGCTGATGTTGAACAGGGTCTCCAGACATATAAATCGCACTCACATTATCACAATATACGATAGTAGCACGTCGTAGAGGAAGATGAAGCTCTAGAAGGAGGTTGCGAAGCCATGTAGTTTCAGCGATAACATTTGCTACCCCCCGGTATTCAGCTTCAGCACTGGATCGAGAAACTGTTGCCTGACGTTTGGATGACCAGGAGATGAGGTTGTCACCAAGAAAGACACAGTAACCCGAAGTCGATCGGCGAGAATCAGGACAACCCGCTCAATCAGCATCAGAGTATGTCGTTAATTGATAGGTGTCGTAAAACACCTAATTTTATATCTAGTATTTATGCTTTCTTTGCTACTTTTCTTGTAAATTATGTATCTTATGTTTGCTTTTGAGTTTATTAGGTGTAACGGAGTCATTGAGAGAAAAAGAAAGAGAAATTAGCCATTAGGAGCGAAAAGCGCAAAAGCCTCATTTTGCAGACGAGTGATACCCGGATCCCAGTCAAGGATAAGGGGCAACCAGTTGGAGTCTAATAAGAATTTCTAAAACCACCCATGGGTGTTGATAGCCGTCCCACACCAATAGATCGAGTTTGGTCGAACTCGTTTGTTTTCAGACAACACGTTTCATTCCTCTCTTCAGATTTAACCTGTAATGGAGATTGAGAGAAATCAGAGAGGAATTGATGGAGAATTGAAAAGGAAAAGTGTCTGTGATCAAGAAAATCAAGAGAAAGTTGTGCCGAAGAACATATCTGCTTAGTTAATTGAATCTGTGATGTTTTAAGTTTACAGGTAAGGGTTTTGTGGGGAAGATGATAATGAATTGGGGGTTTTCTGCCGAGAATTGAAAGAGTGAAATTGAAGTTGAGGTTCGATGTCAACTGGAACCTGAGATGAATTATAATTCAGGGTTCGATTGGGTTTTGCTGGGAATAAGTATGGTCGTTTAATTCGTGAGCTTAGATTGATGTTAGCCATGGATTCATCTGGTGTAGTTGACATCGAGATAACAAGCAAGAAGAACTGAGATGTTGTGAATATGTGGGAACGGTGGAAAAAGCTTACTGGTGATGATTCTTTGTCGAAGAGGTAAAGCTGGAGTAATGGCTTCATGGCAGAGTTATGAAATTTAAGGAAGAAGAAGATGCAGAAGAAAATGAACAATTGTGTGCTAATGGTTTGACTTGGAGTAGTGATTGGTGGTTCAGGGCAGATAGCAATGGAGTTGCAGAGATGGCTAGGTACTGGTGGATTTGATTAAGAGCTTTGAGCTCGTAATTGGGTCGAGAAACTAATGAGAAGGCGACGCTAAGGTTGAGTCAGGTAATGGCAGTGGTGGTTAAGCTGGAGCAAGGCTGGAACTAGAAGTGAGTTGGGTTGATTAGATTGAGAAGGAAATGGAGGTGAAAGTGCTCGTTCTGGTGGAATTACAGCTAGAGACTCAAAGCAGCTGCAGAATTATGGAACTCAAGGGAGTGTGGCAGTAGCATGGCATGGAACTGATGGTGGATACAATGGGTTTGAACACTGGTGATGAAAGTGAATTGCAGGTGGTGTTGGTGCAAGAAATGATAATGAGTCTGTTGTGGCTGCTGGCATGTGGAGTTGTGATAATGCAGGTGTTATTGTGTGTGTGTGTGCTGATGTGATGACCATTTATTAGAGCAGCTTAGCTAGAGGGTACTGGAGCTGGTTATGCGCAGTGCAGGCGATGGCTTGATATGAATTGGTGCAGCTATACAGGTTATGGTGATGGCAGAGTGCAAAGATGATTGAGCCGAGAGTTATAAGGCAATCGAATTGCGCCGTGAATGATTGCCGCTGTCTCCGAGGCAAAGAGATGGTGACGATGAAGAAGTGAAGAGCTTGGTGGCGGTGCTTTGGTGGATTGCGGTGAGTGAATAATGGCAGGCTGGTAAAGGTGCAGTAAGTGCAAGAAGGTGGTGCTATTGGAGCTGGAGCTGTAAAGCTAAAGGCAGCTGCAGTCGGAAGTGATGGTTGTAGGTTGAGCTGAGAATGAAGTGAAGCAGCGAACCTTAGATGTATGTTAGGATGAAATGTTGTAGGGAAGAAGGCACTGGTGCTATGAATGAATGAATCTAGATGTATGTTAGGACAGGGAACAGCAGGTGCAGTTCAAGGAGGAAATTGGCTTGAATTAGTGCTAGATGGAAGAGCCAAGATGGCTGCAAAACTATGCACAGCCAAGATGGCTGGCCAAGGAGATGTGAAGCACAATGATTGTGCTGTACAAGTTCAGGCTGTGCAATGGGTTCATTCATTCGGCCTCCGACTGTGTCCGACTAGAAGATGATGACTCTGACTTGACTCAGCTGACTCGGAATAACTCGGTGCTTGACCCGAGTTAACTCAGCTGACTTTCCTGGTTGACCGAGTTGGATCGTTTGACTGGTGACCTGGTTGACTTTGCCGGTCACCTGAGATGTTTGCCGGCGACTTTTCCGGACAAGTTCCGACCACAATACCAGTTTTCCGGCAACATATTTTTGGGCATATTTTCTACATGGGTTTTCTCACACATGGGCTTGGAGGACTTCTATCTAGTGGACTTTTGAAGATTAGACCTAATTTTAGAAACAAGAGGGCTATTTAAAGGAAAGACTTTTACAACTATGGGGATATCTTTTTGCCTCTACTTTGTTTTCTAGGGTTTAGAACCATGAAGTCTTTTCTCTTTCTTCTTGTTATGAGCTCCATGAATATGAGCTAGAATTTTTTTATTGGTTATGGAATAAGTTGGATTTCCAAATATGGGTTTTAATATGATAAATTAGTTTTGTCTCCATATTATCGTTTATGATTCACCATTAATATTGTTACATGATTTGAATGCTTGTTTAGTCGAGTCGCGAATCGATTGAGTTTGCTTTCATCTTTATTGCTAGATTAGGTT
Organism: Papaver armeniacum; assembly: GCA_023531295.1. Taxonomy (NCBI): domain Eukaryota; kingdom Viridiplantae; phylum Streptophyta; class Magnoliopsida; order Ranunculales; family Papaveraceae; genus Papaver; species Papaver armeniacum. Next base: position 43,498 of record JAJJWW010006816.1, read on the forward strand.
GTTATACGAAAAAGTGATAATTCCCGATTGCAAGTAGCATAAATAAGATTATAGTTTGTAGTGATATATTCTTATGATCTTATGTGAACCATAACCTTTGTTAAATCGGATTAGTGCTTTTACACGTTCGATTGCTTTGATTGGCCTGATTTCATAGAACCTAATGCATCTAGGGAATTAAACTTGATTAGTGCTTTTACACGTTAGGTTGTTCCTTTAGATAGAATTCATATTCGCATCTTTTAATGTGTTTGTTGATGACAAGAGGATATTAGCGGGATATTCTTGCGATCAAGGTATTCTAGGGTCTTTGATAAAAGTTGAGATTAAAATATCAATTCTAGTTATTGTGTTGAAAACATGTTTGTGATTGAAGACGAAATCCATGACCAATATTTTCACATCCTTGATTTGCGTGTTTACTTTTTATTGTTTGCTTTTATTTTATTTTAGAATATAAAAATCAGAAAACCCCCGGTGTTATTTTTAGGAAACCGAAACATATTGACAACCAAGACCTCTCTGTGGGAACGATCCTTTCTTGCCCTTACTTCATTATATATTTTGAGTAGTAAGAAAGTGTAATTTATTTTTGACGCCTACGACAGCGATCATTAATCCAGAAGTAGTGGAGACCGAGATAAACAAATCGTGATGAATTGTGCCCTGAAGATAGCGAATGATCCGCTTAAGGGCCTGCATGTGAGGCTCTCGAGGGTCGTGCATGAATAAGCATACCTATTGAACTGCGTATAAGATGTTTGGCCTGGTGAAGGTGAGATACTGTAAAGTTCCAGCTAGGCTTCTGTATAAAGTAGGTGTCGACCGGAGTAGCCACTGGGTTACATTGTGTCATGGAGGCACAAGCAATGATGTCTTGAGCATATAATGACTGAGAAAAATATAACCCTGAAGATGATCGAGTGACAGTAATACCCAGAAAATGATGTAGCGGTCCAAGGTCAGACATGGCAAATTCTCGTTTCATCAAATCAATGAAGCGGTGTAGGAGAGTATTGTTAGAGGCAGTTAAAACAATATCATCTACATATAGCAGTAAGTATGCCGTATCTCGAGTGGGATTGATAAACAAAGAGAGATGGATCACACACACTACCACGAAAACCACAATAAGTAATAAACTTGGCAAACCTCCAAAACCACGCCCGAGGAGCCCGCTTGAGACCATATATCGATCTCGCGTAGATGACATACGTAATCGTGGTGATCAAGATCAACAAATCCTGGAGGTCGATGCATATAAACTGTCTCGGTCAGATCACCATGAGAAACGCATTCTTAACATCTAGCTGATGAATTAGCCAAGAACGCGAAGTAGCAATAGTAAGAACAAGATTTAATAGTAGCAGGTTTGACAACCGGACTAAACATTTCAAAACAATCAACCCCAACCTGCTGAGATTTACCATTAGCAACAAGACGAGCCTTGTGTCGCTGGAAAGAACCATCGGCATTATATTTGTGACGAAATAGCCACATGGAACGAATAACATGAGCATCACGTGGTCGTGGTACAAGTTCCCACGTATTGGTTTTCAACATAGCATTGTACTCATCTTTCATGGAGGCATTCCAATTTATATCCCTAAGAGCATACAAATGAGAGCGAGGAATTGGGGAGATATGTCGTAGAGTTTGGACATGAAGATTGAGTCGGTGGATTGGTTTGTGAATGCCACGGGAAGATCTTGTCACAGGGCGTGAAGGAGCAGGAGGTGAGGGTGGAGGGGCAGTAGTGGGTGGAGGGACAGTAGTGGGTGGAGAGAATGTAGTGGAGGGACAGTGGTGGGTGGAGGGCAGTAGTGATGCTGGAGAGAGTGTTGTAGGTGGAATATTGTTTGCAGTTGTCGTGGGTGGAGGGAGAGACGTCAGTTCTGGAGAGGTTGGTGGAGTGGGGACAGATGTTGGGATGGACTGACGCAGAGAGGAGAAGTTGGATGGACGTGGAGGAGTGGATTGAACTGACGTGGAGGGAAGTTGAACAGGTGTGGAGGAGTTTGGATGTCGGAACGAAGGGAAGTTGGATAGATGTAAGGGAGCTGGAGTTTGCTGGTGATTTTGAATTGCAGTGTCAGAAGAGAAGTTGGACCGACGGTGAGGAGGGGTGTACGGTCCATGAAAAGTGCCAGTGGGTTGGATAGTCGGTGGAGTCTCGACATTAGGGGGAGTCTGAGTAGATGGGTATGATAGATTATAGGAGGGATGAGTGAGATAATGGGGAGACTCGTCATTAGAATAAGTATTTGGATGAAGATTTGTGAAGGGAAAAATATTTTCATCAAAAGTTACATGACGAGAGATGATAATTTTGTTTGTGGCAAGATCAAGGCAGCGGTATCCACGGTGGTTGGGAGGAAAACCAAGAAAGACACACCTAGTGGAACGAGGGGCAAGTTTGTGAGGAGTTGTGGATGAGAGATTTGGATAGCAAAGGAAACTAAAAGTACGAAGATGTTCATACGTTGGTTGTCGTTGATAAATAATAGACACTGGTGAGTGAAAATTAAGGACTTTGGTGGGTAGAAGATTATGTAGATAGACTGCCATATGAAAAGAGTAGACCCAATATTTTGGGGGAACGGAAGCGTGAGACATAAGGGTACGGGTGATATCATTGACACGACGTATCATGCGCTCGGCCTTGCCATTTTGGGATGAAGTTTGGGGGCAAGAGAAACGAAAAACAAGATCATTGTCACGAGCAAAGGTATGGAAGGAAGAGTTGTCAAATTCACGGCACATGTCACATTGAAAACATTTTATTTTACGTTCAAATTGAGTTTGAACGAAAGAACGCATTTCCAAAAATTTGCTATAAACTTGGGACTTGAATTTTAAAGGGTAGACCCATAGATAGTTGGTAAAGTCATCAAGCAATATAAGATAATAGCGAAAACCGGTATCGATATGTAATAGAGAGGTCCATAAATCGCTATGTATGATATCAAAAGTTGCAAAAGTAATGGAATTAGATTCATAAAATGGCAATCGAACATGTTTACTAACTTGACATGAATGACAAAGTTGAGAAGAATTATTCTTATTACAATGAATAGAATTATTTTTGCGTAAGACATCTAAAATGGCCTTGCCAGGGTGGCCAAGGCGGCTATGCCAAATATCTGGCGAAAAAACAACAAGGGAAATGGGAGAGGACTTGGACGATTTTGTAGGTGGCACGGCAGAGTTGGTGATAGGGTAGAGCTCCCCAGAACTATCACATCGAAGGATAATCTTCCTCGAACTCAGATCCTTCATTTAAAAACCAGAAGGATCAAACTCAACAGATACACGATTATCAGTGGTGAACTTACGAACGGAAATTAAGTTTTTAATGATATCGGGAACAACAAGAGTATTTTTGAGTTGAAGAGTGCGAGAAGGAAGGGTTATAAGCTTGGTACCACTAGCCGTAACTGGAATGCTATTGCCATTGCCAACTAAGATGGATCATACATTGCTAGAATTGAAAACGTTATGTAAAGTACCTAAATCAGCGGTAAGATGCGAAGTGGCACTGGTGTCCATGTAGAAGGCATCATCAGGTTGTTGGAGATGCATAGAGCTATACGCCTCAAAGAATGTCCGCCGGTTGCAATGATTCGATTGTAGGAGCAAGGTATGCTTGTCCACGACCACTTCTGGGGAACGACCACGTTGGTTGTTGCGGAAGTTGGTATTAGGTGGCATGCGTTGATGCTCAAATGGCTGCCAGTGAGACTCGAGTAGGATAGGGGTAGGCCAACCACGAAGTCATACTTTAAGGGAAAATCTGATTATGTAAGACAACCCATTTCGCAAACCGGTCTAGAATTGATATGGGAAAGATTGTTAAACGATGGGCTAGCCGGGTATGAATTTAACGCCTTATGGTGGAAGGATGAGTGAAATTGCGGAATCTGAAACTCCTTTCCCACATAGAAATGGAACTTTATTTAAGATTTTGTACGTTGCCATTTGGAATGAGGTTGCCTCATCTGAAAAGTATATAAATCGTCTGTGAACACGGAAATCAGGTATGGTCCGCGTGATCACAAACAATCTTAACATGAATTGAATACGTGCATTAAAGTGCGAGTAAAGTATAGTATGCCTAGGTAGATGATGATTCATGGATTCCAAACCCCGCGAGTTTGTCATGATCTCGTCATCATCCCCAAAGTGATAGATCTGAGACATGAATACGTAAATGAAACTATACGAGTACTAGAGGTAAAGGAGACGATGGTTTACGTGGTTCTAAGCACTAAGGCCTACGTCCACGGATCCGGAAATATATACTATAAAGTAAATGGTTACAAAAGTAAGGGAAACGGTGATTTTCGTGGTTTATGGAGAGATTCTCCATAAACACATACTTACTTCTCTCTATTCTCTCTCCTATTCCTTAGTTCTACTCTCGACCCCCTTTTCTGTGGAAGGGGTATTCATATATATAACTAAATCAAGTGGGTCCACTGACAAGGAGCTGTGGAGACCTTATCTTCTTGTCTTTCGTGCATGGTCCGCGGACTTCCTTGTCACTCCGCGGCTTCTATAATACCCACGCTCGTTACGCCGACCTATCCTCGCTTCCTTCGTGGGTCGTCCGACACGTGCCCTCCGAGCAAAGATTAAATACGAGTGGTTGGGGCTATCCCGGTCCGTGCCAGGCGGTGTCGGTCCTCCCCTGTCACGCTCGTGTCGGGTTGGACTATCCCCAACCGTTGATTACATCTTACCTCGTGATGGGGTAGAGTAACTCATTGGTGTTGTGTGGGATCATCTACTTTGGATGCTCCTCATCTTCGATCGTTGGTCTTGACAGATGGCACGTTGTCTAAACGCCATGGATGCCCCTATGTGTCATCCCTCTTTGAGACATGGCCTCCACGTGGGCTCGCTAGTACACGTGGCGATGGAGATAAATAAGTGTACTTACAATTTGCCCCTCTTCTTGTGATGGGCGTTTAGCTTTTGTTGGAAGAAGAATCGTGTGGTACGTTTTTATCTCCCTCCTCATAACTTCTCCTAAAAAGGTGCTACCTGCATTTATTGTGCACGTTTCCCATGTCCGCCATAATCGCCCTTTGGGTAGTGGACGGTTTCTCTTGGTCTTATAAAAAACAGAAGAGTGAGAGAATGTGAATTTAATTCACATTCTCTGTTTTATTCTCTGTTCTTTTGTCTTCTTCATCTTCTTAACTTCCTCTGACACCATTGTTGCTGCTGCTGTTGCTGCTACTGCGGTCGCTGCTGTTGCTGCCACCTTCGTTGCTGTTGTTGCTTTACTCTTTGAGGTTCAGGTATGATTTTTTATTCCGTTTAATCACCATGCCTAACCCTGTTGAGTTCTTGATTTTCTGGTGATGCGTTGATGATGAATTTAATTTTATGTATATCCTGGGATTTGAGAGTTGACGCCACTGAGTCGTATGTTTCATTGGTCATGCTTTAATTTTATCTTTCTTCTTTTGAGTTGGAATAATAGCTTGAGAGTTTAGGTAGTTGTAGACGAAATCTAGGGTTTTCTTCACGTTTGCTGTTGTTCTTGAGATTTTCTCGCTTTTCGATCTTCCTTGCCTCTGACTTGCACTTTTATTCGTGTTTGTGCCTGCAGACATGTCCGACCATCCGCGGGTCCCTTACCAAACTCCTCCGTCGAGTCCTCACAGGTCTCCTCGGAATGATTCCAATACTAAGGGTGGAGCCCCGCCTTCGCTTACCCAGGATAATCCTCGGGATGGACGAACATCCTCGTCCCTTGGTCGAGATCTTCGCTAAAAGGGGTGATCCACCGCAGGGATCTAAATATGTCGTGAATTGCCCTAGAGGTGAGTCTCCTGAGCAACAGAATCCGCGCACTGAGCCTTTAAATGTGCAGCCTCTCCGCTCCAAGCCTCCACCGCGAACTAATCCACCCGTGCCTAGTTCGAGCAAGTCAACTAAGACTCGTCTCTTCAAGAGAAAGGCATGAGATAGAGTCTTCGGGAGATATAGTTCTTCCTAAGAAGAAGGCTGCGGGTTCGCGGAAGATACTACGGAGATGCTTTCGAGGAAGACTCTGCTGTTACTTTCCGTCCTTTACCTTTGGGTAATAAGAAGTTTACCTTCCGACACATTGATCTTGAGGCCTTCAAATTGAAGCATGGTCTTCAGCACTTCCAAGTTCGTTTTTATGCCTCTGATAAAGATATAACTTATGAGATGGTTACCAATTACAAGTATGATGCCTTTCATTTGCTGACGACCGTGGGTGCTTTCGAGGCTGGTTTGATGTTACCCTTGTATAAAGCCGGTGATGATTTCTACTACCGGGTCTTGTCTAGCCGCGACATCGCCAAGAAAAGTCATAATCGCGGGTGCAACAATTTGACAGAAACTATCTTCGCCATCTTCGTGAATGCTATCTTCGTAGTAAGGGGCAAACGATGATGACTTGCTATGCCCCTAAATTAGAAAAGGAGAAAGGGTGGTATACTCCCGAGAATTTCAACAAATCCTTTGGAGATTATGTTAACAGAATACTCGTAAACCGTGGTACGTGAGTCTCGGAACATTGCTTCGCTAAGGGGAAGTTCGACTTTTGAGTGAGGTAAGTGATTCCAAGATGGCGAGGGTTCTGGTGCCGAAGGTCTTCCTATTCCCGCTGATGAGAGGATTAAGCGTGATCATGACTATGAATGGTCTCGCCTTGTTCTTAAAGTCGTTGGTCCGTGGGCCTATGGTTGGGTCCCTGGACCCCATGGTTGGCAGCCTACTGCTGACAGTCCTCATCGCGAAGCTTCTCCCGCTCGTTATGCCCATTACGCCCTTGGCGATGAGTTTTGTAGGCATGGATTTTGCTTATAATCGCGATGTTGACGATGCGGAAGACGAAGATATTCCCGATGCTAACTTTCTTTCGCACATGATGTTGCTAAGGTGTGTTGTTTGTTTTCTATGTATATATGCCCCTTCGTTTTCTTGAATAATATTGATTATGCTAAGGAAAGGAGATGCCGATGGCTCTTTTATCATTATGTGTGGTAGGTGCGTAGAGACAAGAGGATCAATCCGGCGATTGTCGAATTCTCCCACCGAGGGTTCTACACACTTCGAGGATGTGAACAGATCCCGTGGATGGTGATGAGGATGTTTCCGACGGGAAGAGCGAATTGAGACTTCTCCGCCCATTCAAGAAGTAGATAGTATTGCCGGTGGGAGCGTTGGTGGAGGTGGTGGTAGTCGTGCCACCGGTGGTGGTGGTAATGATCAGCCGAGGGGGCTACCAAGGATGGGGATGGTGGTGACAAGGATGTTGTGGACAAGGGTATCGGGGATGTTGGAGACAAGGGTACCGGGGATGTTGGGGACAAGGGTAAGAAAATTGCTCTTGATAGTGGTGACAAGGATGGGGATGCTTCTTGCGAGTTTTCCTTTGGTAAGGTTTTATCAAGGGGAGCAATCATTTTACATGGCCACAAATTATGGGGCTTGTCTCGACTTCAATCTCTTCCCGATGGTGATGACCTGGAATGTCCTTAAGGATAGTGCGAGGGTGACCCCACACGTGGATCTCGATCTTTGGGGTTTTGGCGGTGCATCCCGAGGTTTGTGTCGGCACCTCCTCCACCGCTGGTGGGGTTTTGGCGCTAAGTACTACCGGTGCCTCGCTTGGTGGGACGTCCTTAGACTCTCCCTCGGATGACTTCACGCGGTCCTTGGTCACGGATGGTGATGATCTTTGTTTTGGCGTGGCCGCAAAAGAAAACTTGCTTGTCGTGCCTCGTCCCCGCCCCCGTGATTGAGGGGGAAAAGAGTTCGGACTCTTTTACTCGTCGGCATATGGAACTAACCCCGGAGGAAGTGGTAGATCGAGTGTGGGGCGAGAATCTTGTGACCATGGGATTGATCTCGTGGTGGATCCTCCCCTACGGTTGCTGGCATGATGGCCATTGCCGATGGGTACCAAGACAATTATCCCCAACAAATGGTTATTGGAGGTTTGTCCTACTCTTTCTTCCCCTGATTTTGCTTAAATGTGTTGTGAACTAATTTCCCTTTTTGATTGATAGATGATGAGGAGTGAGTATTGTAACCATCATCTTTACCGGCTCTTCAAGGCTAAGTCTCTCAAGCTAGAAGGGAAGCTCCGTCATTGTGAAGAAACGCTTTCGGGCGTTGAAGCTTCGGTCTCCGCTAAAGATGAGGAAATAGCAGAGCTGAAGGGTCTTCTTAAGCGTAAGGAGCAGCAGGACGCGGAAGAGGCAAAGCTGCGCTCTGAGCTGGCCTCGGTTAAGGCCAAGTTAGCGGTTGCTGAGAAGAACTCCTCGTCTATTTCAGGTCTGCGTCTCCTCTTCTTTGGTAGTTTCCTGCTCCTTATATGTTCTGAGTTTTCTCCTTTTTCCCTCCTCCCGCTGTACTGTCTTCAGTGGGTGGAGTCCCCGAGTTGTTGTGGCTTCGTAATGAGAGAACTCGTCAAAAAGGTCGCATTGTTGAGTTAGTTGAAAAACTTAAGAGTGAATCGACGAAATGAAATGCCCGCGCGGATGTTCATAACGCTATGGCCGAAGAATGGCGTAAGAAAAAGCTTTGCTTGGTAGATCTGCAAAATCGAAACAACCATGACCGCCACTTGTTCAACGGGGCTCTTTTATGGACGCGGGATAATCTTGAGGAAGCCCGCGGTCAGATTTCCTCTTTAGAAATTAAGCTTAATGTTATGGAAGACGAGCTGCGGCGAGCGCGGTCTTCTCATCCCTCGGATGTGCGGGCTTATATGCAGCGTCTTGCTAAGGAAAGGGACGATGCTAGGGCAGAATCTAGTGCTCTCAGTAGTGCTTTATCCGCGTCTCGAGCTGATGTGGCTCGTCAGGTTGAGCGTGAGAGAAACTTAGAGGTGACTATGTATCGCCTTAACAAGGGGTTGGAATCGAAGAATGATGAGGTTAATCGATATCGTCATTCGGACTCGATGCTTCGAGATGATCTAAGCGCGAAGTCAAGATGCTCATAATCTTCGCAGTAGATTATGATAGGTTATCAAATGAATATGATTATGCCGCAGAAGCAAGGGATTCCGCGGTTGATCATTGTGAAGGTATACGTTTTTGTCATCGAGTGTGCTTTGTATTGTATTTGTTATAACTGTTCTTTTTCTATTATCCGCAGAGCTCCAGGGACAGCTTCGAGCTGCGGATGACAAATTTGCCGAAGCTCAGGCTAAGGTAGTTCAATTGGAGGGCCAAGTCAATTACCATCGTGGCCTGGGCCTTGTCTCAGAGGAAAGCGTCAAGCATGCCAATCAAAAGGTGGACCTTCTTTCCACTTCCCTAAGTCAGCTGATGAGTGCCAAATAGTGCATATTTATACACCTTTTTATTGGCATTTTACTCATCTTTTGTGCTCAAGAAATCGATATTATCCTGCATTCTCGTGTTTTCTTTGTTTTCAAGAATAAATATTTGTATTAATTAATTTTGTATTTTTAGGTACTAAATAAAGTCCGGAGAAACTGAGGAGCCAAAAGAGCGAAGAATCGGAGGCAAGTATCTATGGAGCAGAGAGCCAAAGCCCGCGCGCGCAACCGTTGCAACCCAACAAGTAGCGACTCATCTACAAGAAATGGGCTTGAGCTAGACCCGATCCGAGCCCGATTATCCTGAGCCGTTGAGATCGCATCTAGTTACATCCTACGGTCGCTCCCTCATGCGCATCGAAGTTTGCTGCTTCCGCTCAACATCGAATCACTCCAAATACCGCTTACCTTTCTCAGCCGTTGAGATTTCTCCAGCTAGATCCAACGCTCGGTGCAGCGTTCTCATCTTCCCCCGATGTACCTGCTCAACACCATAGCCCCTATATAAGCCCCTAAGCCTAACCCTAATCTCATTTTCCTTCTCCCCCTTTCACCCGACAGTAGCAGAGAGAGCTCTGCTCTTCTCAGTCTTCACCCGACCAACTCTTCTCCACCACCTCCATACCGCCATCAGAGCCACCACTACCTCCTTCTACCTATTCTCGCCATCATCAAACGCTCCGCTACCTTCTCTCGCTTCGAGTTATCTCTCTCTTAGCCTCTACCAACCCTAGAAGCTAATTTAAAGATAACTAGAAGCTAGGGTTTGTCCACCAACATCACAAGCAAACTACCAGGACGATGTGACAAAGAGGCGAACACGAGTATGAGGATTCGAGGCATGGGTGAGATTATTTCTCATTTAATTTCTGTTTTATCAATTTCTAGGGTTTGGGAGGTTTGTGTATAAATAGATGAACTGTGGGTGTTTGAAAGACACGCCTGGATTAGCCAGAGCTGTCATTTAGTTTTAATTTGTGTTTCATTTATTTGTAATGTGTTAATTTAAATTTCCAGGGTGTGATGAAACCCCTGTTCTTCATGATAAAGCATGTCTAGTTAGGTTTGATTCCTCTATGTTATAATTTGAATGATTAGTAGTTGATTGATGACACTAACAAGACCGTGATGAGTCAGACTGTAAGAAGACAACTCATACTAGGGATTGTTAGCCAAAATCATTCAATAAACATCTCATTTTGAGCCTTCAAGGAAAGCTCAAGAATTAGGCTTACGATAGATTGCTTCACATGAGTTTAAGGGTGGATTGAGCACCCTGGTGCTTCCTATCTGTCACAATTTATTTCTCTGCATTAGTTTAGTGTCTTCATTTCACTTAGTCGCATCGACACAAAACTCATAACTCTGTTACCTTCATTAGAACTCAGTTTAGCATAGCCATAGATCACTTAAGCACCCCTCGTCCTCGTGGATCGACTCGCACTCGCCCGTGCCGCAAATCAGACACCGTGCACTTGCGGTATTTCCGTAGGCCGTAAAATAAACCCTTTCTCAGGCCTACCAAGTTTTTGGCGCCGCTGCCGGGGACTTGGCGCGTGCCCTTTTGATTTTCGGCTAGACTTAACTGTTTCATTCTCATCTCTGTATATATTCTTTTGCATTCTTTGCTTGTCTTCTTGTTTTAGTATAATTTAGTTTAAGTTTTTAACTTGCATTTGTAACTTAGTATTGTAAGTTTATTTGTCTGCATTTCTCCCCTGTACATTTTCATTTTGTATTCCCTGTATTTGCATAAGCATGATAACTTAGCTGTTTTTCTTAGTATTTCATTGTTGTTTTCACTGTTTTTCAACTCGCCTTGTACATACTTGCTCTGTAGTATCACTTGTAACCCTGAATTAGTGTAACTTATCTGTTTTCTTTTGCATCTTCACTGTTTTGCATCTTAAGCTGTTAGTCCTTTAGTATCTGTTTTTAAGCCTTCACTAATTATTTCTTATTAGTTTGCATCCTCTGCTGCATGCTAGTTATTGTACTTTGCATCTAGTTAGTTTAATTCTTCATCCAGCTGTGTCTTAGCTGCAATATTCACTAGCCCTGCAACATCTCCCTGTCAGTCCAAATAAGAATAATGCTTGTTGTCTTTCCCCTGTGTTAGCACTATTATCCTGTGGCTCATTTTTTGGGAACTAAGATTGTTTATTGAGCCCACAGGTGACTTTGGCCGAGTTGGTCTATCTTGGTTGTGCTAGCCTGTGCTTGCCAAAAGGGAGAAAGACGAGGCAAAACCAGTTCTTGAGGTTAGTCCCTGTATGCCACTGAACACCCCAGGTATGCTCTGTGCCATTGATGCTCAACTCTTATGCATGTTTGATCTTGATTCGAGCCTTGTATGAGCTTTGTTCTGTTAATTCTGCGCATGCTCTATCCTGTTGCTGATCCGTGCTTCTACGAACCCATCCCCGCAATTTATGAGCATTCACGTGTGAGAACTAGTGCACTGTGTATTGTTAGCCTGTACTTGTATGCCCTGCTCGGTGCGGTTAAACCTTACCATGTTGACCCCGTTGAGCCAAGCCCGAGCATTAACCGTGCAACCCCCACCCGAAGCCGTGGGGCTTTGTTGCAACTTGGCTCGACCAAATTGAGCACATAACCTTGTGCTTGAGCCGTGATTCTCGTGCATTGCCGAGCCGTGTGTGCACACAGCCAGTGGCAGAGTTGCCAACTCGCACCAATGCACCCCCGTGGCCGCAAACTTGCTCACCACCTGGCTCGGCAATTTGCCTTCAACCCAACTGCTGGGCTAAGCTTTCACAGCTGGGCTGAAACAAATCATTAACAGCAAGCCCACATAAGCCTGAATCAAACATGGGCTGCTAAACTTGCCAGCCAAAACTCAGCCCACATACTGTGCCCTCAATCTGGGCTTGCACTCTGCACAACCTTCAGCCCACCTCACTTAGCCCTCATGGCTGGGCTGACTGACCACACCAGCTGGGCTCACTGAACCCAACCTGGGCTGCAACCAAATTGCAAACCAGTTCACCTGGGCTGTGCAACCAAAGCTGGGCTTTACACCCACCTGAGCCCACATAACTTGGCCTATCTAGCTGGGCCGCAAAAGACTAAGCTACACACTGGGCCATGGCAACCAAGTCGGGCTAAAACACTTTCCCAATAAACCAAACTGACTCCCAATCAACCAAAATCAAATCCCAATAAACCAAACTGACTCCCAATCAACCAAAATCAAATCCCAATAAACCAAAACCCAACAAAACCAAATGAAACCCAATAAACCAAACCAATCCCACCAAAACCAAAATTAGATTGTGAGTTCAATTTGAGAGCTAAATCATGTCAGGATATTGGTCCGCATCTGGGGATGGAACAAATAAATCCCTTAGAGAGCTTGCTTACGGGCACCTTTCACAAGATGAACACCCCACATACCATAGTGACTTTAGGGAACTTTATGGGCCTTCTCAAGGCCCTGACCTCACATACCCTAATCATTATGATCACATACATCATCCACCACAGGTTGAAAATGAACAATTTTCTCATACCCAGTCATCACTTTTAGATCAAAATGAAATGCATGCTTGCACCTTATGTGGTGGCTTAGACCACCCTGCTGAATACTGTTATATTTTGCATGCTTTTAGACAGTCTAGGGAAAACCATGATAATCCAATGTACGAAGTGTCTAGAAGTGACTATTGGGACCATAATCAACCTGAACACATGCATCATTCACCACAATGGGGAGATGAACAATTTTATACTCCCCCAACTCCTAGTTTGCAATCAATAATGGAAACACTCATGGAGCAAAATGCTAGGCTTGAAATGAATGCAATGCATGACCATCCACATAGCAACATGTCCAAGCATCCCTTCTCTAGTGAACCTTTTGCACAACCATATACTGAATATGAACCTAATCTAGAGGTCAATGAGTACACTAGAAATGCTACAATTGTGAATGGAGAGATGAATTTTTGCTATGATAATGATGATGATGAATATGATATGTTAGAAGAGCATGTGCATGCTGAAAATATGATGGAATCTTTTGGTTCAGAGACGTTAGGCGTCTCTTCTGTGAACCCTGTGAATGATACTTCTTCTAACATTCATAAATGTGATCTTAACTATGAGCTTAGTTTTGTGAAATTCTTCAGTGAATGTGAGCATGCTTCACAACTTGTTTGTGACTTAAGAAAGGATGAATCTTCTCGTTGACACTAATGTTCTTTTGGATCATAATATTATTTCGTGTCGATTCCCCGCCCATGTCACAATATGTTGCCTCCTCTCGATGAATTTGATGTGGAACCCGATGAATTGCCCCGTGAAAATGACCATGATTTACCCACTCCCGACCTTAGGAAAGAGTGTGACGGTGCAAATGATTTTATACATGAACACAACTTAGATGTACCTAACCTCTCTCCCGAGTCACAAATTGAAACTCCTCCACCAAACCTAGGTGTTGTTTGTCACAAAATTGCAAAACCAACTTTTTCAAAATGCCTAACTTAGGCCTAGAACTTTGTGCTTCCCAAATCCTCTTGGACTATTTTGCATCAAAGTATAACACTCTCAAGGAGCCACGGTTGGAATATGTATGTCTCACTGTAATTAGCAAAACTCATTTTGAGTTAGACCTTTGCATGATGTACCTTTAAAATTGCAAGATTTTGTTCTCACAAACACACCCGTTCACAAATTTAGGTTTGGGGGAAACTCCTTCACATCTACAGTCTTACTTGCACTCTCATTTTATATTTGTGTAAGACTGTTGATGTTTGTATATATTTTCTATTGGGTTGATCCTCAACTCTTTAGATTGTTAGTTTATGGTGAATTTTTGTATATATCCAGTAGGACTTGTTAAATTTTTCTTTTCTTGATTCGGTTGAGTCTTCTTGCACTTATATTATGCTAATCCAATATGATCTCCACTGAGAATGTTGGATTCTAGCCTTGACGAATGAAGCTCAACCTTGCTCCCGCCGACATCCCAGGTAATCTCTTCCCTTTTTTCTTATCAAGCATAGTTCTCTCGGTATGTGACTGTTTTAAATTTTTCCTATCTGTTGACACATTGAGGACAATGTTTGATTTAGGTTTGGGGTGCATTTGCATATTTTTGCATTTAGAGTTTTTAGTCTTTTATTTTACCTTTTATTTTAGTCTTTTATTTTATCTTTTAATTGTAAAAAAAAAAAAAAAAAAAAAAAAAAAATTAAAAAAATCTTTTTGTAAAAACCTCCAACTTTTAGAGATTTTAGAGTCACTAGCATGCTTTTAGCTATGTTTACATAGAGAATCGACCGAAATAACAAAACTTGGAAGTAGGAAAACGCAATCGGGTTCCTTAGTTGATTAGAGCGTTAAAGTTGGATTTAACCATACACCGGAGGGCTAATTAGGTGCTGTTTAGATATTCGGTAGTAGAATTGTGATCACCCATAGTGGAGACTACCCATTTTACATCAAGCGAGGTACCGACCTTCACTCTTTGTGACTTTCTAGAAAAGCTTTTAGAGTGTGTGTCACCGTACGTCAATTCCTACCCGGTAGGAATGGTGAGCTACCCAACTTCGCACCACTTTCAAAGACTACTTTTGATCTCTTGAGTGCTAATTCCGTCAATCATGAGGGTGACGTCTAAAGATGAAAACTCCTTCTAAATATCGATTTGCGCTAGCATCTCTCTCTCTCTCAATCAAGCAAGACCCATAGAAACACATCATCGTCAAAGAACCTGAGAGTTAATCGGAATATTGAAAGAAAAATTGATATAGTCCAAGGTTTATGTGCAACAAAGAAAAGAAAATAAGATGAGAATTAATGAAGTTTGTGAAAAATTTAGTTTATCGTTTTATTGTAACCAAAAAAAAAAAAAAAAAAAAAAAAATTTAGTTTATTTTCTGTGTCTAGTTACCACAAAGTTAAAAAAAAAAAAAAAAAAAAAAAAAAAAAAAAAAAAAAAAAAAATTTTAAGTTTTTGTGAAGTTCAGAAGTTCGTCATCAATAGTTGAAGACTGAAGACCGAAGACCGAAGATTGAAGACGTTTCTATGGTTTCTTATGAGAGAGTGATATTAATTGCCGATCGGGTGAGAAGTGAGTGAGTACTCCCACCCTTGCTAATGGTTGATTTCCTTTCTTAGAGATCATCAAAAAAGATTCTTTTGTCCACACTTTGTGGAGTCTCCGATTTTATTTCGGAAGGTTATCCTTCTTACCTACAACGTGTGTGATTTCTCTCTTTACTCCCGCCTCGCACACATGAGAGACTAAAAAGCGATCTTTTTGAGTGCAATTATCATAAAACCCTAATGGTGAGGCAGAAGTCGAGGCTTATGATCACAATCGAATCCGAAGTTCTTTCATATGGTATGGTTACTTCTCGCTCAAAGACTTAAGGATGAGAATGCGTTCTTCGATAGTTCTAACTTCATGTTACTAGCATGCGTAAACTCTATGTCCTCATAGCTTCTTGGAGGCTTGGGACTCTTTTACACTACGAAGTTGGAGAAGGTTTTGTGGGTACACCTCTTGTAAACCCTCACGAGACTACAACTCGTCCACTAGGGACACCTAGGGGTTTAAAGGCTTAGTGCATACGCTAAATGCATTCGAGAGACTGCGATGGGGTATAGTTAGGATTTCTTATTTTTGTTTTACTTGAGGACAAGTAAAATTCAGGTTTGGGGGTATTTGATGAGTGCCAAATAGTGCATATTTATACACCTTTTATTGGCATTTTACTCATCTTTTTTGTGCTCAAGAATCGATATTATCCCATTCGTGTTTTCTTTGTTTTCAAGAATAAATATTTGTATTAATTAATTTTGTATTTTTAGGTACTAAATAAAGTCCGAGAAACCGAGGAGCCAAAAGAGCGAAGAATCGGAGGCAAATCTATGGAGCAGAGAGCCAAAGCTCGCGCGCGCAATGCAGCTTGCAACCCAACAAGTAGCGACTCATCTACAAGAAATGGGCTTGAGCTAGACCCGGATCCGAGCCCGATTATCCCGAGCACGTTGAGATCGCATCTAGTTACATCCTACGGTCGCTCCCTCATGCGCATCGAAGTTTGCTGCTTCCGCTCAACATCGAATCACTCCAAATACCGCTTACCTTTCTCAGCCGTTGAGATTTCTCCAGCTAGATCCAACGCTCGGTGCAGCGTTCTCATCTTCCCCTGATGTACCTGCTCAACACCATAGCCCCTATATAAGCCCCTAAGCCTAACCCTAATCTCATTTTCCTTCTCCCCCTTTCACCCGACAGTAGCAGAGAGAGCTCTGCTCTTCTCAGTCTTCACCCGACCAACTCTTCTCCACCACCTCCATACCGCCAGAGCCACCACTACCTCCTTCTACCTATTCTCGCCATCATCAAACGCTCAGAGTACCTGCTACCTTCTTCTCCTCGAGTTATCTCTCTCTTAGCCTCTACCAACCCTAGAAGCTAATTTAAAGATAACTAGAAGCTAGGGTTTGTCCACCAACATCACAAGCAAACTACAGTGGACGATGTGACAAGAGGCGAACACGATTCGGAGGATTCAGAGGCATGGGTGAGATTATTTCTCATTTAATTTCTGTTTTATCAATTTCTAGGGTTTGGGAGGTTTGTGTATAAATAGATGAACTGTGGGTGTTTGAAAGACACGCCTGGATTAGCCAGAGCTGTCATTTAGTTTTAATTTGTGTTTCATTTATTTGTAATGTGTTAATTTAAATTTCCAGGGTGTGATGAAACCCCTGTTCTTCATGATAAAGCATGTCTAGTTAGGTTTGATTCCTCTATGTTATAATTTGAATGATTAGTAGTTGATTGATGACACTAACAAGACTGTGATGAGCTGTACTGTAAGAAGACAGCTCATACTAGGGGATTGTTAGCCAAAATCATTCAATAAACATCTCATTTTGAGCCTTCAAGGAAAGCTCAAGAATTAGGCTTACGATAGATTGCTTCACATGAGTTTAAGGGTGGATTGAGCACCCTGGTGCTTCCTATCTGTCACAATTTATTTCTCTGCATTAGTTTAGTGTCTTCATTTCACTTAGTCGCATCGACACAAAACTCATAACTCTGTTACCTTCATTAGAACTCAGTTTAGCATAGCCATAGATCACTTAAGCACCCCTCGTCTCTGTGGATCGACTCGCACCTGCCCTGTGCTGCAAATCGACACCGTGCACTTGCGGTATTTCCGTAGGACGTAAAATAAACCCTTTCTCAGGCCTACCACAGGCCGAGATGAAGAGTGTAGCCATAGGCTTCGTGGCTCGTAAGCAGTTGTCAGAAGAGATTAATAGAACTCTTGGTGAGATTGAGTTGGATCTCAGGAAGAACCATGGGTTAAGCAAGAATTATGCTCGTCGTCCCGTTCCCGCGCTCCCTTGGGCTCTTCCCGGGCCCTCCTCTCGGTGGTAGTGTTCCTTCCTCGTTGAAGGACAAACCCGCGGATAACGCTCCTTCCCAAGAGATCATATCTAGTATGCTAGGGATTGATCTCGCTTGCTTATCCTTTTGGCGTTTTTGCTACTCTTCTTGCTAGGCTTGTAATCAATCGCCATGTACTAGATCAAACTTTGGTGTTTAAATCGATTTGTATTTTGTTGAATTTGCATCTATTGTCTTTTCAAATAAGTTAACGTAATGAGTACTTCCGTAGTATTTACTATCCAAGGATGTTGATCTTTGAATTTGAGAAAGTGTATTGTTTGCGCCATTCGTAGGTTGATATCCCTTAATTGTCTTGTGACCTTGCACCCCGTCCAGCGAATTCCTTGGCCAGGGGATTCCTGAACGGTGGGGGTCTGGCCGACATTCAAGGATATATTCCATTGAGTTCGCGGCTTGTAATATTGCTCGGGTATCTCGTTCTGTGGGAAGTCGCCCCCCCGGTCGTACACTTATAGACGCTTATGGGGGAGTTCCACGAGATTGCATGTGTATGCTCCGATATATTGCATGCGTGTGCTTTGTATGGGATATTTCCCAGTATATTGCAGTGGGTAAGATCCACGCTTTGTGCGGGATATCCCTCTCACTAAGTATAATGTCAATTCTTAATAATAGTAATTGCACAACGATTTACGTGGTTCGGCCTTAAGGCCTACATCCACGGGGTAACAATAGTATCGATATTTTATTAAGGTGTGACATGGTTTTCAATGTACATTGTGTAAGTAGTATATACATGTGGTTCATATGGTATGTGTTTCATATGGTATATGGTATGTGGTTCATATGGTTTATATACATTGTGTAAGTATGTGTTTCATATGGTATAGGTTGTGGGTTTTGAATAAATTGAAATGCGCGTGGGTAATGAATGGGATATGATACTTGAAAATGAAAGCTTGGATTGATTGAAAAGTTAAGGTGCGTTACTCCTTTGTCAGAGATAGAAACATGTGGACTTGCAAGTCCGTTTTCTTCTTCTGAAATGCACACGCAGGTGGTTGGTCATGGGTAGTATGGCTTGAGGTATTTGGCATTCCACGGATGCATGAGGATTTCCCCTTTCAGTTCGCGCAGATAGAAGAGCCATTTCTGCGATGTCGTGTATTACGAGGGTCCTCCCCCAAGTTGGTGCTAATTTTCCCCACTTCTTTTCTCGCTGGTATTGGGGAATGGTCCTCAACACATACTGCCCTTCTACAAAATTCCTAAATTTCACTTTTTTGTTATATTCTCTGGCCAGCCTGCGTTGGTAGTTTTCCATTCTTTGCAGTGCCGCTTCTCTCCTTTCTTCGAGGTCGTCGAGCTTTTCCAACATCATGTCCGTGGTGAGATTCTTTTCCCATGCTTCTGTCTTTGTAGTTGGAAGTAGAATTTCCGCAGGGATTACTGCTTCTGCTCCGTAGGTGAGTAAAAACGGGGACTCTCCGGTAGCTGATCTTCGAGTCGTCCTATATGCCCATAGAACGTTATGCAACTGTTCACACCACCGCCCCTTGTACTCGTCTAGTTGTTTTTTAAGAATAAGTGCCAAAGTTTTGTTTGTGGCTTCTGCTTGTCCATTGCTTTGTGGGTATATGGGGGTGGATTTGTTTTTCGAATCTTGAAGGTGTCGAACGACAAGTCAATATTCTTTCCTTGTATTCACACTCGTTGTCGGAAACTATCTCTCTGGGGATGCAAAACCTGCAGATGATATTTTGAAAAATAAAAGTAAAGACGTCCGAGTCCCGAATTCTTGCCGAGGTGCCTTTGCTTCTACCCACTTGTTGAAGTAATCCGTTGCCACTATTAGGAATCTTCTTTTCCCCGTCCCCGATACGAGTGGGCCTACTATGTCGATCCCCCATTTCCCAAAGGGCCACGGACTGTCCACGAAATTCGGTTTTGTGGTGGGGGCGTGGATTCGTTTGCCAAATCTTTGACATTCTTCGCACCTTTGCGCCATTCTAGCCGCGTCTCGGATCATGGTTGACAAGAGTAGCCCTGCGTCTTCGCCTTATCTGCAAGGGATCTCATTCCACTGTGATTCCCCGCGTCTCCTCTATGGATGTCTTTCAAGATGATATGTCCCTCTGATCGAGACAGACAGCGACGAAGTGGCCCGAGGAATGATTTTCTGTATAAGGTTCCGTCTCTTAGATCGTACATCCCCGCTCCGGATTGTACTTTCCTAGCTTTATTTGGTATCCTGGGGAGTTTCCCTCTTTTAGGAAAGAGTGGATTTCGGTTCTCCAATCAGCTTCTTGATCGTAATCGTCGTCCTCATCGGCTTGTCGCGTGATGTCATCGTTCTGGAAGTCGTCGAAGATGTGCTCTCCGACATCATCATCAGAGATATCTTCCTCCTTAGACTTGCGTTGGTTAGCCGCACATGTTTCTTGGGGCTTGATGGATGGTTCGTACACTCTTGTTATCTTGATTGCTTCGACATCCTCATTTTTAAGCATGGTGATATATATGCCGGGGGCATCCGCGTGTCCGAGCTCCTTCCTACGCAGATGTCGAAATTTGATTTTTGGTATTTGGGAAACCAACGTTTGTACCAGAGCCATGTATGCCATCGGTGTCTCGTCATACACATTGTATTGTACCCTATCTGCCGTATGATTAGTTGTGAGTCACTTGTCAACCGTACTTCTTGTATCCCTAATTCAATTATCAAGCGGAGGGCATGAACCACTCCTTCGTACTCTACGATGTTATTTGTATGGCCTTCAAATTCCAATCTGAATGCATGCACGATCCTATCCCCGTGGGCGTGGTGATGACGATGCCTATCCCGCGCCCTCTCTATTTTTGGAGCCGAATCGACAAAGACCTCCCATTGTCGTGGGTTCATTGGTTCAAGAATGTTATTTGGCTCCTTTTGTTTTTCCATTTCAGGGGCACCCGCGGCCCTCCATCCTTGTATGCGCACCTCTTCTTCGTTGTCCAAAGGTAGGTCGCTAGAAAGTCCGCTAACACTTGCGATTTCGAGAGTGTTGAAGCTCATAGTGGATATTGAATTGGTCGAGGTATGTGCTCCATTTCGCTATGCGTCCTACCTTTCCTGCCCCTTTGAGGATGGCTTCTAAGGGCGCTCGGCATGGGATACGTATGTCATGCGTTAAGAAGTACGTCCTCAGTTTTAATGTAGACCATACGATGGCTAAGATGAGTTGTTCGATTCTTGTGTAGTTTCTTTCTGCGGAATTCATTGTCTTGTCGACATAATAGATGTTTGCTCCTCCTTTGTGTGGGTCCTGACAAGGCATGCGCTTACTTCGCATCGTCTGTTCTTTTGCAATGTATAGTGCCAAAACTTCGTCAGGGTCTGGTTTCTGAAGGATAGGGATCTCTGCTAGGTACTGTTTGACGCCTAGGAAAGCTTCTTCGCATTCTGCCGTCCACTCAAATTTCGTCCCCTTTTTTAGTATGTTAAAAAAGAGTTTGCACCTATCCGAGGATCTTGAGATGAATCTTCCTAGGGCTGCTAGGGATCCATTGAGCTTTTGTACTTCTTTTAGGTTCTTTGGGGATGGCATGTCTACTATGGCTCGGATTTTTGCTGGATCTACTTCAATGCCCCTTTTTGTCACCAGGTACCCAAGGAATTTTCCTGATGTTACTCCGAACGTGCATTTTTCCGGGTTGACCTTCATATTGTGTTCTCTCATAGCTTCGAAGATGTCCCTCAGGTCCTGGTGGTGGTTCTTCCTCAATCTGCTCTTGACGAGCATATCGTCAACATAGACCTCTAGGGTCCTGCCAATCCACGGCTTGAAAATAGCATCGACCATCCTTTGGTACGTTGCTCCCGCATTCCGGAGTCCGAAAGGCATCCTTACATAGCAATAGAGACCGTGGGGTGTGTAAAATGATGTATGTTGCTGATCTTATTCTGCTAAAAATAGTTGGTTATACCCAGAGTATCCGTCCATGAATGATAACTCTTCGTATCCTTCTACTGCGTCGACGAGCTGATCAATGCTGGGTAACGGATAACTATCCTTGGGGCATGCTTTGTTCAAGTTGGTGAAGTCGATGCAGATTCTGACCCCTCCATTCTTCTTTGGTACTATTACCATGTTAGAGATCCAAGTAGGATATTTGACTTCTTTTATAAAACCGGCCTCAACAGCTTTCGCGATTCCGTTTCTCCTGCTTTGTGATACTCTGTAGCCACCTTTCGTATCTTTTGTCGTACAGGGGGTGTGCCAGGTTTAATGCGCAGCTCATGTTGCACTGTCTTCGGGTCTATTCCAGGCATATCAGATAGTTTCCATGCGAAGATGTCCGCGTATTCCTTTAATAGTTTTATTAGTGAGGCTTCGCGTTCTCCGCCCATTAGAGTTCCTATCTTGATCTTTCTTGGGTTCTGCTCCGTCCCTATGTTAACTTCCTTCACTGCCTCCAAGGATGTAAACGTGGGCTTCGGTTCCCCAAGGTGGGGGACTTTCTTTAATTGCTATTTGGTAGGCTCAGATTCTTTGTTTGTGAGAGCGCCCTGGTTAGCATTTGATGTTGATGCCTCCGTGTTCCCTACGGAGTTCCCCTTAGACAAGTTTTTTCCTGAGATCTCTTCCAAGTATTCGTCGATGGCTTTGTCCTTGGATATTGCCTTGTTAGGGCCTGCGGGTTCTTCTTTTCTCATCTTCTTCATTGTTGAGCCGTATTTGCATTGCTCGGCATTGCGGAAACTTGATCACCCTTGATTTCCATCACCCCTAAAGGAGTAGGAAACCTAAGGTATTGATGGTAGGTGGATGCGACTCCTTAAGTTTGTGGACCCATTTTCGTCCAATAATGGCATTATAGGGTGAAGGCGTGTTCACCACCTTTGAAGCGGGGCGTTAACTTTCATGGGACTGCGTCTACTTGCAAAATAATATCCCCGATAGGCCGTAGCCGTGCCATTGAACCCGTAGATGGTGTAGTGCGAGGTCAAGAGTTGCTCGTCATTAAGCTCCATACGCTTGAAGGTATCATGAAACAGACGTTTACGGAGCTCCCTCCATCAATGAGTATTTTCTTTATGTTGCATCCTGCGATTGGCGAGTGAGGATCAAAGGGTCGTTGTGATCTTCCATGTCATCCTCAATGTCCTCGGCCTCGAAGGTTAGGGGTGCGTTCATCCATTCTTCGTGCTCTTCCACTTCTTTTCCGTCTAAGTTGTAGAGCTCACAATAGTCTTCAAATTGCTTCCTCGGTCTTTTCCCTATACGTGCGGTTAGGGTTGGTTCTTTGTTTTCCGAAGCAGGATATAGTGTTCGGTGTACGGTTACCCTCGGCAATTGGACTGTTTGTTGCATTTGGTTTCGTCCTCCGTTCCAGTCTTTTCTATATACTTTTTGAGATCCCCGCATCAATCGGCTTTTGTATCGCTATCTTAAGATTTTTGCACTTCTCGGTTGGGTGCCCGTAGAAGCCGGTGGAAATCGCAATACTCTTTGGATTCGCGAGGCGGTGGTTGTTTCCCCTTAGACCAAGGCAGGTCTAAGTCTTCACGATCCTTGATCTCCTTTAAAATGCGTGAGTAGCTGGCATTGAGCTTTGTGTAGACTCGGTCTTCAAATTTTCTTCCACCCCTTTTGTGGTCATCTTTCCGATCCTTTTGGCGTTCGCTTGATCTCGTTCGCTAGTTCCGCGGAATTGGTCCGTGGGGGTCGTTGAGCTTTGTGCTCTCGGGTTCTCTCTTTGAATTTCTTCCAACCTTGCATGTTTTTCGATGATTATCCTCAAATCTCCCTCTCGTGGTTGGAGAGGTACCGTGGATTTCAACAAACAAAGGGCTCATCCTGTCAAGTCCCCATTTGTAACAATTAATACTCACTACGGGATCCACATGTCCTATGGCTTGACATATCTTGTGCCACCTATCCGTGTATTCTCGAATGGACTCCTTGTATTTGATTGCAAGTGAGAAGAGCTTGTCCATCCTTGTGTTTACAACCTTGTTGTACATGTAGGTAGCCAAGAATTTTTCCGTGAGTTGATCATACGAATTGATGCATCCAGGCTTGATGTTATCAAACCAAGATAGGCGGATCCTTTCGGGCTTGAAGGGAAGTATCGCAAAGTATAGCTTCGTCGTGGTCCCATCTCGGCCATTACCCATTGTTGTAATATCGTAGGTGAGCGGCGGGATCGGTGGATCCGTCGTAACACTCAAAGGATGGGACCGGGCACTTCATATGTATGATAGCGGTGGCCAATCTTGTTGTGCGAGTGGGGTGGTGTTGGCTTCCTTCATAACCTGTTCTAGTCTTCCACCTCCTGTCGGGGTCTTGATTTGATTGATCTCTGCTAACATCTCTGCGCGGAGACTCTCCATTGCCAAACAAGTGTTCTTCTTGAATGGAAGGGCGTGCCTTCCTTGTAGGTTTTGACGTCGTGGCCTCCTCCTCATCATAGTAGTCGACGTGTCCGGGTGATAGTCGGGTCGGGCCTTCTATTATTCCGCGCACCTCTTTGGTTGACTATTGCGGGTGTGTTCTCGAGGATCATCCTCCGGTCTCTATGCATCCGGCCGAGTTAGCCTCGTCCTCGCTGATTCTCTAGCTCCGCGCTTTGGAGGATCTTCTCTCTTAATTCTTTGGTTCTCTTGGGCTAGTAAGGCCACAGCGTCCCGCGTATGTCTGCGCGATTCCGTTTTAGTTCTTCTAATTGCGCCAAAAGCTGCCTTGTTGGTTTGATGCTTGATTTGTTCCTATCTCGAACTCGAGCTTGTCCCTCGGGGCCGCGGTGTTGATTTTCCACTGCTATCTGTCTACCCGGCTCTATCATTTCGTAGGATCTGCGCGTGCGGTTGTTCGTTTTGCTCGTTAGTCTGCGGCATCCCATAGGGGGGTTACGGATTACCGATTCCCGCCACTGTTTCTCGAGGTTCCGTAGGCTGGTTTATTTGTCACTTTGGAGGCGACCATTTGAGAAGTTCCTTCGGTAGGTGTAGTACCTTTGCGCCGCGGCCTTCCTTGCTTTCATTGCGATGATGCCCGCATCCCGAAAGGAATGTGCTTTCCGCTCCATTCTCGCGTCTTGTCCCATTTGTGAGTCCCGCGCCCTTTTGTTTGCTCCTTGTTACTACGGCGTAGTCCTGTGTGCCTCTTTTGAAGGTACCTTTGTCTTTTCGGCATCTTTGTTCCTTTCCATTGTCACTCCGCGGCTTCTATAATACCCACGCTCGTTACGCTGACCTATCCTCGTTTCCTTCGTGGGTCGTCTGACACGTGCCCTCTGAGCAGCATTAAATACGAGTGGTTGGGGCTATCCAGTCAGGTGCCGGCGGTGTCGGTCCTCCTGTCACACGTACGTGTCGGTTGGACTATCCCCAACCGTTGATTACATCTTACCTCGTGATGGGGTAGAGTAACTCATTGGTGTTGTGTGGGATCATCTACTTTGGATGCTCCCTCATCTTCGACTGTTGGTCTTGACAGATGGCACGTTGTCTAAACGCCATGGATGCCCCTATGTGTCATCCCTCTTTGAGACATGGCCTCCACGTGGGCTCTGCTAGTACACGTGGCGATGGAGATAAATAAGTGTACTTACATCGTCTAAGAAGAATGTATGAATCCATGACTCCTTATGTCTCCAAGTGGCCAAGAGAAGCATATGTGAATTATAGAGTGAATAAGACAAGTCCAAGAGATACTTAAGAATAATCTCTTACACAAAAGTTTGTATTTTAGATTGAAAATTCAGTTTCATCATTACATTGATTTCCACTCGAAATCAGTGAGCTAATTTCATCATTACACGAGTGGTGTGCACAATATTAGTACTACGATCCCCGCTTCATTACGAGGTAGTTACTCAGACCTAGGTATGTTTTAAACTTCTTATTATAGGCAATATACTTAAAGAACTCGACACTCAAATTACTAAAATTGGATACCAAAGAAACATGGGATTTCAAGATCTTAAATATTGGTTTTATTACACTTTTTTCCATTACTAGCTGATTTCTCCGGTTTCGATTGGTATATACTTTTTTTTTTTTTTTTTTTTAATAAGACGGCCTTCTTAAAAAGGACTAAGAAGAGCCACAAAAGATAAGTCTTGGTGAAGTAACACCCATTGCATCATTATTAAATTCAAATCTAATAAAACTAGGCATGTTTCCAGACCAAATGCCTTCAAAATCTCTAGCAACACCACTTTTAGCTAATCTATCAAAGCAACATGATTAACTTCTCGGTATCTCCGATTGAACTTCACTTGCACAAATTTGTTCTTGAGCATGCCGATGTCTTGACAAGTCTCGTAGTGTCCCGATTAGGTTTGACTTCGCCTTTGCACAATTGGATTGCGTAGCACGAATCACTCTCCACCTCCACAAGGTTAAGACCCAATTGATTAGCCGGTCCGAAGTCCCTCTCGATTGCCAGGACCTCTGCGACATTATTGTTGTTCTTGTGAATGTGTTTGCAAAAACAAGCAACAAAATCTCCAGCTCCATCTCGGATAACTCCACCAATTCCTGCATTTCCACAATCATTAGTAGACCCATCAGTATTAATCTTGTAAAATCCTGTATTCGGAACACGCCAAGCAATCGAATTTCCTCCATAGCCCTTTCATCCGTGGAAGAAGTCGAGTTAGCTGAAAGTACTCATTTGCCATCCTAAGAGCAGTTTTAACCCAGTTAGCATTGAACCTTACATTTTCGAACACCCGCATATTTCTATGTATCCAAATACTCCACAAAATGAGCAGGCAAACATCTATCCATTTCACCTACCAATACTAATATCATGGCAACATGGCTTCATAACAAAACTAGGAGAAAGATATTCAAACTCAAAATTCACACCGGTCCAACTTCCGATCTTTTCCCATATTGGCCTCACCTTAGTACAACCAAAGAAAATATGAAAATCAGTCTCAAAGTCATCATTACAAAGATTACTGACCCGGGATGGTCACACAATCCTTTTCTCGTATAAAGATTCATTCACACTAACTCTGTTTTGCCATAAAAAGAATTTGTATTTATAAGGGCACTTAAGTTTCCACAGAAACCTCCAGTCCTTATTAGCGATGACATCTTCATTAACTTTCTGTTCAAGAAAACATAAGCATCTTTAACGAGTTACATTGCAGTTACTAAAGGACAGATCAGTATCGGCATTATTAGACAGTTGCAAACAGGAAGAGCAATCACTTCCTTAACAATGTTTTCGGGGATGCTATTCTCAAGTCTATTAATATCCCAACTATGATCACTAGAATTCATAAAGTTCTTGAGCAGGTTCTTTAGGTAGACTGGTTTCATCTAACTGCAATTTATTAGCAAGAGGCAAGTCGTCAACCCAAGGGTCCCTCCAGAAATCTATACTAGTACCATCCCCTACATTCCATCTGAGGCATTCCCTAACAGCATTCCTACCCTTTATAATGCTTCTCCAGCTAAAGGAAGATCCTTTAGTAAGATCAGCATTCCAGAAATCACCAGTCTATTTGGCTTTCAACGGATTAAAGAGAACGGACTCCGGGTTAGAATATATTATCCAGGCCATTTTAGCAAGAATATCAAGATTATTAACTTCAAGGTCTCTAATATTGACACCCCCTAACTAAATGGGCATACAAACCGTAGACCATCTAACATTATGCATACCCCTACCATCATTACTACTACCACTCCAGAAAAAATTTCTTCTATATCTGTCTAGCTTTTGTATTAAACCTTTTGGGAGTTTAACCACAGACATAACATGACTAGTGATTGGGTCCACAACAGACCTAAGCATTGTACATCTACCGGCCAAGTTCGGACTCCTAGACTTCCAACCACGAAGTTTGTTACACACCTTCTCAACAATATCGAAGTAAGTTTTCTCACTAACCCTACCGCACTGTAATGGAATACCGAGATACTTACAGGTTAGCGGCAACTTGAACTCCTAAAGCATTAGTCATTCCTCTCGTGAAGCTCCTACCCAAATTAGCGAAGTAAGAAGTGTGGACTTACTCTTGTTAATTTGTCGCACGATCCAAAGATAAAACTTTTCAACCAAGTACTTCAAATTGAGAGCATTTTTATAATTAGCCTTCAAAAATATAATACTATCATCATCAAACAAAGAGTGAGTCACCATAGGAGCTCCTCCAGCCACCGTAAAACCAGGACAAATACTTGTTAGCAATTCCAAAGATTAATCATTCTTGTAAGAGATTCAAGGCACATGATAAACGGGTAAGGGGACAAAGGGTCCCCTTGTCTCGATCCATTAGAAGGTCTAAAAGTAGTACTAGGAGCACCATTTATGAGAACACGAAATGAAAGCGTAGAAATATATTTCATTACCCAATTGATAAAATTTTGGTCAAAACCATTGCACTTAAGAAGTTTACCAATAAAATCCCAACTAATCTGTCATAAGCTTTATCCAGATCAAGCTTAAGAGCCATCCAACCTTTTTACCTTTTTTTAATTTTAAAAGAATGAATAATCTCATTACACATAATAGCGAGAATCAAAGAGGAGCGACTCGGAATGAAGGCATGTTGGTTATAAGAAACAATCTTATTCATTAAGAAAAGTCTAAGCCTATTAGTTATGATCTTAGTGATGATTTTCATGCTAAAGTTGCACTGAGACTTATAGGTCTACACTCTTTAATAGTAGTGGGGTTATTAGTCTTAGGAATTAAGGCAATAAAAGTTTTATTGAGCCTATCATATAAGACTCCACTATGAAA
The DNA here is from genome assembly GCA_023531295.1 of Papaver armeniacum. Classification (NCBI taxonomy): domain Eukaryota; kingdom Viridiplantae; phylum Streptophyta; class Magnoliopsida; order Ranunculales; family Papaveraceae; genus Papaver; species Papaver armeniacum. Next base: position 71,991 of record JAJJWW010006816.1, read on the forward strand.
GAAACTCTTAATAAGATTAATAACACTAGGACAAACATGATTACAGTACTTGGTATAGAAAATACCTTGGAGACCATCCGGGCCGGGAGCTTTGAGAGCTCCTAGCTGCTTTACTGCACTAACAATTTCATTCACACTTACATCCTTGCAAAGATCTAGATTCTTATCATTAGATATGACAGGATGAAAGAGATTAGTCAACTCAAATTATCACAAACATAAGAGGTAGAAGAATTAAACAAACTATTGAAATGGTTGACTATATGATTTTCAATCATTTTATCGCTATTAATCCATTCTCCACTGTCATCTTTGAGCATGACTATGTTGGAATATTTTCAACTGCGATATCTGTTGTGGAAGAAACAAAGAAGTTTCTTAGCTCTAACTTTGATATGAAGGATTTAGGAGAGGCTGATGTAATCTTGGGAATTAAGATCCTAAGAAATGGAAATGAGTTGGCTTTAACCCAATCTCATTATATTGAGAAATTTCTCAAGAAGTATGGTCACTTTGATGACAATCCAGTACCTACTCCTTTAGACCATACTATCAAGTTAAAGAAGAACACCGGACGTACTCATGCACAACTTGAGTATTCCAGTGTCATTGGAAGTCTTATGTATGCTATGCATTGCACAAGACCGGACATAGCCCAAGCCGTGGGAGTGTTAAGTCGTTTCTCAAGTAATCCAGATATGAACACGGAAAGCAGTCTCAAGAGTTATGGCTTACTTGAAAGGTACGATGAATTTTAGCTTGCATTACCAAGGCTATCATCTTTGCTGCTTTGGAAGGGTACAACGATGCTAACTGGAACGATGTAGAGGCCAAGTCCAAATCAATGTCCGGATGGATCTTTACATTAGGGGGTCTTCTTTGTGTCTTGGAGTTCCAAGAAGCGGACTTGTATTTCGATTCAACAATGTTGTCGTAATTAATATCCTTAACGGATGCATGTAAGGAGGCGAGAATGGCTTAGGAATCTACTTATGGAAATTCCATTTTGGAAGAAGCCAACTCCGGCGGTCTTGATTAATTGTGATAATCAAGCTACTATCTATAATGTCTCAAATAAGACTTATAATGGAAAGTCAAGACATGCAAGTCTTAGACATCAAATGGTTAGGCAACTACTCAAGAGGGGAGTGGTTACGGTTAACTTTATTGAATCAAGAGAAATTTGTCGAGACCCATTTACGAAGAGTCTACCAAGTTCGGTGGTTTCAATAAAAAGTAAAGAAATGGGACTAAGGTCTGTGAAAGAAGTTTGATCTCCCATAGCGAAACCCAACCTATGTTTTGAAAAAGATAAACAAGGTTCAATGTGGTACCAACAAGTTATGGATGTAGATTATGGAACACTAATATAAAACTTCCCATTTCTAATTAGTGTTGGGTTCGCAAGAAAATAGGATGGATGTAAATCCTTAATGAGTCCGTGATTAGTAAAGGTGTATCGCGAAACACCTTCGAGACTTACCTATATGAGTATGAAAATCGGGTTGTTTCCTAAGAGAAGAAGACCGTTCTCTAAAGAAGACTCATGAACCAAGGATATAAGCACATGGCCATTAACGTGCAGCTACGAGAACACATGATTTATGAAATCAATATGTGTGGAGACTCCGGTTTTATCATAAGGGATACTTGGTTCAAGATTGGTTTCACCATAGAATCTCGATAAGGCTTTGAGTTTCTTACACTAAGTGAAGGTTCAAATCCAAAAGATACCTATCATTTATGTGTTGATTTAAACGATGACGCTTAGTCTCAATTGTGCTTGAACTACGATGGCTTGATCCCACTCGGGTACGAGGCGGTCACTTCGGTGATGCGGTCACTCGATTTAAAAGTTTTTTTAACTTTGTTTTATGGTTTTTTGAAAATAGGGGAGAATGTTGGAATATTTTAAATCTGCGATATCTAGGGGTCCAGTGGGGCAATGCCCCCTAAGAATTTTTTGGTGGTACGTGAATAAGCTGTTTGATGTTACAAACATATCCAGAATCTTCGAATCCAACATACGTCATTGATGTCTGATGATGAAGAGACTCATCGTTTAGTGTCCGAACAGATGCGAAAACCTCTATAAATAGCATCTCCCAATACTCGTTTACATCATATCGGAAAAAACCTTTTCTGTTTTCTCTCTTTCTTTCTAAAGCATCATCAGAAGTTTTGATTTCACATGTGTTCTTGATTGGATTAAGGGGTACAAACCTTGAATTCAATTTCCGTTGTAGGGCTTTCATTGTATCCTGAAGGCATTATTTCACATACATTGTAATCGCCAATTTATTGGGAGGGTAGAAATAATTGTCTAAAAGAAATCGTATGAGCCTTGAAAGTTTGGAGTACAACAATCTCTTCCTGTGTTATTTCATCTTCTATTGCAACCCAGTTTTTCCAACAGTTTTAGACAATTAGTTTCTGGCAATGGAGGGTGAATCTTCAACTTCGAATGCTACTGCACAATCCCTGCAAGTGATGAACCAAACCCTAACTCGACTGGAACGTTTTGATGGTGAAAATTTTACTCGTTGGCAAGAGACTGTGAAGTTTTTCCTGATCACCATCAAGTTGTGGTACATACTTGAAGATGGATTGGAGGCGATTCCTGCACCGTCAGACAAAGATACTCCTGATTTGATTACCAAATGAAAGAAGCGTCAGGAAGATGATTTCATATGTCGTGGTCATATTTTGAATGCCTGAAACTCCTGTTTACAATGCACATCGGAGTATTGCACCGCAAAGGAATTATGGATGCGCTTGACAACAAATACAAGATTTCTCGAAGCAAGCAACAAGAAATTTCGACTTGCAACTTCATGGATTTTAAGATGGTTGTGATAAGTCAATCATTGCCCAGTCGATGAACTTTTACTCATTTTTAATCATCTTAAGGATCTTTGGAATTTATCTTCCTTCTGCGTTTGTTGTCGGGGTTATTATTTTCGTCTTCCCCCTTCTTGGAATGGTTATAAGAAGAAACTTAAGCATCTTTGAGACCGAATATGATTTAGAGGCATTACGGCGTCATCTTCGAATAGAAGAGGACTCTCGTAAACGAGAACTTAAGGATAGTCCACGGTCGAAAACCATTCCAAGGTGAATAGCGTAGAAGAATCTAAGACACCGAATTCCTTGAAACCTAAGAATGATACTCAGTTTAAGAAGCATCATCTCAACAAGAAGAGTAAGAAGAAGGGCAATTGCTACTTCTGTGACAAACCCGGCCATTTTGCTCGTGATTGTCGTCTCAAAAAGAAACAACAACAGAACCAGAAAAAGGAGGCAAATATGGTCGATGACAAACTTGTGATCGTGGTGCAAGCCGCCAATGCTGTTGCTGGCTGGGGTGGATGGTGGTATGACAATGGTGCAACCGTCCATATCTGTAAAGATAGAAATCTTTACAAGACATATGAACCGATTAGTGGAGAAGGAAACGAAGTTGTCTCCGCAAACGGCCAACACAGCAAAGTCATTGGGAAAGGCACTGTTGAACTCTCGTTTACTTCGGGAAAGATTGTTACTCTTACTAATGTGTTACATGTCCCCGACATTGTAAAGAACCTTGTTTAGGCGACCTTGTTATGAAGGTGGATTCAAGACGACCTATGATTCTAATAAGTTTGTATTGTCCAAAAATGGTGTGTTTGTTGGACAAGGATATGCTTGTAATGGGATGATTAAGCTTAATTTAATAAATAATGGTTCTGCTTATATTGTTGACTCTGTTAATTTATGGCATGTTAGGTTTGGTCATGTGAATTATGGTTCTCTTAGAAACATGAAACGATTAGGTTTGATTTCGATTGCAATTTTGATCATGCTTCTAAATGTGAAATATGTGTGCAAGCAAAGATAACTAGAATTTCCCATAAGTACAGAGTACGAAATTCTTCCTTACTTGAATTAGTACACAAGTGATGTGGGTGATTTGCATGGTTACGCCACTCGTGGTGGAAATAAGTATTATGTCACTTTTATAGAGGATAGTACTAGATATGCTTATACATATTTGATGAAATCTAAGGATGATGTTTTTGACATATTCAAAATATACAAAGCAGAAGTAGAGACACAATTAGGACTGAAAATTAAGATTTTACATTCTGATCGTGGTGGTGAATATTTTCCTAATGAATTTAAATTCTTTTGTCAAGAGCATGGTTTAATTCATCAATTTACTGCACCTTATACACCTCAACAAAATGGTGTGGCTGAAAGGAAAAATAGAACTTTGATTGATATGGTTAATTGCATGCTTATAAGTTCTAGTTTGCCTAATTCTTTGTGGGGTGAAGCTATGTTGTATGCATGTTATATTTTGAATAGAGTTCCTTTGAAAAAGAAGAATGTTTCTCCTTATGAATTGTGGTTTAAGAGGAAACCAAACTTGAAGAGACTTAAAGTCTGGGGTTGCTTAGCATATGTTGAAAGCCTGATCCTAAAAGACCAAAGCGGGAAACAGGGGCTTATAAATGTGTTTTTGTGGGATACTCTCTTGATAGTATCACCTACAGATTTTTAATCCTTGACACTTTTGAGATTATAGAATCTGTAGATGTGGAATTCTTTGAGAACTTAAATAGGAATAGTTCTCAAATGCAACCCATGGAGAACTCATTGTTACCTAGTCTAGAATCTGAAGAGACTAATGAGAATGATGATCATTCTGTTCCTACTCGAGACATGGAGGATACTTCTGAACCCATAGAAGATATCGAACCTAGAAGGAGTAAGAGAGCAAGAATAGAGAAAAATTTTGGTCCAGACTTTATAACATATCTTGTAGAAGGTAATAAGAATAGAATTCTTAGTGTTACCAAATATGTTATGCATGTTGATGATGACCCTAAAACTTATCTTTGAGGCTATGAGTTCCAAATATGCTAGTTTTTGGAAAGAGGCTTTCAATGATGAAAAGAACTCTCTTTTGACCAACGGTACTTGGATATATTGTGATTTACCTCCGGGCGTAAAGCCTATTGGATGTAAATGGATTTTCAAGAGAAAGATGAATGCCGATGGTTCCATTGATAAGTTCAAAGCCAGATTAGTTGCTAAGGGTTATAAGCAAAGACATGGAATTGATTACTTTGATACATATGCTCTGTTGCTCGCATCTCATCTATTCATTGTTTAATAGCACTTGCTTCTATTCACAAGTTAATTATTCATCAAATGGATGTCAAAACCGCCTTCCTAAATGGAGATTTGGAAGAAGAAATATATATGGAACAACTTTGAAGGTTTCATATTGCCAGGCCAAGAAAAGAAGGTTTGCAAGTTAGTAAAATCTCTTTATGGCTTGAAGCAAGCTCCCATGCAATGGCATGAGAAGTTTGACAAAGTGGTTTTGTCATATGGTTTTGTGGTGAATGATGCGGATAAATGTATCTATAGTAAGCATGATAGTTCTGGATGTGTAATTCTCTGTTTGTATGTTGATGATATGCTTATTTTTGGATCTGACATATATGTTGTGGAAGAAACAAAGAAGTTTCTTAGCTCTAACTTTGATATGAAGGATTTAGGAGAGGCTGATGTAATCTTGGGAATTAAGATCCTAAGAAAGGGAAATGAGTTGGCTTTAACCCAATCTCATTATATTGAGAAATTTCTCAAGAAGTATGGTCACTTTGATGACAATCCAGTACCTACTCCTTTAGACCATACTATCAAGTTAAAGAAGAACACCGGACGTACTCATGCACAACTTGAGTATTCCAGTGTCATTGGAAGTCTTATGTATGCTATGCATTGCACAAGACCGGACATAGCCCAAGCCGTGGGAGTGTTATGTCGTTTCTCAAGTAATCCAGGATATGAACACTGGAAAGCAGTTTCAAGAGTTATGGCTTACTTGAAAGGTACAATGAATTTTGGCTTGCATTACCAAGGCTATCCCGCTGCACTGGAAGGGTACAGCGATGCTAACTGGAACGATGTAGAGGCCAAGTCCAAATCAACGTCTGGATGGATCTTTACATTAGGGGGTGCTGCTGTGTCTTGGAGTTCCAAGAAGCAGACTTGTATTTCTGATTCAACAATGTTGTCAGAATTAATAGCCTTAACGGATGCATGTAAGGAGGAAGAATGGCTTAGGAACCTACTTATGGAAATTCCATTTTGGAAGAAGCCAACTCCGGCGGTCTTGATTAATTGTGATAATCAAGCTACTATCTATAATGTCTCAAATAAGACTTATAATGGAAAGTCAAGACATGCAAGTCTTAGACATCAAATGGTTAGGCAACTACTCAAGAGGGGAGTGGTTACGGTTAACTTTATTGAATCAAAGAGGAATTTGGCAGACCCATTTACGAAGAGTCTACCAAGTTCGGTGGTTTCAATAAAAAGTAAAGAAATGGGACTAAGGTCTGTGAAAGAAGTTTGATCTCCCATAGCAGAAACCCAACCTATGTTTTGAAAAAGATAAACAAGGTTCAATGTGGTACCAACAAGTTATGGATGTAGATTATGGAGCACTAATATAAAACTTCCCATTTCTAATTAGTCTTTGGGTTCGCAAGAAAATAGGATGGATGTAAATCCTTAATGAGTCTGTGATTAGTAAAAGGTGTATCGCAGAAACACCTTCGAGACTTACCTATATGAGTATGGAAATCAGGTTGTTTCCTAAGAGAAGAAGACCGTTCTCTAAAGAAGACTCATGAATCAAGGATATAAGCACATGGCCATTAACGTGCTTGGCTACAGAACACATGATTTATGAAATCAATATGTGTGGAGACTCCGGTTTTATCATAAGGGATACTTGGTTCAAGAATGGTTTCACCATAGAATCTCGATAAGGCTTTGAGTTTCTTACACTAAGTGAAGGTTCAAATCCAAAAGATACCTATCATTTATGTGTTGATTTCAACGATGATGCTTAGTCTCAATTGTGCTTGAACTACGATGGCTTGATCCCACTCGGGTACGTAGGCACTCACTTCGGTGATGCAGTCACTCTGATTTAAAAGTTTTTTAACTTTGTTTTATGGTTTTTGAAAATAGGGGGAGAATGTTGGAATATTTTCAACTGCGATATCCAGGGGGTCCAGGGGGCAATGCCCCCGGAAGAATTTTTTGGTGGTACGTAACTGTTTCGACCGTTACAAACATATCCAAAATCTTCAAATCCAACAGACGCCATTGATGCGATGATGAAGAGACTCATCGTTTCGTGAAGAGAAACATATTCCCAACAGATGCGAAAACCTCTATAAATAGCATCTCCCAAAACTCGTTTACATCATATCGGAAAAAAACCTTTTCTGTTTTCTCTCTTTCTTTCTAAAGCATCATCAGAAGTTTTGATTCACATGTGTTCTTGATTGGATCAAGGGGTACAAACCTTGAATTCAATTTCCGTTGTAGGGCTTTCATTGTATCCTGAAGGCATTATTTCACATATACATTGTAATCGCCAATTTATTGGGAGGGTATAAATAATTGTCTAAAAGAAATCGTATGAGCCTTGAAAGTTTGGAGTACAACAATCTCTTCTTGTGTTATTTCATCTTCTATTGCAACCCAGTTTTTCCAACAGTTTTAGACAATTAGTTTCTGGCAATGGAGGGTGAATCTTCAACTTCGAATGCTACTTCTCAATCCCTGCAAGTGATGAACCAAACCCTTACTCGACTGGAACGTTTTGATGGTGAAAATTTTACTCGTTGGCAAGAGACTGTGAAGTTTTTTCTGATCACCATCAAGTTGTGGTACATAATTGAAGATGGATTGGAGGCGATTCCTGCACCATCAGACAAAGATACTCCTGATTTGATTACCAAACGAAAGAAGCGTCAGGAAGATGATTTCATGTGCCGTGGTCATATTTTGAATGCCCTGGAAACTCCTGTTTACAATGCACATCGGAGTATTGCGACTGCAAAGGAATTATGGACTGCGCTTGACAACAAATACAAGATTTCTGAAGCAAGCAACAAGAAATTCCTGACTTGCAACTTCATGGATTTTAAGATGGTTGACAGTAAGTCAATCATTGCCCAGGTCAATGAACTTTTACTCATTGTTAATCATCTTAAGGATGCTGGAATTGATCTTCCTTCTGCGTTTGTTGTCGGGGTTATTATTTCTCGTCTTCCCCCTTCTTGGAATGGTTATAAGAAGAAACTTAAGCATGCTGAGACTGACTATGATTTAGAGGCATTACAGCGTCATCTTCGAATAGAAGAGGACTCTCGTAAACGAGAACTTAAGGATAGTCCACGGTCTGAAAACCATTCTAAGGTGAATAGCGTAGAAGAATCTAAGACACCGAATTCCTTGAAACCTAAGAATGATACTCAGTTTAAGAAGCATCATCCCAACAAGAAGAGTAAGAAGAAGGGCAATTGCTACTTCTGTGACAAACCCGGCCATTTTGCTCGTGATTGTCGTCTCAAAAGAAACAACATGAGAACCGAGAAAAAAGGAGGCAAATATGGTCGATGACAAACTTGTGATCGTGGTGCAAGCCGCCAATGTTGTTGCTGAAACTGGGGATGGATGGTGGTATGACAATGGTGCAACCGTCCATATCTGTAAAGATAGAAATCTTTACAAGACATATGAACCGATTAGTGGAGAAGGAAACGAAGTTGTCTCCGCAAACGGCCAACACAGCAAAGTCATTGGGAAAGGCACTGTTGAACTCTCGTTTACTTCGGGAAAGACTGTTACTCTTACTAATTTGTTACATGTCCCTGACATTGTAAAGAACCTTGTTTCCGGCGACCTTGTTATGAAGGCTGGATTCAAGACGACCTATGAGTCTAATAAGTTTGTATTGTCCAAAAATGGTGTGTTTGTTGGACAAGGATATGCTTGTAATGGGATGATTAAGCTTAATATAATAAATAATGGTTCCGCTTATATTGTTGACTCGTTAATTTATGGCATGCTAGGTTTGGTCATGTGAATTATGGTTCTCTTAGAAACATGAAACGATTAGGTTTGATTTCGATTGCAATTTTGATCATGCTTCTAAATGTGAAATATGTGTGCAAGCAAAGATAACTAGAATTTCCCATAAGTCGTAGTACGAAATTTGTTCCTTACTTGAATTAGTACACAGTGATGTGGGTGATTTGCATGGTTACGCCACTCGTGGTGGAAATAAGTATTATGTCACTTTTATAGAGGATAGTACTAGATATGCTTATAAATATTTGATGAAATCTAAGGATGATGTTTTTGACATATTCAAAATATACAAAAGGTAGTAGAGACACAATTAGGGTGAAAATTAAGATTTTACGTTCTAATCGTGGTGGTGAATATTTTCCTAATGAATTTAAATTCTTTTGTCAAGAGCATGGTTTAATTCATCAATTTATCGCACCTTATACACCTCAACAAAATGGTGTGTTTGAAAGGAAAAATAGAACTTTGATTGATATGGTTAATTGCATTCTTATAAGTTCTAGTTTGCCTAATTCTTTGTGGGGTGAAGCTATGTTTTCTGCATGTTATATTTTGAATAGAGTTCCTTTGAAAAAGAAGAATGTTTCTTTATGAATTGTGGTTTAAGAGGAAACCAAACTTGAAGAGACTTAAAGTCCGGGGTTGCTTAGCATATGTTCGAAAGCCCCGATCCTAAAAGACCAAAACCGGGAAACGGGGCTTATAAATGTGCTTTTGTGGGATACTCTCTTGATAGTATCACCTACCGATTTTTAATCCTTGACACTTTTGAGATTATAGAAATCATGTAGATGTGGAATTCTTTGAGAACTTAAATAGGAATAGTTCTCAAATGCAACCCATGGAGAACTCATTGTTACCTAGTCTAGAATCGAAGAGACTAATGAGAATGATGATCATTCTGTTCCTACTCGAGACATGGAGGATACTTCTGAACCCATAGAAGATATCGAACCTAGAAGGAGTAAGAGAGCAAGAATAGAGAAAAATTTTGGTCCAGACTTTATAACATATCTTGTAGAAGGTAATAAGAATAGAATTCTTAGTGTTACCAAACATGTTATGTATGTTGATGATGACCCTAAAACTTATGCTGAGGCTATGAGTTCCAAATATGCTAGTTTTTGGAAAGAGGCTTTCAATGATGAAAAGAACTCTCTTTTGAACAACGGTACTTGGATATATTGTGATTTACCTCCGGGCGTAAAGCCTATTGGATGTAAGTGTATTTTCAAGAGAAAGATGAATGCTGATGGTTCCATTTATAAGTTCAAAGCCAGATTAGTTGCTAAGGGTTATAAGCAAAGACATGGAATTGATTACTTTGATACATATGCTCCTGTTGCTCGCATCTCATCTATTCGTTGTTTAATAGCACTTGCTTCTATTCACAAGTTAATTATTCATCAAATGGATGTCAAAACCGCCTTCCTAAATGGAGATTTGGAAGAAGAAATATATATGGAACAACCTGAAGGTTTCATATTGCCAGGCCAAGAAAAGAAGGTTTGCAAGTTAGTAAAACCTCTTTATGGCTTGAAGCAAGCTCCCATGCAATGGCATGAGAAGTTTGACAAAGTGGTTTTGTCATATGGTTTTGTGGTGAATGATGCGGATAAATGTATCTATAGTAAGCATGATAGTTCGGATGTGTAATTCTCTGTTTGTATGTTGATGATATGCTTATTTTTGGATCGACATATCTTTGTGGAAGAAACAAAGAAGTGTCTTAGCTCTAACTTTGATATGAAGGATTTAGGAGAGGCTGATGTAATCTTGGGAATTAAGATCCTAAGAAAGGGAAATGAGTTGGCTTTAACCCAATCTCATTATATTGAGAAATTTCTCAAGAAGTATGGTCACTTTGATGACAATCCAGTACCTACTCCTTTAGACCATACTATCAAGTTAAAGAAGAACACCGGACGTACTCATGCACAACTTGAGTATTCCAGTGTCATTGGAAGTCTTATGTATGCTATGCATTGCACAAGACCGGACATAGCCCAAGCCGTGGGAGTGTTAAGTCGTTTCTCAAGTAATCCAGGATATGAACACTGGAAAGCAGTCTCAAGAGTTATGGCTTACTTGAAAGGTACGATGAATTTTAGCTTGCATTACCAAGGCTATCATGCTGCACTGGAAGGGTACAGCGATGCTAACTGGAACGATGTAGAGGCCAAGTCCAAATCAATGTCTGGATGGATCTTTACATTAGGGGGTGCTGCTGTGTCTTGGAGTTCCAAGAAGTGTGACTTGTATTTCGATTCAACAATGTTGTCAGAATTAATATCCTTAACGGATGCATGTAAGGAGGCAGAATGGCTTAGGAATCTACTTATGGAAATTCCATTTTGGAAGAAGCCAACTCCGGCGGTCTTGATTAATTGTGATAATCAAGCTACTATCTATAATGTCTCAAATAAGACTTATAATGGAAAGTCAAGACATGCAAGTCTTAGACATCAAATGGTTAGGCAACTACTCAAGAGGGAGTGGTTACGGTTAACTTTATTGAATCAAAGAGGAATTTGGCGAGACCCATTTACGAAGAGTCTACCAAGTTCGGTGGTTTCAATAAAAAGTAAAGAAATGGGACTAAGGTCTGTGAAAGAAGTTTGATCTCCCATAGCAGAAACCCAACCTATGTTTTGAAAAAGATAAACAAGGTTCAATGTGGTACCAACAAGTTATGGATGTAGATTATGGAACACTAATATAAAACTTCCCATTTCTAATTAGTCTTTGGGTTCTCCAAGAAAATAGGATGGATGTAAATCCTTAATGAGTCTGTGATTAGTAAAGGTGTATCGCAGAAACACCTTCGAGACTTACCTATATGAGTATGGAAATCGGGTTGTTTCCTAAGAGAAGAAGACCGTTCTCTAAAGAAGACTCATGAATCAAGGATATAAGCACATGGCCATTAACGTGCAGCTACGAGAACACATGATTTATGAAATCAATATGTGTGGAGACTCCGGTTTTATCATAAGGGATACTTGGTTCAAGACTGGTTTCACCATAGAATCTCGATAAGGCTTTGAGTTTCTTACACTAAGTGAAGGTTCAAATCCAAAAGATACCTATCATTTATGTGTTGATTTCAACGATGATGCTTAGTCTCAATTGTGCTTGAACTACGATGGCTTGATCCCACTCGGGTACGTAGGCAGTCACTTCGGTGATGCAGTCACTCTGATTTAAAAGTTTTTAACTTTGTTTTATGGTTTTTGAAAATAGGGGGAGAATGTTGGAATATTTTCAACTGCGATATCAAAGGGGGTCCGGGGGCAATGCCCCCTAAGAATTTTTTGGTGGTACGGAAATTGTTTGACCGTTACAAACATATCCAGAATCTTCAAATCCAACAGACGCCATTGATGTCTGATGATGAAGAGACTCATCGTTTCGAGAAGAGAAACCTGTTGGTGAAAAGATGCGAAAACCTCTATAAATAGCATCTCCCAATACTCGTTTACATCATATCGGAAAAAACCTTTTCTGTTTTCTCTCTTTCTTTCTAAAGCATCATCAGAAGTTTTGATTCACATGTGTTCTTGATTGGATCAAGGGGTACAAACCTTGAATTCAATTTCCGTTGTAGGGCTTTCATTGTATCCTGAAGGCATTATTTCACATACACGTTGTAATCGCCAATTTATTGGGAGGGTAGAAATAATTGTCTAAAAGAAATCGTATGAGCCTTGAAAGTTTGGAGTACAACAATCTCTTCCTGTGTTATTTCATCTTCTATTGCAACCCAGTTTTTCCAACATACTATGGAGTTCCTTTTTCTCCTAGTCATTGTAGAGGTATGGAAGAACCTCGTGTTCATATCTCATTCTCTATGCCAGGATATTCTAGATTTTTTCCTCCAGAAAGATTCCTCAAGTTTAACCAACCTAAGATACTCAATAAGGCACTCTGTCATAGTCTGTTTAGCTCTTTTGGATGGCCGCCTATCAAAATCATTCGGGATTTAACAAGACTATTATGAGCTTTGTCAATCAAGATGGATGTTTCCAAAAAAAAAATTATTCCATTTTTAGTCTCGCTCGAATCCTAGAGATATTGTCTAAGAACCGAGTACTACTAAAACTAGTAACATCATAAGTCCAAGTATTCTTAACCATATCTTCATACCAGAATCCTCGGCCCAAATGGCCTCAAATCGAAAGGTCTTTGCTTAAATCTAAACCTAGGTCGAGATCAACAAGAATGACCCCGTGGTCGGAATTATAATAAGGTAAATGAAATACCCGAGCTTTGTTGAAAGCGAGTACGCCAATTTGAGTTGACAAGAGCTGTGTTTAACCTTTCTTTGATATTTGCTTCTCCAGCCCTCTTGTTGTTCCAAGTGAATTTAGGACCATTGGCTCCTAGATCAATGAGACCACAGCAGCTCATTACATCTTGGAGCTCAGTTGTAGTAGTAGTAATTGTTGAGATTATTTGTCCCACATTGTTTGGGCAATCTAAGATCCTGCAGTTTATAATCCTTAGGGCCTCTCCACTCATTGCCAATTGGTTTTGAGTTGGATGCCCTCTATTCTAACATGGTATCAGAGCAAGCTATTTACGACGAGTCATTAGACCGCGCCTTTACTCCGTGTCACCCGATTTAATTGTCCACGTGTTAGACCCAACGAGGCTATACGTGAGGGGGCATGTTGAGATTATTTGTCCCACATTGTTTGGGCAATCTAAGATCCTGCAGTTTATAATCCTTAGGGCCTCTCCACTCATTTCCAATTGGTTTTGAGTTGGATGCCCGTATTCTAACAGTAATCCTACCTCCTTGCTTCTCATGACTTCCACATAAAGTATTGAGGTCTCCCACCACCATCCAGTCAGCATCGGGAATGTCGGCTATGGCACTGAGCTCACTCCATATCCTTTTCTGGTAGTTTTGTTCGGACTTCCATACACAGACGAGAGAATCCAAGGTTCTTCGGAAGTTTGAGTGACCACAACATGCACCGCCCATCTCGAATTGTTAGTAGCTTGGATCTCAACTTCACTTGAATTCCATAACATACATAAACCCTAAGAGAAACCATGAGGATCAACAATAATAGAATTCGTGAAACCTAACTTGCTTACAATTTCAGAAACATGCTCTTCAAGTACCCTAGTTTCAAGCAACACAACAATGGTGGGATTGTGTCTCTTGATAAGCTTCTTCATAACTCTAATAAAGAAGGGTCTAACAGGCCCTCTGCAATTCCAAGATAAAATCTTCATATTAAAAAACGAAGGAAGACACAAACCAGGATTAAGCTCATGTGGCTTCATGGGTCTCTGAAAGTCCCTCCATTCCTCCGTCGATTCTGTCCATCATCATTAATGGGCTGAACACTATCCTGAACATTCTTCGATTGGTATATACAGTTCAATTCATTACGACTTATTTTATGAAAAAAAAAATTGGAAAAATATTATGTTTCACTAATTCAGTTGGCAAAAGAATACAAAGCTTAGTTTTCTGGTATGAGGATTTACACAGAAAAAAAAAAGAAAAAAATCGATGTAACTCGGTGATTTAACTAAAAAGGCGAGATTGGGGTATACCCAGATTAATTGGCATATACCCAAATTAATTTTGTATACCCAAATTAGACAAAATAGGCTCGATAGGAAGTAAAACTCGAAGCCCCTTAGCCTTTTTTTTTTGGAAATGGTTAAACTACCCTTGTTTAGTTAGTACTAATCAATCTGTTTATTTAATTAATCTAGCTCGATTAATTAGTTGAATTACAAGTTATGAAATCTTGTTTTGATTATGTTGAAAAAAAATTTGGAAGATTTTTGGGGAAAAAAAAACAGAAATGAAATCACACTAGCCAAACACTTCTAATAACGTTTGTTTAATGGTTTCATTTTCCAAATTACGGAAGAAATCAACACTTCATAGTATGAAAAGTCGCATGCTCGACTGAAAATAAGCATGCCGACTAAGCACTTTCAGAATTCAGTGCATGAAAAATCGGCATGCTCCACTAAGATAAAGCATGCCGACCAAACTTAGTAGGCATGCTCAACTGAAACAAATCACGCCGACAAATTTTTGCTAGCATGCTCGATTGAAACAAAACATACTGACCAAACATCAGTTTTTAGCATTTACAGTCGTCATGGTCGAAAATGCAAACGTTGACGACTGTCTATTAGTCGTCATCTTTTTTTTTCTTCAAAACCATGACAACCAACAACAAAATTGGACACATAAAATCTTGGTTTATGGGAGTTATTAATCGTCAAGGTTTAGTTTTTCATAACCCGATGATTGTTCATACTACACTAGTCGTCAAGGTTTAGAGATGAAGACCATGACGACGACCCTATGAATGTTACTTTCAGGAATAAAACTATTTGAAAATTCGTCACGATATTCATCCTACAACCTTGACGACTAAAAATAAATATGAAAAGTCGTCATGCTAGACGAAGAGATACCATGAAGACCGTATGAAAAATCGATAATTAAGATATTTGTTTAAAAATGATGACATATAGGGAAATAATAAAAAATTGATCATTTGGTTGATGAAGAAGGAGAAATAAATAAATAAAATTTGGATCTATAACCAAAAGAGGACTAGTTTTAGTTGTTAAGTTGTTATTAAGGGAAAGGTAATTAGATAACTTTATTCATATCGGACACCCTTTATCCCACTATTATGGTTGGGAATAGAATTTGTAATCAGGATATACCCGAATCTAGACGGTTTAGTTAATAAAGACTTTCCTTTCCTATTTAAAAAAAACCCAAGCGTCCAAATTACTAAACCTACAATATGATCAACCACACCCAATACATCAGTGACTCATTCAATGGGTCGGTGGATATAACTTCCACCTTTTTTGGTTACATCCTCTGTCAATAGTCTCTCTGATATCCGTATAATAATATGCATTAGCTATGTTTCAGTATTAATGTCTAGTTGCGCTGATAGCCACCACCTTTTTTGCTTGCTCACTCTATTTGTGCTAGCTTGTATATTTTGGGTATTGTATGCATATGCATAACCAGGTCTATAACAGTCTATAAATAGGTCTGATCTACTCTGTGTATTTAGCTAAGATCTTTCTCTTTTTTGTTATTTACTTAAGCTATAATCATTATCATATGTAAACTCTACAGTATCACTACATGTCTATATTTTCCAGTTAATAGTTAAAATCCTCTCTTATATAAAACCTGTTTTATGTTTTCTGACTTGAATATGCTATCCTCTATATATTGTATATTACAGTTTGAATATGCTATACTTTATATAAGATCCTGTAACCAGTAGAAGATTGGTAATTTAGTGATGAATACTCTAATTCATAATTTACTTCTTTGATACATAATCCTAAATATCAATCTACTTTTGTTTTAAGTTCTGCCTGATTTGTCTAGTGTCAATAGATTATTGTTGTATCCTAAATTCTATATCTTACTTCCTCTGTTAATTAAGCTAGTTTTCTTTCCACCTTTTGCTGCCGTGAATCTATTTTGTTAGTCCTCTTGTTCTTGATTTTTTTCCTTCTTCCTGTTGGATTTTATTAACTTTTCATACCCCAATCTCTTATTTCCTAACATTTGAATTTTATTAGCGTCCTAAGTATAATCTTTTAAATGTGTTCGATCCTATGATGTTCATTTTTCTGAAAATTACTTCTAATTTAGCCGTGTTTGCTTTTGTTCCCCATTGTTAGCTTTTCTCTCTTTTAACCGTGTCATGCTCCTCTCATATTTTCTCTTAAGGATTCCATTCAATTCTTCATATTCTATTGCATCTTAAAACCTCACATCAATTTCCTCTCTTGGGACTTTTTACACCAATTATCCCCTTTCATAATAGTAAGGCCCACTTCAGTGATCCTAAAAACGACCTCGGCCGCTGATTCCTTTCATCGTCCGTTTTATTATAATCTTTTATATCTAATCTTCCTTGATGATTATCCTAGCTTGGAATTGTCAGGGTATAAACCATCCTTCATTTGTTCAACATTTAAGAGGTATAGTTTCCCTTCATAGGCTCAATATTTTATTTCTCTCTGAAACCTTAATTAGCCAATGAGCATCATATGAGAAACCTATCACAATCCCTTCAATTCCATAATCACTTCACCATTCAAAAATTAGAAGGCGAGGCGGTCTCTGTCTAATGTGGGACGATAACCTCAACATCCAAATATTACTTCATTCGCAAAATTACATCCATATAAGGGTTATTCCAGCACTCCCCGAACAACCTTGGCTCTGTACAGGTATTTATGGACCACTGCACCCAGATACAAGGAAAATTCTATGGAAGGACTTCCCAATAATCTTCAACAACATCAACCCATTTACACCTTGGATTTTGTTACGAGATTTCAATGACATTTTGGATCAATCAGAAAAGAAAGGAGGAAGGCAAGTAACGTATGCTCAATCTCAACCTCTTCTCACAATGATGAACCAGATGGGACTTATAGATCTAGGATTACGAGGTGATCCCTACACGTGGTCAAACAACCAAATGAGGAAATATAAATTTTTTAAAGAGACTAGATAGAGCACTAGCAACCCAACATTGGCGCACTGCAAACCCACATGCAGTGGTTACTCATCTTCCGAGAATAACATTTGATCACACCACAATATTACTGTAAAGAAAAGCAATGGATTAGCTGGGGAAAAAATCACAAATTTGAACACCTATGGCTCACTCTCTCGCAACTCAGGCAAGTGGTTGAATCGGCCTGGGTACAACAACAAGATATCGAACCTACCCTTGACCTTCAATTAAAGCTCATAAAAACTGATCAAACTCTCTTGGAATGGAATAAGGAAACCTTTTTCCACCTTCCAACTATGATCAAGAAAACAACATCCAAAATAAAAATTGCTCAGCACCAGTGCGCTACCCAATCATGAAACGATCTGGAATACTAGTTGGCTCAGGAAAAACAGTTGAGAATCGATCATCCAGAACTACTACAGTGTCATGCAACATACTGGCAGTAAAGATCCAGAATTCAATGGTTACAACCCGACGAACTCAACACAACCTTTTTCCACACCAAAGAAACCGTCCACAGGGCTTGTAACAACATACACCAATTACAGGACCCACAAAATAACTGGATTAACAAGAAGGAAGATGTAGTTCAGCTCATTCTCGATTATTCCTCTCAATAATACACAGCCTTACCTGTAGTGATAGATGAAGATATTTTTAGAAATATCAACTCAAGACTTACTCAAATACAATCGGAACTTCTACTAAAAAAAATAGCTCCAGCAGAAATCAAACAAGCCGTCTTCTTTATAAATTCCGAGAGTGCTCCTGGTCCATATGGTTACACAAGTAAGTTTTTAAAAGTTTTCTGGGAAATAACTCACCCCTAATTGATAGCAATGGTTCGAAGTTTTTTGAATAATTTTAATATGTCACTCATGAACCACACCAACATAACACTAATACCCAAGGTAAACCACCCACCAAAGCCTTCACACTTCATACCCGTAGGGCTCTGTGACGTCACATATAAAATCATTGCAAAAATCCTTGTTAATCGAATTAGACCCCTTCTCCCTTTCCACAAAGGTCAATTCACGACAACATAGCAAATCTTTGGAGAGTTATTCCGTCATTTGGAAACCTCAAGCCTCACCAAATATAAAAAAATAGCTATCAAACTGGATATTGAAAGCCTATGATAGATTACGTTGGGGATTCATCAAAACGACATTCACCAGGATTGGATTTTCATCAACTTTTATAGATTACATTATGTTATGCATCATAACTGTTATATATTCGATCAACATAAATGGTACATCCTATGGACACATCATCCCAACAAGAGGTATCAGATAAGGAGACCCCCTTTCCTTTTATATTTTCATAATATGTGCAGAAATCATGTCTACAAATTTTGGAAACCTTAAAAAAAAAAAAGATAGTTCACGGGATTAACATATAAAAAAAACACTCATTAGTCATTTAATATATGTTAATGATCTATTAATCACCTATAAAGCCTCTGATCAAAGTAACCTCCATCTTAAGAACCTCCTTCACTATTATGGCACTTCAGGGGTCCAAGTAATCGATACTTCCAAATCAGTAATCATTCATAACCCGAGATTGGATCCAATCAAAGTAAGTAACCTTCAAAAATTCTTTGATATGCCGAAAACATCAAAATCTCAAACCTATCTAGGAGTCTAATCTAAGCAAGAAATAGCATCTAATAACACATTTGCGCCACTCATACAAAGATTAGCTCGAAAATCTAAAGGATGGATGACAAAATGCCTAACTCAAGCTGGAAGATTCGTACTTATTAATACCTCTCTAATCCCCACCTCAAACCGCCTTATGCAAACACAAAATCTACCCTTCAATGTCCACAAACAAATAGATCGAATCACCAGAAACTTCTTTGGGGGACATGATTCAACAGTTAAAAAACTTCATCCTATTGGTTGGGAAAAAGTAACAACGCCAATATTTGAAGGAGGACTAGGCATAAGAAAAAGCAGTGATCATAACAAGGCTCTACTTATGAAAATAATTTGGAGTTTACATGAACAACCTAACTCCATCTATGGAAGTCTTTTCAGTGAAAAATATCTTGATCAACAACCAATTTTACAAGGCATTGATACTATTCCATCTTTCTCCAACGCTCAATGGAGACAATTGGCATCAATCGTCCCTACCATGCAACAACTGATATTTCATCGTATTGGAAATGGGCTATCAACACCAATAGAATCCAACTGGATTCCAAACTCCCAAAAATTAGATCCCACACAATGTTAATCGATATGGAAGGTAGCTGATATCATTGATACGTTCTCTCATAACTGGATCGAGGAAAAATTAAACACTCTCCCAATCTTGTGGCCCAAAAATTCATAAACATCCACCTTCCTCAAGATAATCCCGAGGAAAAAATCATCTGTCCACATTCAAAATATGGAAAATATACTACTTCATCGGAATACAAATGTCTAACCCATAGTCAACCTAATCATACCCCCTCCCACCTACCAAATTCTTGTGGACTTTACCGTGTCCGCCAAAAATTCAGCTTTTCTCGTGGAAAGCAATCAATGAAGGTCTACCAACCTTCTCCCTACTACACCACATCCATTTGACAAACACCAACATTTTCCCCAGATGCAACGCTGATCCGGAATCAGCGACTCACTTACTAATTAGTTGTCCAACGACGACTTCATCTTGGAACACTCTATTCACTCAACTCTCAACCACACCAAATTCCAATTACACCCACACATTTTTTTAACACCATAGACAACCATATCCGAAATCCTACAACAACCGGCAACAATATCTGTCATCTCCTCTTTCAGTTTTCTGTTATGGACCTTATGGTTTTCTAGGAATGACCTAATCAAAACAAATCTTAGCTTGGGCTAAAAAAACAACAAGAATATTCTGCGGCGCTATATTCCTTACCTCCGATCCTACAAGGATATTCACCGATATTTAACCATTCAAGAGGTACTAAAAGGATCTCAACAATATTGGTTGGATAGTCCACCCCGAACATGAACTGGATTATAACACAGATGGTACGACCAGAGATCATCCGGGTTTCACAGGAACTCCGGCGTACGAACGGTAATGGCTTTAGCTCAACCTTTAGGAATTATATCTGCCTTAACGCAGAAACTTGGGCTCTAATTTTGGCATCCAGAACAGCAACAAAGAGGCAATGGCCAAGAGTTCTCTTCGAGGCAGGACTCGAGAGAACCAATAAAGAATAGATTCTGACAGATTAACGCATGCCGCTATTCAACACAACTACATAGAATAAAATCAAGCAACGGAAGGTTTAGCCAATCACGCTGTAGATGGAAGTCAAATCGGGAATCTATGAACCAAAATTTGGGACCAGGCAATTTCAGCTTTTAGTAGTCAAATTGTTTATCGTACCTCCGTGAATACCGCATAGCCACGTGAAATCGTAACTTGGTTTTGCCATCTATATCCACGTAGCCAGGTTTAGTATACTAAACCTGTTTACGCCATCAAAAAAAAAGCTAGGTTAAGTAGTCAATATCGGTCATTGGTGATAAAATTGAAATTCACCCTTAGTTCGTGACTCGTGAGAGACTGGTTTTGAAAAGGAGAAAACAGAAATCGGGAGAAAAATAGGGAGAATGAGTGAAAATTGGAGAGATCGAGTGAAATCTGTTTGGTACATGTCTTCTTGAAGATGTTTTGCTACCATTGGAGGAAGAAGCAGACGAATCGAAGACGGAGTTTGGTTTCTTCTGCATCTCAGTCGTGAAATAAGATTGAATCGAGGTCATGGTGATTCGGAACAAGTTAGTACATCAATCCCAGTTTTATTTTTCACTTTATTTCGCATATAGGTAGTTTAAGGAATTAGTATTTGTGCAAAATTGATAAGGGTGTTATGAAAATGAAATTTTAGTTGAAACATGGAATTTAGGGCATTACTATGAATGTTGTATTTTGAATATATTTGGTGAGATCTCATTTGAAGCATGAAATTTAGGAATTTAGATGTTATTGTTGGTGTGATGTTGAATGTTGGTTAAATATGCATGTTGTAGTATGATTTGAATATCTGAGTTAATTGTTGGACATGAATGTTGAATCTTGTTACAGTAATTGTTATTTTTCAGGAATGTGATTGAAAGGTTTTTAGGTTAACTGTTCTCGATCAGATTGTTGGCAGCTTGGAAATTTTTATAGTAGGAATTACCTATAAGTACTATTATAGTGGTATTAGTTAGTGGCATGTCCACCCATTAAAGCCCAGTAACTGGAGGTCCATAGTTTTAAAGAAGAAAAAAAATTGGACCCAAAATTTTATTCCCAGGTCCTAGACACGTGCGAGACTATTGGTGTACATATTTATAATACCCAAATTAACCTTTAGTGCGATAAATATATAAACACGGGATTGATTATTTTTTCCAGATTTGTTTTTTCTTTTCTCTTTCCACTAACTGTTGTTGCTGGATTTTGATGAAATCCAATTCATTTTCTTCATCCTATCTCGTTTGTGTATTATGAAAAAGTTCCGGTGATGAAGATTTATATAAGGTCTTGATCGATTCACGAATCCAAGATCGATTCTTTATATGGAGCTTTTGGTAAGTTGATATAATCATTAATTAGTTGATGTTTGATGTTTGATTATGTTTTCCGGTCTTCGTGCTTGATTAGATCTGATATTTTAATTTCATTTTGTTGGTCTTTGATTTGTTTTTAGTTTGATTTTGTATATTAATCATCAGTACGTAAATGATGTACTGGTGGTTTTTGATGAAAATAGTTCAGATCTAGTTATAAAATCATGTTTTATGTTCATTTCGTTACTAGATCTGATATTTTTAGTTTTAGTTTTGTTGGCTTTTGGTTTGGTTTCAGTTTGCTTTTGTGTATTAACCATTAGTACGTATATGACGTACTATTTTTCTGTGTTTACTATGCATCTATAGGTTTGGTTTCAGTTTTGGTTGTGTATTAACCATCAGTTCGTATATGACGTACTGTTTTTATGAATCTTAATCGTAATTATTCGATTTTTTTGGATTAGATTATAATTTTTTTAGCTTATTTGAACTTTCAATTTGATTATCTTGTTATTTTCGTTTATTTATTTTCTCAAAATCATGTTTGTTTGTTGTTTCACGGGTATTATCCGGCAGTACATATGTTGGATACTAATTTGAACTGCTTTTGATTTTGTTTTATTCTTAGTTTTATCACTTGTTGTGGTTTGATCCATAAGTACATATCTTCGATACTAAAATAAGACTCTCGATTATGTTTTTTTGATAGATTCATTACATGCGGTTTGTTTTTTAGTTCATGAATCAGCAGTACATATGTGGCATACTGATACGAACTGCTTTTGATTATGTTTTATTCTTAGTTATATCATTTGTTGTTGTTTCATCCATAGTACATATATGCGATCTTGAAATAAGACTCTCTCGATTCTGTTATTTTTCTTCATGGAGCTGTTTTAAATAGTGAATTAGCAGTACATATATTGAATACTGAAAAACTGCTTTTTGATTTTTTTTATACATAGATTTTAGTCAGTTAATTCTTATGATTTTGGCAGTACATATATGAAATACCGAAATATGATTCATGAGTACGTATGCAAAATACTGAAATATGTGCTTTGATTATGTTATATTCATGGATTCATCAATTCCTCTTTACATGCAGTTGATTTTTAGTTCATGAATATGCAGTACGTATACGTCGTACTAATAAAAACTTCTCCTGATTCTATTTTATTGATTTTTCCACCTTTTTTGTTTGATCCATGAGTTCGTATGCAAAATCTTTGAAATATGTGCTAGTTTTGTATAGCTTATTCTGTGTTTATTGTGCATATATAGGTTTTCCTTTATTTTTTCTATGATTTAATATTGTTTTGAAAAAATATTAGAGATTAATTTGGTATGATCCTATAATATATGTGATGTAATATGTTTTCTAATTTATTTTTCATTGATTCTAATAGACATATACTCTACCTGTAAGCAGTGCAGCAGATATATACTCGAATTTGTAAGCAGCAGATATATACTTGAATTTGTAAGCAGTGCAGTGGATATATACTCGAATTTGTAAGCAGTGTAGTATAGAAGATATATACTCGAATTTTTAAGCGGTGCGTGAGATATGTACTCGAATTTGTGAGCGATGTAGTATAGAAATATGTACTTAAATTTGTAAGCGATCAATGTATATGTACTCGAATTTGTGCTTGAGTGTAATATAGAAGATATGTACTCAAATTTGTAAGCGAGTGCAAACAAATATGTACTCGAATTTGTAAGCAATGTAGTATAGAAGATATGTACTCAAATTTGTAAGCAGTGTAGCAGATATGTACTCGATATAATGATGGTGTAGGCACACACATTTGGCAGTAGGGGGTATTATGGTCATTTCAATGTTTTCAATTAATTTTGGACCTCCAAATAAAAGAAAATTCCGGTTGGACCCTACTATAAATAACTATATGGGCCTAGGACCAACCAACAAATTTTCCATTTTTATATGGCTTGAATGTTTTTGCAAACGATATTAGTTATCTTAAGTTCAGATAAATTACAAGGAGTAGGTTGCATTTATCTGCTGAATAATGATTGAACTTCGAGTTAATATGTAACGAATGTTATTTCTTTTAGATGTGGATGGTGGTGATGGGGTAAATATGGGTGTTGATAGTTGTGTTCTTGATCCTTCATATAGAGAGGGAATTACTCTTAGTCACCATGAGCGGAGGGAGGTCGGGAGGGAGTTTCGTAAAATTTTCAAAAATGAAATTCGAGGAGCGTGTCGGGAGCGCAATTTAGGTTTCACAGATATATATTAGTTATACTATTATTTTCCTAAAAACATAGTAAAACATTTAGAAAATCTTAATAAAGTGTCTACTTTCTAGTTTCCTACAATATATCTCAATCATTCATTTATTGTTCGAGCTTTGTGAAGCCGATTTTGTGCTTTTATAGGGGAGGATATCTTCATTCTATCCATTTATATGAGTCTAAGAATTAGTAGCCAGGAACGTGAAGAGTCATCACGAATCTCAGTGAGAACCGCGAATTTGCGTTCCTCAGTGAAAATCGTGATGGGAATGCGATTCTCACAAGAAAGAAACGCGCTCCTAACCTGGAAGGAACGTGAGTCCAATTTTGTGCACACTCCTTTAACGAGTGTGCACAAAACAAAATGATCCTATTGGCTCCTCCAAATAGCCGGTTGACTAATTAAATTATTTTTATTTTTAATTTTGATTTCATTTAAATCTTAAAAAAAGTAACAAGATATAATCATATCTAATACTACCTAAAATGTAGCATTTCTAAAAAACGAAACTCTTATTCTGTTTTAACAAAACGTGATGATTTCGCTTTTTCTTCGTGAAAAATAGAGACAAAAAAGTGATGGTGAATTGATAATCGTACCAAGTATTAAATTTTGAAATCAACAATAACTACATCCTCCAGTTTGATATGATGTTATTGATTGAGTCCGCCGAAGTCGATCGAATAAGCGCCAACCACAATTTAAGCTAATGTTTGAGCCATTCTGCACATTAATTGATCAACTAAACACTTGATTTTATAATTGATAAAGTTTGTTCAAGTTTAGTTCAAATTTGAGATGAATCCATTCAGTAAGAATACTCAAAGTCTCAGTTCATTTTGTCTACAACTTCATTTCTTGTTCTTGTTAATAATCAGTATTACGCAATGCCCACTAGCTTTACATGGCTGCAATGAACTAAAAGAAAAGTTCTCATTGATTTCAAATACGCGTTGAAGGACCCTGCGAATCATTTATCTTCCTGGCCAGAAGGAAATAAATAAAACTGTTGTAATTGGCATGGAATTGAATGTTCCAGAGACTCATCTCATGTCATCTCCATAAACCTCCGCAACAAAATCCTTGAAACGTACATCAATATGAGTATTTCAAATTTCAAATTAATAAGATTTCAATATTTGGGGTCCAACACCAGATACTTCACTACATGGTACTCATCTGGAATATCTTGGTCTTGCCTTCAACAATTTTCATGAATCGCCAATCCCCTTCCAATTTTCTGAGCTAAACAAACTCATGCATCTTGATCTTTCCCACTTGAACGTTTCTCGCATCTTGATCTTTCATCAACCTATCGTTCCTTCCATACATCTATTTATCTTGTGGTTCTGTACCTTCATTTGATACCGACTCTTGCTTAGATGTGCTATATTTTTGGTACTATTATATCTTGTTACCTCTTTTAGAATTTAAAAAAAAATTACTAAGAAAAACGAATTTTATCCATTAGTTAACCGGCTGTTAATAGTAGCCAATAAGATCACTTTGTTTTGTGCACACTCCTTAAAGGAGTGTGCACAAAATTGGACTCAAGGAACGTTTCACTTAGATACACGCAATTTCCACCTGTAATAAATATCTTGTTTTAAGCATATCTAGTATCTGGATAAATATCTACTAACTGTACATTCTGATATCTTCACATCTTTATCTAGTATATCATATATCTAGCTCCTATATATTCAAGGTTAGCTTTAACATAACCCTGTAACATGTGTATTACTTATCTAGTCTTTATCCTTTCAACAAGTTGGGGTTAGTGTTTATCTCAGACTCCTATTTAAATGGATACAATGATATGTATGTTAACATATACTCTTGGATAATGAATATTCCATCTTCCCCTACACCGTCTATAGACAAGAGAAAAAAAATAGTGAGTGAATGAGAGATATATTGTAGAAAACTAGAAGAAAGTAGGGACTTCATTAGCATTTTCTAAATGTTATATGTTGTTCTCTTCTTTCTTGTTTATAAATTTGGAAAACTAGTAGTACAACTAAACCTAATTTACGCTCCCGGCTCACTCCTTGGATTTCATTTTTTGAAAATTTTACGATTCTTGATTCCGTTCCCGACCGCGTCCCGCCTCCCGGCTACTAAGGTCTAAGATATGCATTGACCCTAACTTCTTGATATGATAAAAACTGAAACTAGCTAGATAAGTTCTACAGATGTTACATGGTTATAGGAAAGCTAACCTAGAATACCAAGGAGTTAGATACATGATATACTAGATACAGATAGGAATATATGAGAGTATACGGTTGACCGCGGTCGTAAGCGTCAAAAATAATTTACACTTTCTTACTACTCAAAATATAAATATAGCAAGGGCAAGAAAGGATCGATCCTGAGAGAGGTCTAGGTTGTCAAATTGTTATGGTTTCCTATATAAAACACCCGGAAGAATTTCTGATTGTGTAAATAAAAATAAACAAAAAGCAAATAAAGTACGCAAATCAAGGATGTGAAAGTATTGGTTACGGATTTCGTTTTCATTCACAAACATGGTTTCACCACAATAACTAGAATTGATATTTTAATCTCAACTTTTATCAAAGACCCTATAATACCTTGATCGCAAGAATATCCCGCAAATCTCCTCATGTCATCAACAAACACATTAAAAGATGCGAATATGAATTCTACCTAAAGGAACAACCTAACGTGTAAAAGCACTAATCAAGTTTAATTCCCTAGATGCATTAGGTTCTATGAAATCAGGCCAATCAAAGCAATCGAACGTGGAAAGCGCACTAATCCGATTTAACAAAGGTTATAACTCACATATGATCATAAGAATATATCACTACAAACTATAATCATATTTATGCTACTTGCAATCCGGAATTATTACTTTTGCGTATAATAACCCTAATCTAGCAATAGAGATGAAAGCAAACTCAATCGACTCGCGACTCGACTAACAAGCATTCAAATCATGTAACAATATTCATGGTGAATCATAAACGATAATATGAGAGAAAACTAATTTATTGCACAAAAACTCATGTTTGGAAATTCAACTTATTCCATAACCAATAATAAAAACTCTAACTCATATTCATGGAGTTCATAACAAGAAGAAAGAGAAGTTTCATGTTTCTAAACCCTAGAACAAAAGTAGAGGCCAAAAAGAATAATAAAAAGATAATATCTGATGTTTTGAGAAAAGTCTTCTCTTTTATAGCTCCACTCCTTCCAAAATTAGGTTTTGTCTTCAAAGTCCATTAGTTGGAAATTCACCCGGCCCACGAGAGAGAGAAACCCGCAGGTAGAAATTCTCGTCCCAAAAATGCTCGCCGGAAAACTGGGATTATGGCAGGAATCCCGCCGGAATAGTCGCCGAATCGCCCTGTGACCGGCAAAGTCAACCCGGGCACCGGTCAACGGGTCGGATCGGTCGAGTCAACTCGGGTCAAGGCACCGAGTCAAAACGGGTCAAGTCGGGTGAGTCGGGGTCGGTCAAGACCGAGTTAGATGGAGTCGACACGAGTCATGGCTAACTAGCCCGATTGGGCTTAGCATGAACCATTGCACATGCCAGATCTTTGTGTAGCACAATCATTGTGCTTCCGGCCCGGGATGGCTATGCCTTGTCACTTTACTTCCAGCCATAATGGCCTGCACCTCCTAAATTCTGCAACTGCAATCACAACCACAGCTCCATTGCCACATTACCATCCTTCAAACACACTGCACAGATGCACTACTTTCTGCAGCATCAGGCCACCGGCTTCATTCCTCCTAACAGCAATTGCACTTGTAATCGAATCGACCACCGCAATCTCTCTCGCTTCCACTGTCATCACTAGCGCTTCCTTCTAGCTCCACCAGCAGAACCCCCTCTAGCCATTTCAATTATCAACACCTGCAATATACAACTTCCATAGACTGCAACAGATATGGCTTAGTTCCAAATGCACATCACCTCCGTCACCAACTCCAGTTCTTCTTTGCATTTCAGCTCAATAGAAGCATCAAATTATCACCAAAGCCTCAGTTCCATCACTGCCATCTAGCACCAGAAGTTCCCAGCCTCAACTCAATCACCCACTCTGTAATACACAAAGACACCCAAGACCTTTGCTTCAACCTCTGCTAGCATCACCAAACAACACCAACAGCCCCACCTGCCTGCAACACAGCATTCATCTCTATGCCTGCAACTCTTACACACACCACAGGTCTGCATATTGTCACAGCACTTGTATTCATTAACTCATCCACACAGGCTCCACCAAACTCCCATTTCCTGCCAGCTCCAACAGCACCTTGTCTTGCAACAGCTGCAACCTCAGGCCAACAATCATTGTTGCCTTAGTTCAGCTGCAGTACCCATTGGCAGCACAGCTTTCCTTGTCAGCTCAAGGTCACCTGCAATTCCTCACTGCATCAAACCATGTAGTCTTAGTCACGGCTGCATTCAGCATCACCAGTTCCACAATGCTCAACAGCCCCAGCATTATTTACAATCCCAGGCCAGCACCACCTGCTAACTCAGCATACATCTATAGCATTCACAATCAAGTTTCATGCCCAGCTGCAGCCATCCACTGCCACAGGCCAATTTACAGCAGCATCAGACATTCCATAGTCTGCATTACATTCCCACTGCTACAATGACTCTTCTAGGCCTCAATGCCAACAGCTCACTACCTCCAACCTGCACTCCCATCCCTGTATGCTCATAAGCCAGCACCAATGGAACCACTGTGTCTCCACAGGCAAGCCACCACAACAAACAGACTGCAGCGCAAACCTTGCCTGCAATTCTCTGCACTCAGCTACAATAAAGCCAATTGCAACTGCAACAGCTCCTCCACAGCTCAATTGCAATATTCAACCAGCCCTGTAATCTCAGGTTCATCTTCAGCTGTAATGACCAAAATAGACTCAATTGCCAACAACCATGAACCATTACCACCACAGAGCCTAACTTCCATCTCAGTCCAACACAAGCCTATCATTCAAATTGCCATCAAACCTCGAGATCAGCTTCTTCCTTCCATTTGAAACATAACCCTAATCGAATCTCCTTCAACTCCAAAATCAAAACAACCCAAACCACATCCGCTCTCAATCTCGCCAGTACATCCTCATGAACCTCAACCAGCTCAACATCAACACCAAAGATCTCCATTAAATCAGCCTCACCCGTCACCAGTAGCCGCTACACAAAACCCCAACTCTGATTCTACCCATCTATCAAATAACCCATCTATATGGTTTTCAATTGAAGCTCAGAGAACCAATTCAACAGATTCATCAAGGGTTTGTTGAATACTCATTTCGATCTCCATCTTCTCCCTGTTGTTCTCAGATTCGACCATCAACAGACTCATCTCTTTTCTTGTGGATTTCCTTCACCAGCAACGTCTAGTTTAAATACTCCCCATTTCCTCTCTGAGTTTCAATCTCTCAGTCTCAAGGTGGCGACCATCCTATCTCGGATCGAAGAAGAAATAATAATAGTGAGAAATTACTTCACCGAATTCCAAGGTGTAAGAGAATGAGAGTGGATATAGCCACCGGGTAGGACGGATAAGGGGTAACCACAGTGATTCTGTGCACCACTCATCGATAAGGGCCATCTTGATTTGCACCCCTTAACCAACAGCTGGCTTGTCTTTAGTGTTCTTTCACATAGAAGTGCCCCTTAACCATGGCTCAGCTCCAGATAGTATCCGCTATTGCTTTGAAGTGACACCGCCTTTTGCTCAATTTGGGTGATATTTCCGCTTCTTTTCCTCTCGTGCGACTCCGCAGTACCTAATAACTCAAAAACACGCGTAAAGTACATAATTCACAAGAAAAATAGCAAAGAAAGCATAAACTCTAGATAGTAAATACGGTGTATTCTACACCTATCAACGGTTAGTAGGGTATGAAGCCAGATATTAGATATGCATCAACATAATTATCACAGTTGTAGGTGCAAATAATCTACAGGGACAGGTGGAACCATCCTGGGCGAGGGCGTACCAAGAGAAACAAGCACTAGAAGCACTGAATCGTCTTATCAGATCTCGGCGCGAGAAAAGAGGAATGGAGGCAGCTCGTGAGGTCGACATAAATGAGGGGAAAAGTTCTGATGTGATGCTTATCGGGTTCGAGGATAATCAATGCCCTGACAGAGTTGGTGAAGAGATAATAAAAGCTCGGTCAAAATGGAACTCGGCCAAGAATCTAAAGGGCGATGTCGGTCATCTCCACCAAACGAACGACATCGGATGAGGACACCACTCGGCTAGATATCTCGACTTGAGCAAAAGAGAAGATCGGCTGAAGCATCGGTTAGTCGCCCGAGAAGAACATCAAGGAAGATACACCAGGCCCAACACCGTAGTATCGATGTATCACCATCTGTGACTATAAATAAAGACCATGTAGAGAGGTAAAGGCCAAGTAAGAAGAGAGAAAAGAAAGCACACCTAGAGTATTGAGAGAAGCATACATCTTGTAATTGTGAACCAAGTAATAAGATCATCCTTTTACCAGGTGGACGTAGGTAGGGACGGACGGGCGAGCCGAGGCACAAGGGCAACATTGAAGGTGATGGCGAGTACCTCCAGGATGAGTAGGATTCACAGGAACCGGGCCACAGCGGGATCTAGTGTACAAGAAGGACTGACGGATTCCCGACACGAAGACCATCGGCAAAATACCAAGGCGAGACTCAGGCACCAGGCAAAGGCATGGCTATCAATTGACGAGGAAGTCGATCTAGGCCGAGACGACGATCTCCCCCCAGATACCGAGGATCAAGCCGATCCAGGATGATGCGGGGGACATGGTGGACGGAAGAACTGCATCGGATACTGAGGAAGAGGAGGAAGTGCAAACGATGCAGGAGGAACGGAGGCGAGAAAGACAACCGACAGAGTACCAGCGTGAACTAGAACAAGAAGGGGAAAGGCTTAGACGAGTGCGCTTAGGAAGAGGCGACTTCCACCGAGACATCCCACCAGCAGCAGCTGATCCTCCCGTAGCTCCAACCGTTCCCCTGTTATCCCCTCGGCAAGACCTCCAACTGCACCCCCCAATGTAGCAGGAAACCAAGTGAACGGCCACTCTAGCCATGAGAGCACCGACCCAATGTTACTTGCTATCTTGGCAAGCCAAAGAAGGCAAGAAGACCTTATAAGAGAGCTGAAGAGAAGGAACCTAGCCTTGGAACATGAAAACTACCAACTCCGCAACGGGATAGCGGGGGTCAAGAGGGTCGTCGAGTCGAGGCGCTTCTAGCAATCACACCCAGCCGAGAAACACTCCAACCCCATCCCCGAGCCGAGAACGCATGCCCGACCCTAATCGATCAAGGGGAGGGTATGGCCCACCCGAGGATTCTTCGACCGAGGAAGAGGCGACCAATGAGGGTACAGATGCGACAACCAAGCAAAAGATCGAGCAACTTGAGCAGATGGTCAAGAAACTGACAGGAAATGGCGAGGACGATAAGTTAGCAGAAGTAATCAGTGAAGCACAGAAGACACCATTTACCAAGGAATTGGATCGGACTCCTTTCCCGCCCAAGTGTACGTTGCCGATCTTCCCATCTAGGTTTGACGGCACGGGCGACGCTAGAGAGCATATCAAAATGTACAGCATGTCCTTATTACAATGGAAGAATTACAATGTGGTCATGTGCAAATTCTTCCCAGCAAGTCTAGAGGGTGAGGCAAAGAACTGGTTTTACACCCTGCCCGATGAATCCGTTGGCAATTATGCAGTCTTGGTGGAAACCTTCCTTGAAACTTACATGCTGTTGATGGTGGATTTTCATTTAAGGTTAAAATTGTAAAAACCAGAAAATTATGCGCTAACATCTTGTAAAAGATAAAGCCATTAATAAGTGTTGAATACTTCTTCACTTTACTAATTCACCTAGAATGGAGCATGTGACAACAATCCCATTCGTGAATTAAATACACGAAATTCATCCAGGTTGGAGCATGTAGCAACAATCCCGTATACCCTCGTGAATTTATAGCATTATTAATTAATGCGTGAGCAGCCTTGTATTTCCGTACTCATTATCGGTGCGGATGACGATCGAGTGTTGCTCTCAGAGAGCAACACGAACCTCCAAGCATTATAATGAAAGCATGTACGAAATACCCGCATGTGATGCAACTGTCGGTGTGTTATACTAGCCCGATTGAGCAACTCTCGGTGTGTTATACTAGCCCGATTGAGCATCCGACTATCCGTATCGGTCTGGATATGATCCGATCATCCAACTTCACCAAACATGATTGGATGGCTCGGATCAATTCCATAACCCCCAAGCGGTATGGAATATTCGTTGACGAAACAACGCGGACCCCGCATGGTCGGCCTCAGATTGGCATAGCTTGCCAAAACGTCCAAACCAGAGCGATATGGGCGGAAAACCCTAAATTAGGGTTTGCGGCACATTACATGTGTCACGAGAACAGTCTCAACCATCCATCTTCGCAGGTATAGATGGAGGGTGTAGATGTAGATTCAAAAGTCCTGAGCATGTCAACACAATCACCGTGGGCCCGCCTACATACCCGACCAATCTGGCCGGGACCAACCATGGTTGGTCATCCCAGGTCGTATGCCCGAATAAAGCATGATTACACGGTCGTGAAAGCCAAAATTAGGTTTTGAGCATCACGAGCGTCCATCTTCTCCGGCACAAATGGAGGGCCCAAGATTAGATTAAGCGAGTCCGGTCATACCAACATGACCACTTGTGGACCCATCAATCTCCTCACTGGTCGGACAAGGCATACCATGCCCGGTTATCCCAAATCGTCCGCCCAAACTAGCGTGGATACACTTCCCAATTGCAAACTAATCTCGACCGCTCAACTTCGTCGGACGATTTGAGTGGCTCGAGATCACGTTTTCATGGGACAGTCAGGTATAGGCGTGAACTCCATCCTACCACCTACACGCCAGACCGATCGGCCAAGATCGACCAAGATTGGTCATCTTGGAACGCGCGCCCGAAGTGGGCATGATGCGCAGCTTTTGTGGCACCCGCATTTATGTTGCAAAATCGATCTCAACCACTCCTCTTACTCTGGTCAAATCGAGTGGCCTAGATCGCACCTTCATGAGACAAAGGTGAGGTACGGACGTGTACACCCCAAGCATGTCAGTCTACACGCATGCCCGGTCGGTCCTTTCCAAAACACTTCCCATGCTTGGTTTCGATCAGGTCAAGAGTGATGCCCGCACACCTCTTCAAAACCCTAATTCCATCAACGATCGCAGATGAGTGTCTCAAAGATCATCTCGCCCGCCCAACTTCATAGGCTTGGTTATACAACCCCGGTCGGGAGTTAATTGGTCGGTGAGGCGTCATGGTAATCACCACCCGTCACTCTACCACACCATGATGCGCACTGCATAGAATACACATGATACTTCACAAGTATCGACTTCCTAAATAATTTAGTTATTTAATCTAGCATTACATGCAACTTTCTGGGTCCCACGATCCACACACTCGAGACATCAATCATGTCACAAACTGGGGGATACATCCGGGGTATTGGTCTGGCGGTTTACGGCGTGCGGCGTGGCAACGCGCCATCACAAGAACGTGTCGAGGAAGTCATGGACGGTTAGAGATGACAGGAGAAGTGGGCAAGGCGGTCGTGTAACACCAACACACAACTCTACTACTCCATCACTCCACTTCCTCCACTTCCCACGAGAGACGTGAATAAGGCTCAAATGACTTGTATAAATAGGTTCTCCTCCCTATTTCCAACAACAACAATACAAGTCCGGCATAACAAGAGGCAAGTGTTGATACAATCGTATTCAAACACCTGAGGCCGATAGCTTACACCTTGCAAGCTAGTTCATCTTTCTGATACAAGTCATTCATAGCCAACACCTTCACATTCTCAACACCTTCTTCGCTTCCCTCCCTAAGATCAACCCCCATCTCCTTCACTTTGTGACCGAAACAAGTCTGGAACGGCCATTTCTTGGTTTAGGCCGGACTTGCACAGATTGATCTCTCGAATCTACAAGCACTCACCGCGCAGTGCATTTTTTTAAGGTTTAGACTCATTTCTCATCCACACACCCCAAATTACCAAAACCGGCAGAAATAGTTTTCACCCATAAACAATTGGCGACCACAGTGGGAGGTTGATCTCTCGGTTACAAAAAATTGAATTCTCAACTTTTCAGTTTTCATCTCGCGATGTATCCTCATCCGGAAACCACAGGTGGTTCAGATATCATGGGAAGTATAGCTAGAATGTTGGAGGATGTCTTGGAAAATCAAGCCGGTATCGCTAGAAGACAGAGCGAAACATTCCGCCTTTTGAATGATATAACAAAGACAATTACAAGGAGGGTCGACAGGACATCTACTCGAACATTACGAGAAACGCCGGATCCTTAGCCGTGGGTCACACCTTTACCGGTGGAGAAGCAAAAGAGCGCGTAATCGCAGGAGACTCGGGAAAGATGAACAACATGGTCCACCAACAATGAAGACTCGAGGCTCCACAGAGGAAAGGACTTGTCCGGAGTACTACAACGCCTCCGCGGATAAAGAAAGGGAGCCCGCAGCCTACGGAGCTCTGCTAGAAGATTTATATCTCAAGACTCTTGTTGAAGCCCGAAATCTTGTCCAATCCGCATCGACTGGTCAACCAAGCGAAGAAATGCTTGAGGAAGGAGAGATCAATCAAGGAATACGTGAATACGAGAGGATGGGAGCGTTCAATTCGATCACTCCAGCAAAGTGATATTACGACACCTTCCACATCCCTTTACCCAGGCAAGCGATCCGCAGATGTGATGGCACTCACAAGTCTTCCAACTTCATCTCCGAAACGTGCTCCACAGCAAAACCATGTAGAGACACCACAACGCCCACGAACGCAGTAAGAGCTAGACTCGAAGTACCTACACTTTCCGTTCCCAATGGAAAAGATTTTGAAGTTGCTGGAGGCGTGGGTACGAAACAGAGAGGTGGAGCTACCTCTTGTATGGCGTCCACCAACTGATCAAGAAGTAATGGACCCGATGTATTGTCATTTCCACCGTTCCTTCACCACCCTACCAGTGAATGCAATGCTTTGAAACGCACTGTTCAGAAGAAGCTTAATTCAGAGGAATAGCTTTCCCTATCTGGGAGATTAATGCGGACAATTTCCTTAGAGAGGCTACTTCGGTTTGATACAAGTAAGGCTTCAAAAGCAAGTAAGTTTTACTCAACAATTTTACAAGAAAGATAGTTTTAGAATTCACTGGGAACTTGGCATCCCGCACATAGAGAAAGAGACTCAATGATCAAACGCCATGTTTGTTTCCATTCATACTTCCCTTTTATGCGACATTTGCAATTTCATATGACATGTTCAATCATTCATGACCAAGATGCAAATTCCATTTAAAATAACCTCTTTCGAAAAGTTATTCACAAAACTATCTCAAAATAAACCAATTCAATTACCTATTAATTCAAAAACCTCAGTCAAATTATGAAAGGAAATCCTCACTATCACTCAAAAAGAAAAAGAAGAGAAAAGTATATGGCACGAGTCCTTCAAGGAAAGTCCTTCGAAGAAGAATCGTCCCTTCCGGGGCAAGAGCGACTTTCATCCTTTGAAGTACGACACAACCTACCTTCAACTCCTCGACAACTTTTCAACCTCTTCTTCCCGACGAGTAACACATTCTCGAGAAGGGGCTTCACCTTGTAATTTCGGAACTCCTGAATCTCGGAGAACCCTTTGAGGAACCAAGGAGCATTGAAGTCGATCTTGCACAAACACATCTCGATGGCACTTCCAGTCTTCAATCATCTCCTTAGAAACCGTTCGACCAGTTGTGACGCTCATCCCATGGATAGAAAATAAAGCCTCCTGAACGCGGTTGACCAATGCAAGACAACTGTGACACTCCAAACCTTTTCTCGGGTTTAACTGAACCCATTATCTGTACTAAATAGGTTATCCCTTAATAGTATCAGTAGCATGATGAATAGGTACTTTTAAAATATTATATAATTCTTAGCATGCTCGACACATGTCAAAGAGAAAGGGCATCTGGGGTAGGTGGAAAATTTTATGTGAGACTTAAACCTAAAACCAGAGAATTGAAAAGGGGGATCTCAGATTTCTTCTTCCTCTTTTCTCTCTTCCTTTCTCCCTGCGACTGAAACTTGTGGAACAAAATTGAATTTTCTCTTGCATGGTTGAGCTTCGTGGTCTTAGAGTTTGGGTAAGCTGCAGATGATGTTGATTTGTGCTGGTTAACTTCATAGACGAGATGGAGAAATTCTTTTTCCCATTCCAATTAGAAGATGTTTGAAGTAGTTATTCTCTTCACTCGACTGAATAAGTAATCCTCACAAATCAATGGGTCTTGTTTAGAATACCTAGTCCATGCTTTGAAAGAAAATATTGTTGGGGATCTTCCATTGATTTTGACAGGATATTTAGTGTAGTCTGTGCTCAACCTTTGGGGTTAAATACATAAATATCGTACAATGCATGTTAAGTTTGAATGAGTATGAGGTTTCACTGGATTTGAAACTAAAGAATTAATTAATGATTTGTTTACAACTTGATTCAGTGGGTGTATACAAATATATTTAGCAATGAGAATATGTGGTACTGAAAATGAGAACTTGTCGTCACTATTTTTAAGGAGCCTAAGGTGTTTGCATAAATGATCTTTAGAATCTTAGTTCTTTTATATCAAGTCTTATAGAACTCGTTGTTAACACCTTCCTTCATTTATCGTTATATTTTTGATGCTTTGAAAAGTGTCACAGTTCATTTGAAGCTAAATTAAGCAAATATGAAGTCATAAGTGAGTTCTTTACAAGGAGATACTAAGTACATTTCTCCCTGCGATTAACTAATATTTGCCACACTTATTGCATTGATTGCTGGTACTTGTTTGTGTATAAGACATTTTAATACCAAATTGAGTGACGATAATTAGTATTTTAGTCACATGGGGTTTAACTCTTTATTTTGTACTTATGAAACCAATTGTACTGCTATCAATCTCCTGCTCAAGTAGACGAAGAAAAATCATCATGATGTGAAAATAATGAAGTAGATATTTATTGACCATTTGGCCTCATGGAAAACTGTTGTGTACCATCTACCATCATAGTAAGAACATTATGTAGCACTTAAATTTCTATCTCTCGATCGAGGTCTAATAGTTGATTGAATGGCTGTGTTGATGGTGTAATGAGATATTTTTATTTGCATTTCGAACTGTTGCGGAAATGGATACTTGCGAGTCAGGAAATTATTTAGTACTGGATCAGGTCCTTTAATTTAGTGACACTATGAATTTTAAGATATCCCCGGCTTTCATGGATTTAGCTTAGCTCCCTAAGTTAACATTTTTGCTTGTTAATTATCTAGGTGATTATGGATATCGGACTAGTTATAAAGTGGAATAGGAGTCTTACTATTTTCTGTTGGAAGTTACGGCTATATAACGACCGATACAGACATAAGGAGTTTTGGAGTTCTGTCTCATCCGTATTGGTATGGTAGCATACTTTAGACTGTACATACAGTACCCTAGAATGAGTTCTAGATGTTAGAAATTCTGCAGCCTGCGTTGATAGGATAATGGTAAAACGTGACTACCATGGAATAAGCTGACTTGTTTGTGATGGCCGGCGTTGTGTCCATTATCGTATATAGGTGGTGCTTGATATCATCAAGGTAAGTTCAGTAGCTAATCTATTTTCTTTGTAATTATTATAAATGCCATTGTGCTAGGTTTTCTATGGGAAGGTCATAGACAGCAGTAAGTGGAAATTAGGATCTAAATTTCCATTGAGTTGATTCTTAATTTTGTTCCATTCTCTGTCCAGTTAAAGGAAATATTCATTTTTATTTTTAAAATGACAAACTCGGAAGCTTGGTATGTGAAGTGCTTTCATTTACGAAATGTCTGTTTCATTTACTAAATGACAAACTCATAGGACATCGGTTACTTAGTATACATTGCTTTCATTTGCGCCATCAAGACTTGTAATTACCATTTAAATGAACTCTCTGCCGGAATTGATTATTATCATATGTAAATATAAAATTGGTATTTGTATGCTGATACAGTACCTCATCCTTACGAGCTATGTGTTTATAGAAATGGTACTCGGTTGAATTTTCTTGGATTCATATATGAGATGATTGGTTGTCCGGAGACGCTTATAGTTTTCTTTGATGTTTTTCTTGAACTATCTTATATACTTGGCTAGTATGCCAGTGTCGTAGTTTCATTGTGACAGTCCTCTTATGAATGTTTAAGTCTTGGCATGTATGTTGCAATGTTGGTTAGAGTATGGTAGATCGATTAGTGCTATTTTTGGCAGGCTACCACAATGACAGCCAAGTGGTATGGGGAAGGAGTATGCTAGCTTATAGATTGGTTCCTTGTTTGTTTAATAAAATACCGAATATCGTGAATTTCCTATAGAATATGATGACTGTTACGGCATGTGGGATAGTTGAACTAGTTGAGGTCACGAGTTTTGTGACTTGACCTAGTAATAAAGGTTAATTGTTTAGAGCTGGATTTTGTAGTGCTCTGTTAGATTGGGTCAAGAGTATAGTACAATTCCTTTAGGCACTATGATTTTGAAATGCAAAGACACTGTAATATGAACATACATAGTATCTTGAATTTTTGACTAGATTAGACTTGACCAGTGGTTTCGCCTTAAAAATTGATACAATTTAATTACATTTAATTAACTGCAATTGTGTGCACTTGCCTTTTAGGCGATAAATACAGACGTTTGGTGCCGATGTTGATATGTAATTAATTCCTATTCCAGAACTGACTGTTAACTTGAAATTGATTTATTTCTTTGGTGCAAGAGTATTTTGGGATCGTTCTGGATATCTTTGGCTCACTTGGAATGGTGTTCTACTCGCAATTAATATGCATACTGCAAGTGAAATCAATTTACTTGATATTTGGTGAGAGATAGTTGCTTCCAGTTCATACTATCTAAAACAGTTGACGAACTACGGTCGTGCTTGATCCCTTCGAGCAACGGAGAGGGTACGTAGGCAGCCGTTATGCGGTTCAGCACAAATCTACACTGTTGTTCATATCATTTGAAAGTGGTGGTTGCTGTTTGACAGTTCATACCACCTATTCGGAGATGATTGCAACCTTGACAAGTGGTAACTGGCCACGGAAATGTTAGGAGTGGCAAGCGGCCACTGAAATATTGAGAGGGGCAACGGCCACGGAAATGTTAGGAGTGGCAACTGGCCACGGAAATATTGAGAGTGGCAACTGGCCACGAAAATTGTTAGGAGTGGCAACTCGGCCACGGAAATATTGAGAGTGGCAACCCCACGGAAATGTTGAGAGTGGCAAGCGGCCACGGAAATGTTAGGAGTGGCAATCAGCCACTGAAATATTGAGAGTGGCAAGCGGCCACGAAATATTGAGAGTGGCAACGGGCCACGGAAATGTTAGGAGTGGCAAATCGTCCACGGGAATATTGAGAGTGGCAATTGTCCACGGAAATGTTAGGAGTGGCAACGGCCACGGGAATATTGAGAGTGGCAATCGCCCTGAGGAAATGTTAGGAGTGGCAACTGGCCACGGGAATATTGAGAGTGGCAACTGGCCACCGGAATATTGAGAGTGACAACTGGCCATGGAAATGTTAGGAGTGGCAACTGGCCATGGAAATCTTAGCATTGGTCGTCTCTAATAATTTGAGAATAAATGCTATTTGTGTTTGCTTATAATGCAGTTTTGGAAATTCGAATTCGAGTCTCTCAGAAGAATTTGAAGATCCGGTTACTTGAATGGCGTATCGGAGAGTCGCACTGGACAAGCGGGTCGTAACCCGACCTGTTGGAAGCAAAAATTATCTGGTCTGCTACAACAACTTTTGAGCCTCGTAGTGGTAGCAATGTGGCGGTGTTTCTCCCATATCGCCGTGTACAACTCTTCGAACCGAGCTGGCACACCGAATCCTCCAACCAACACATGACCTGGATAAGGGACAATGAAAGGAGGATCGAACAAAGCTCCAGTTGCGCTACCAATACTTCACCGATCCACAGGAGCCTTGTCGGTTGCGGGAGGTCTTTCGGAAGAAGTCGCCACGACGGCTTTATTGATTGGAACCTTCTCGTAACGTTCTTCAAGGGGAGCCACCTCAACAATAGCGGATGTTGCCTCTCTTACATTCCTCCCGATATCTACTTCGCTCTGGGTGCTAATTTCCATCACGGACCCATCAACAAGATAACTTAGGGAGGCGCCTTGTCCAACCGAGCTTGCATCATCTCTGTCATGGTATGGAAAGGGAGCGGTTTCGCCAGACTTCTCAGCATGAAGATCAGTACCGCCAGACTTCTCAGCATGAAGATCAGTACCGCCAGACTTCTCAACATGAAGGCCAACATTTGACCTTCTCATTCGAATACGCGCTAACCTTGTGAAGACATTCTCTTTCGGAATTCCCTCGATTTCAATCAAGGATCACTCTTAGAAGAATTTACTGCGGAGAAATGAAGGAATCAACAGAAAGAGATTTAAATACTGCATATTGGAGGAATTGAGGATCACCGAACCACATGCCCGCCTCTTAGATCTCTCTCTGCTTGGGACCGCAATCCTCGGCTCGGGTCCGTTTTGGTGGAAGTGGCCTCAACCGGAAATACTTCTTCAGGACGTCAGAAGATGGCTCACCATGGGAATCTGTCACAACATCCTCCGAGAATTCTTGGAAAGCCAGTGATTTGCTTTCCCAAAATTCCTTATACTTGTCGGTTATCACCGAGTTTCTCCCAATAGGCGAGAAAGGAAGACTCTGCGATGCCAAGAACACGTCGGCATCAAAGATACCAGGAGGAGTTCTTTCGGAGCCTCCGACAGACGGATAAATGGAACACCCTGGTCAAATCCCATTTGGCGAGCAGCCTTGTCAATGTTGTACGGAGTCACAGTAAGAGCTTCGTTGAATAAAGACGGGATATATCCCGGAATGCAGCTGTGCAGGTAAATAAATTCTCTAAATTTCATAGTGTTGGCATCGGTACGCAACGCAACATCAGGACCGTCAGAAGCAATAGCAAAAGTCTTCGGCTGAGCAATGGAAGAGTGGATTGGCCCCCGTGGACGGAAAGTTACAGAAGACACATTATCAAAGATATCCACGAGTTTCGCACCGGTTCTGGGATGCCTCATCTGCCAACGAAGTATTCTCGATCCACCATACAAATTGCCGAGCGAAGTTGCAGGAACAGGAGCATAACTTTTGAAATGTTCCCACAAGAATTCCTGAAGAAAAGTGAAGTGGACATACGACTCCACCTTCTTGTACCCGTTGGAAACATGCATATCCATTGCTAAGGCGTCCAGATGAGAATACAACGATCCAAGGAACAAGGCACCTAAGGGAAGAACTTCGCCTTTTGCTAGCTTTATAGCAATCTTAACCCGAACACCCTTATGGTTTTCTTTCCGTAACCGTCGTCATATATATCTGGATAGCCACAAAGACAGGAATGCAATCACACCGAGCTCGTTTTCCAACTCCCGATTCGGCTCCGGGTCTACAGGAGACCATTCGATACCCACCAGGTGTAAAAGCATCTTGTATATTTTTCTCCTCCTTGTCCAGATCGCCGATTCTCGCCACCTTTTGGAGTATAGTGTCATAATCACGTTGTTCCGTGTTAAAGCTCATAATAAAGATTCCCAAAGAGGCGGGTTCATCAATGCGGCTACACTTTCCGGAGTAATAGTCATCTCTCCCCATCTAGATATATTTGTATGAGAGAAGGGCGCCACCGAGAAATGAAAGTAATCAAGCCTCGCAACATCTTTATTAATTTCAAGAATAGCAGATGCCATGACTGCATTGAGGATTTGCGCTTTGGTCAAATTGGGTTTAACGTCCTTATTATTCAACATGCGCCTCATCCATCCTTCATAAGAAGCCAGTGGAGTATGACAAGTCTTGAAGTCGATAGGAGATGGCGGATATTCATTTCTTTGGAGACAGAACCTCATCACAAGTGTAGAAGAAGAAGATGGATCGGCTTCATATTTTACGAATCGGAAGCGTGACTATCTGTGAGAGGGATGTTTCCTAATGTTTGGAAAAGACAAGGTGAACAACTCATCAGCAATGTTCGGAATATCTTTGAAGCTGTCAACACTTCCCGACTTGGCACCAGCATTATCTCCAGAAGACATATCAACAGGAGTTCTTTTCTTCATTCTACAATAAATACCAGAGTCAGTACTTGTATGAAAACACACGATACGTGCGCAAACTTCATTCACGTTGGAATGTACAAGGCTGGGATTGGGTCCAAACACCGGCTCAAGTTTCAATTCCGGTATTGGTTTCAAGTCCGGTATTGGTTTCAAGTACCGGTATTGGTTTCAAGTCTGGTATTACTCAAGCTTCAAGTCCGGTATTGGTTTCAAGTCCGGTATTACTCAAGCTTCAAGTCCGTATTGGTTTCAAGTCCGGTATTACTCAAATTTCAAGTCCGGTGTTGGTTCAGGGCACAAGGCTAGTATAAGGTCGACTTTCAGTCAAGCATGTGTGGGTGGGACCCACGTTCGGATCAAACGCACGTGGTGGGACCGCATTCGTATGCACGTATTATAACACGGTTTTCTTATGAAAATTGTGTTTATGAAATTTAAGCCAAATTTCTCTCCAAGCTACAACCTAAGAAACTAGGTTTTGCATGCAACGATGGAAGAAGAAGCAAAAACGGCAAATTCATGGGCTCGCGGAACTAAACAATTCTAGCAAAATGGGCGGTTTTACTATCTTGATGAGAAGCTGAGAATGATGTATCTATCAAAAGATTTTTACCTAAGAAATTAGGTTTTTTCCAAAAAAAAAAAAACAACTAAAACTTACCTTGGACGGACGGCGGCGGATGTGCAGCGACAAAGAACTCCAGAATTGGGCGGTCCGGCGGCAGTGGAGATCACGCACGGGAGCTGGCCGAACACAAAAAAAAATCTCGTGAGAAAAAGAAAAGGGGTTTGGTCTCTTTTATAGACAAAAATTAGAAGAATCCCAATAGAACAAAGATTCCTCTTTTATTTGGTTTCCTCTTTTGATTCAAATACCCAAAGAAGGAAACCGGTCCCACCAAAGGATTCCATACAAGCACAACGACATGGACAACTAGCGGTCGGTCAATACTCTTCGGGTAAACTTCCTTTATCCTGTCTTTCTCACATATGTATGTCACCATCTCATGCCTACCCCATAATAGTGTAACCATTATGTGCTAGGCAGGGGACTTAATGTTGATGGTGGATTTTCATTTAAGGTTAAAATTGTAAAAACCAGAAAATTATGCGCTAACATCTTGTAAAAGATAAAGCCATTAATAAGTGTTGAATACTTCTTCACTTTACTAATTCACCTAGAATGGAGCATGTGACAACAATCCCATTCTGTGAATTAAATACACGAAATTCATCCAGGTTGGAGCATGTAGCAACAATCCCATATACCCTGTGAATTTATAGCATTATTAATTAATACGTGAGCAGCCTTGTATTTCATGTACTCATTATCAGTGCGGCATGACGACTGAGTGTTGCTCTTAGCAGAGCAACACGAACCTCCAAGCATTATAATGAAAGCATGTACGAAATACCCGCACAGGTTGCAACTCTCGGTGTGTTATACTAGCCCGATTGAGCAACTCTCGGTGTGTTATACTAGCCCGATTGAGCATCCGGATTTGTCCGTATCACCGGATATGATCTCGATCATCCAACTTCACCAACATGATTGGATGGCCCGAGATCAATTCCATAACCCCCAAGCGGTATGGAATATTATTTTGCCGAACCAACGCGGACCCCGCATGGTCCGCCTCAGATTGGCATAGCTTGCCAAAACGTCCAAACCGAGAGCGGTATGGGCGGGAAACCCTAAATTAGGGTTTGCGGCACATTACATGTGTCACAAACAGTCTCAACTATCCATCTTCGCGGTATAGATGGAGGATGTAGATGTAGATTCAAAAGGCCCAGAGCATGTCAACACAATCACCGTGGGCCCGCCTACATAGCTGACCAATCGGTCAGGACCAACCATGGTTGGTCATCCCAATTCGTATGCCCGAATAAAGCATGATTACACGGCCGTGAAAGCCAAAATTAGGGTTTTGAGCATCATGAGCGTCCATCTTCTCCGGCACGAATGGAGGGCCCAAGATTAGATTAAGCAGGTCCGGTCATACCAACATGACCACCGTGGACCCATCAATCTCCTCACCTGGTCGGCCAAGGCATACCATGCCTGGTTATCCCAAATCGTCCGCCCAAACTAGCGTGGATACACTTCCCAATTGCAAACTAATCTCGACCGCTCAACTTCGTCGGACGATTTGAGTGGCTCGGATCACGTTTTCATGGGACGATCGGTATAGGCGTGAACACCAGCCTACCACCTACACGCTGCATCGATCGACCAAGACCAGG
The DNA here is from genome assembly GCA_023531295.1 of Papaver armeniacum. Classification (NCBI taxonomy): domain Eukaryota; kingdom Viridiplantae; phylum Streptophyta; class Magnoliopsida; order Ranunculales; family Papaveraceae; genus Papaver; species Papaver armeniacum. The sequence continues at coordinate 116,852 of JAJJWW010006816.1, forward strand.
CCAAGATTGGTCATCTTGGAACGCGCGCCTAAGTGGGCATGATGCGCGGCTTTTGCGGCACAGATTTATGTTGCAAAATCTATCTCAACCACTACTCTTTACCGGTCAAATTGAGTGTCCTAGATCGCACCTTCATGAGACAGTGAGGTACGGACGTGTACACCCAAGATGCTGTCTACACGCATACGCGGTCGGTCCTTTCCAAAACACTTCCCATGCTTGGTTTCGACCAAGGCTGAAGAGTGATACTGCGCACCTCTTCAAAACCCTAATTCCATCAACGGTCGCAGATGAGTGTCTCAAAGATCATCTCGTCCGTCCAACTTCACCGGCTTGGTTATACAACCCTGGTCAGGAGTTAATTTGTCAGTGAGGCGTCATGGTAATCACCACCCGTTACTATACCACACCATGATGCAGTACCTACATAGAATACACATGATACTTCACAAGTATCGACTTCCTAAATAACTTAGTTATTTAATCTAGCATTACATGCAACTTTCATGGGTCCCACGATCCACACACTCGAGACATCAATCATGTCACAAGGCGGGGATACATACTTGGGGTATTGGTCTGGCGGTTTACAGTGTGCAGCGTGCAACGCGCCATCACAAGAACGTGTCAGGAAGTCATGGACGGTTAGAGATGACAGGAGAAGTGGGCAAGACTGGTCGTGTAACACCAACACACTACTCCATCACTCCACTTCCTCCACTTCCCACGAGAGACGTGAATAAGGCTCAAATGACTTGTATAAATAGGTTCTCCTCCCTATTTCCAACAACAACAAGACAAGTCCAGGACAACGAGAGGCAAGTGTTGATACAATCGTATTCAAACATCGGAACCGATAGCTTACACCCCGCAAGACTTTTACGATACAAGTCATTCATATCCAACACCTTCACATTCTCAACAACTTCTTCGCTTCCCTCCCTAAGATCAACCCCGTCTCCTTCACTTTGTGACCGAAACAAGTCTCAGAACGGTCATTTCTTGGTTTAGTAGGACTTGCATGCATTGATCTCTCGAATCTACAAGCACTCACCGCGCAGTGCATTTGTTTAAGGTTTAGACTCATTTCTCATCCACACACCCCAAATTACCAAAACCGGCAGAAATAGTTTTCACCCATAAACACATGCATAACAGTATAGCTCGGCCCAGAGTTAATAAGCTCTTTACGTTTGCACGAAGATTCAGGGAACCGCTGCGGTCTCTAACAGACAGATGGAGGAAGTTATGTACTGACATCGGGAAGGCACCGGTCGATCAACAGATCTTCGGGTTCGAAAATTCATTGGGGAAGTCAGATCCTATTTGGATGGAAATGTACACCGAGAAACCTAAAACGTTAAGGGAAATCAGGAAGATGCAAGAACACTACATCGCCCTAGAAGAAATACAGGAAGGAGCACAGGATATAGGAATACAAGAAGCAAGCACTACAGTAGAGGCAACCACACGAGAAGCTCCGAAGCGACCAGAGAAAAGGCCGAGCACACAACATCATGGGGAGAACAAGAAAATTTGGGTCGAGAAAGGAAAAAAGCCTCGCCACGAACCCATATCTTACACTCCACTAAATGCACCATTGGAAGAAATATTCAAGGAAGTCGAAAAAGAGGAACGATATCCGATACCCAAGACTAGGGAATTGGTTCGACGAAACAAGGAACCATCCCAAGTTTTGCCATTACCACCAATTTCGTGGTCATTCGACCAATGATTGTCGGGAGGTAAAAGATATCGTCCCAAAGACTCGATCCGAGATGGATACTTGCGACATTTCGTCAAGACATCGTCGACGCTACCATCCCGACGCACTTTTGATGCATCAAATAAGAATCAATCGTGGTACCCAGTTCGCTTGTAACACCATCTCGCACTCGGCAACTCAAGGGTTTGACTTAGGAACCGGTATCACTTCAAGGATTCACAAAAGAGATCGAGCGGGAAAGGAAATATTCAGTGTGGCCAAAACTCGTCCATGGAACCTTGGATAATGCGGCCGATCACTTTCTAAGAAAAAGACGTCCGTCAAATGGTCAAGCACATGGGGATCCCTAGCGATAACCCTACTTATTGAAGAATGGGGTGTCCGTAGGATACTGATGGACAGTGGCAGTTCAGTCGAGGTCCTATTTTATGACACCTTCAAAAGAATGGAGTTATCTAATGACATCATAATCCCGTCGACCTATCGAATCTACGGATTCAACGGTACAGTGACAGTACCAAAAGGAGAAGTCACCCTCAGAGTCTCGGACGGGGAAGGGTTCCTAGACACACTCACCACCTTCTGTGTGGTCAACGTTGTGTCACCTTATGAAGCGATCCTTGGTTGACCCTGGCTCGCAGGAATCAAAGGGGTCGCCTCAGCATACCACCAAAGATTGCGTTTTCCAACCTATCGAGGGGTAATAGAGGTATTGGGCAACCCCCAGGCGGCGCGACAATGCGTACAGATAGATATCCAGCAGAATGAAGAAAGGAGATCGAGGAAACGCCAAGAAAAGAACAAAGCTAAGGAAATAAGGGCGGGAGAAGAGCTAGAAAAGGTGATATCACAAGCCATCACCACCTACGTAAGTCTGGCGAGAAGGAGATCTTATAGCAATCAAAGGAGCCGACAATAGTCGATGAACCAAAGCCTAATTTCTCGGCCTTAGAATCTACTCGACAAGTTAATTTAAAATCGAGAAAGAGCCTAAAATGGTGAGAATAAGGACTCTAATGACGGATGAACAAACACGGCAGTTGATAACTCTTTTGAAAGAACACATGGACGTATTCGCCTGGCAAATGCACGATATGGAAGGAATTGACCCATAAGTCTGCTCACACCACTTGAGAATAGACCCCAAGTTCAAGCCGATCCGACAAAAGATGAGGAGAATTGCACCCGAGCTACAAGCAGCGTTGGAGGCCGAACTAAAGAAGTTGCAAGTAGCAGGAATCATTCGAAAATCTCAATACCCACAATGGATATCTAACATGGTGATAGTCCCTAAAAGGAATGGAGGTGTTCGATTCTGCATCGACTTTAGCGACTTGAATAAAGCATGCCCGAAAGATAGCTTCCCCCTCCTCAGCATCGATCAGCTCGTAGAATCCATAGTTGGATACAAGGCAATAACACTCATGGACGGGTACTCGGGGTACAACCAGATCCCCCTGGCCCTTGAGGACCAAGAGCACACATCTTTCTTCACACCCAGAGGGTAATATTGTTACACCAAAATGCCGTTTGGGCTGAAAAACGCAGGCGCCACATACCAAAGATTAGTAGAAGACATGTTCGAAGATAAAATACATAACACCATTGAGGTATATGTGGATGACATGTTGGTCAAAAACAAGGTGGCCACCAACCACATCGACGACCTCCGAGACATATTTCAAACCATGAGAAGATACAAGATGAGGGTGAATCCTGCTAAGTGCACTTTCTGGGTTACCTCGAGCAAGTTTCTAGGGTACATAATTACCAACAAATGTATCGAAGCAGACCCAGATAAGATCCCGAAAGATCGTAGAAATGCCATCACCCGTGACGATTAAGGACGTACAACGGTTAAACGGGAACTTGGCAAAGATTGGGCGATTCATCTCTCGATCATCCGACAAGTGCAAGGACTTCTTCGGGACATTAAGGAAAGGAGAAAAGTTCAAATGGACCGAGGAATGCGAAGAATCATTTCAGAAAATTAAGCAAAGATCTTGCGAGCTCGTCGGTATTACAAAGGCCCGAGCCCGAGGAGGTACTAACCCTATATCCGGGGGGCGACCCGGTTATGCCATTAGTGCCGTATTAGTCAAGAACGTAGGAGGGAAGAAAAGCCGGTGTATTTCATAAGTAAAACTATGAACCCGGCTGGAGAGGAACTACACCGAGAATCGAGCAATCGATATTAGCATTGGTGTTTGCAACTCAAAACTTCGGACGTATTTCCAAACTCACAAAATTAGGGTGCTCACAAAATCCTCCATAGAATCAGTACTCGACAATGCATCCGAGTTCGGGGCGGGTCTCCAAATGGAGCGCACAGATCAAGCGGTTCGATATTTTCTATGAGATGAGAACAGCAGTAAAAGCACAAGCAGTGGCCGACTTTCTGGCAGACTTCCCCCTGAGCGACGAAGATGAAGTAGAAGACATCCCAGGAATGGAGGAAGACCAAGAGGACCCGCCCGACCTACTCGAGACCTGTAACCCAACACGGTGGGAAGTTTTTGTGGACGGATCATCCAATAAAGACCGGTCAGGCCTTGGATTGGTCTTTACGATGCCAAAGGGAAAAAAGATGGTCCACTCGTTTAGACTCGAATTTAAGGCGACCAATAACGTCACGGAATACGAAGTTGTGATACATGCTCTGCGCCTGATAGTGGAAATGGGAATTCAAGACGTAAGATTAACAAGTGACTCTCAGCTAGTCGTCCGACAAATCAGCCGGCAGTACGCTATACATGATCCCTTGTTACAAAAATATTGGGAACTCACCCAATTCTACATCGCCGGATACCAAACATCAAGTTCCTAAGATATCGTAGGAAAGATAATCGCCACTCGGACGCCCTAGCATACATCGCTTCCATGCTAACGGATGCAAGTGTTGAGGGCATCAGAATTATGAGAATCTTAATGCCATTAGTACACGAGATAGTAGACATCGGCGCACACGTAGCGACAACCACTACCGATCAAGTATAAGGCCGATGATTGGCGAAAACCAATCCACGAATATCTTGAAACGGAAAACGCCCAAGGGGCGACCCGAGATCAACAAAATCAAAAAAAGCAAGCAGCTGCATACGATCTCCAAGACGGCACTATGTACAGAAAATCATACATAGGACCATTATTAAGGTGCCTGAGTAAAGAAGAGGGGAACACAATCCTGAACGAATTGCATTATGGGGCCACGGGAAACCACAGCTCGGGCCGTATCCTAGCAGCACGAGCCAAGACTATGGGATATTTCTGGCCTTACATGAATGAGGATGCAAAGCATATGGCCCTCATTTGTGACGAATGTCAAAAATTTGGAAAGAAGATACACGCACCAGCAGTGACGTTAAACTCAGTAATCAGCCCGTAGCCTTTCGCCAAATGGGGGATCGACATCGTGGGACCATTGCATGTCGGATCGGGGCAGAGAAAATACTTAATTGTGGCTACCGACTACTTTACTAATGGGTAGAATCCGCCCCATTGAAGTATATTCGGGATAGAGATGTTTTTCGATTCATTTGGGAGCACATCATATGTCGCTTTGGAGTACCAGCGGCAATCGTCTCGGACAATGGAAAACAGCTACAGGGTAAGAATATCGACTTGATATTCAATACATACAACATCCGAAAGAGCAAGTCCACACCCCTTTACCCTCAGAGTAATGTACAAGCTGAGATCACAAACAAAACCATCGCCGACAACTTGAAAAAGAAGCTTGATGGAGAATACGGAGAATGGTGCGAAGAGCTTTACAACGTTTTGTGGGCATATAGGACAACTCGCAGAGAGGCAACCGGGTTATCACATTTCATGTTAACATATGGGACCGAAGCTATCCTTCTAACAGAGGCGATGATACCTACAACAAGGACCGAGGCATGGAGGCGAAACATCTCGGTAGATCTTATCCTGGCCAAGCTTGACGACCTAGAAGAAACAAGAGAGATGGCCCTGCAAAAGATGGAAAATTACCAGCGAAGAATACAACGATAGTATAATAAGAGGGTCCGACCAAGAGAGTTCCAGCCGGGGCTGATGAGTGCCAAATATTGCATATTTATACACCTTTTTATTGGCATTTTACTCATCTTTTGTGCTCAAGAATCAGATATTATCCCAGATTCTGTATTTTCTTTGTTTTCAAGAATAAATATTTGTACTAATTAACTTTGTGATTTTAGGTAATAAATAAAGCTCGGAGAAAATGCGGAACCAAAAGAGCAAAGGATTGGAGTCGAGCATCTATGGAGCAGAAAGCCAAAGCCCGCGCGCAACAGTTGCAACCCAACAAGTAGCAACTCATCTATAAGACATGAGGCTTGAGCTAGACCCGACCCGCGACCCGGATCCGAGCCCGTACACTCCAAGCCGTTGAGATCTCATCGTAGCCGCATCCTACGCTCGCTCCATGCACCCTACGCATCGACCCTTGATGTCTCCGCTCAACACCAAAACACCCCAACACTTCCTCGGCCATTCGAGATCTGTCCCCCAAGATCCAACGCTCGCCGCATCACTCTCATCATCATCGATGCGCATGCTCCATAGCAAAGTCACCTAACCCTATACCCCCACTCGACCTAACCTCATTTCACTTCCATCTTCTCTTTCTTCTCTCAGTCACCTCGCAAAACCCATCATTCTCCACCTTCACCCATACTTCTCTGAGCCATCACCACCTCCATCATTTCCTCCCCTGTCAACACCATCACCCAGCCACCTTCTCCGACTCCCTCACATCATTCATTTCCACCCATAGCTTCTCACTTACCCTAGAAGCTAGGGTTGAGATGATTGAAGTTAGGGTTTCTCACCAACCACCCCGCATGGCGATTCAGAGGCAAGACAAGGCGCAAATCAGGTTTGGGTTTGTGTGTAACAAAGTGTGAATTATTGTGAAGAGTATATATGGATGTTTTGAGGGAAGAGAGAGGCAGTCAGTCTTAGAGCATGTTTTAGGGTTTCAATTTTGTAATTTTAATTTAAATTCTGTTTTACCAATTTCATGATGTTCTAGTTACTTCATTAGGGTGTAGATGAAACCCCTAAATTCAATGGCAATTTGATTTAATTCTCAAGGTGTTCTTGTGGGCTGAAATGATTAGGATAGGAAGTTAACCTTTAATCTGAACTAGCTTGTGATAGTTTGTACTGTTAAAAGACAAACTATACTAGGAGTTAGTGAAGGAGTTGAGTTAAGTAATCATCCATAGGAAGCTTTCAAAGGAAAGCACTAGAACACAGGGAGAATTTCATCCATATAGCTTAGGATTAAGAGGTGAATTCTATCACCTTAATACCTCTCAACAATCAGTTTCACACCTTGTATTCATCATTGCCTTAGTTTAGATTCATACAACATCAACCTAGTCGTATCGACACACAACAACCCATTTGTGCTACATTATCACCTGAAAATCAATAGTGAGCATTGGATTAGCTTCTTAGCACATACCACTTCTCTGTGGGATCGACCTGTGCTTTCCACGCCTCCAATAGGCCTGTGCACTTGCAGTAAGACGTAGGAAAAGCTTCTTTGAGCTCCTACCAAGTTTTTGGCGCCGTTGCCGGGGATTTGGTAGTGTGCCCTGTTGATCTTTAACTTGCTTTAACTGATTTTCAGTCTTCCATTGTATATATGCTTTACAATCTGTGCTCTTTTGCACTGATTTGTTGTAACTTAGCTTAACTCTTTTGCACTGATCTGCCATAGCATCTGTAGCTTAGCTCTTAGCTTAATTCACTTGCATTTGCATTTACCAAGCCTTGTAACTCATCTGTGTTATTAGCCTTTGCAGCTTACAGCCATAAGCCCTGTACTTTTTCACTTCTTTTTGCCAAACTTGTACATCCCTGTGATAAATATTACATCCCTGTAACTTGGTCTGCCCTGAACAGATAACCAAGTACAGTGGCTGCTTTTCACATTGCAAGTAGTGCTTTCTTGTCTTGATTATACAGTATTGAGCACTGAAGTTTGTTGTTGAGTAACAGGTACAAGCTATGCTAAACTGAGCAAGCTCAAGGAAAGAACAAGGAGCAGCCAAACTAGGGTGGAACTGCCTAAACCCAGTTTTTATACTGGTGGTAATGTAATTCTACCCTTGCTTACACATCTGAATTAGCATGCTCGCTTGAATAACAATTCTGTAGTTCTGTATTGTATTGCCTTGTGTGTTCTACAACAAACCCTGAGCTTTGAGTTTGATATCAACTCTGAGTTTTTGGTATCAGAGTGAGTTGATGCCACAAACTCAACTGAGCCAGTTGACAAGCATCCTTTTCTGTGCACCTTTGAGCCCTGAGTTCAACTCCAGCCCTCGAAGTTGAGAGTTTGAGCATAACCTTGAGTGATTCATCTTTTACACTGTGAAGTTGCATATATGATGAACTGTTAACTCCATGATGTTTTGATCTGTTGTGCTTATCTGTGAACTAGCATCTAAAGTTGAGAATATCTCGTGAACTATCTCGTGCTTATCTCGTGATCTGTTGTGCTTACACTGTGAAGTTAAGCATCTAAAGTTGTGCTTAAAGTTGTTTATGATCTGTGAAACTTGAATGAGTTGAGAATAGCAGAATTAGGGATAGCTGTTAGTTTGTTTTTCAAACACACTATCCTGGCACATGCTTCACCATTGAGTGAGCACACCCCAGTCCCCTTGCACCATACACAGTCTTTACTCTTTTCCTGTGCTGTGACCATCCACATGCACTAGGCTGTGTTATTTCATGTGAAATTGTGTTTTGTGTTTTGCTCTGTGCATAAGACCAGCCTGTGTTGTGCTCATTTGCCAACCTTTGCATAAGCCAGTGCTTGTGACTTAGAGCACAAAGTCCACTAGGCTGAACCTTTTCACCCAACAGCTGGGCTCTATTTTTGCACCTGCCTGAAGCCCATATCACTGGGCTCTGCCCAAAATCAGGGCTGCACATTTTTTGTAACCTAATCTGGGCTGTGCAACCAAGATGGGCCAGATCATCTAGGCTAGAACCTATTCTGCTGGGCTGCATAAACAGAAACCCAACCTGGGCCGAACCCTTAACAGCTGAGCCCAATCATCTGGGCTGTGCAAACAATCAAACCCACACCTTTTGGGCTGGAACCAACCTATTCTGCTGGGCCTTACAACACCAATAACCAATCTCTTGGGCTTGAGTCTTGTTTTTAGTGGGTCATTTTTGAGTCTTTGCTTTCCTGTGTTAAACTTGATTGTGTGTTAACATGCTAGATGCTAGCTAGGCTATGATTGTGTCTTTTAGAGACCAAACAAACCGATTAGTTAGAATCCGCCCGGACGAAATCGTTAGCATACCTAGTTCTTTAACAGAAAGCCCAATTCCATCAGAAAGCCCATCCGAATCAGAAACCATGGGTGAGGAACTTAACCAACCCCGTAGTCTCAAGGACTACATGTACCCAACTAGGGCAACCCAGCCCTCTTGCATCATTCTCACAGATCTTTGGGCGGTTTGAACTGAAAGCAATCACCATTCATATGCTACCCGTGTTTAGAGGGGTCAATGATGAGAACCCCTACCATCACGTGAGAGACTTTGAGGATATTTGTGGGACTCTGCGTTTTAACCAAATGCCACAGGAGTCCCTCAAATTGAGACTGTTTCCTTTTTCTCTGAAAGACAAAGCCAAGTCTTGGCTACATGCTCTACAACCACAGTCCATTAGAACCTGGGATGACCTCACAAAGGAGTTTTTCAAAAAGTTTTTCCCAAACCATAAGACTGCGGCAATTCGCCAAAGTCTAAATGGTTTTATGCAATTAGAAGACGAAACTCTAGCAAGGTACTTGGAGAGATTCAATGAATTACTACTCCAATGTCCCCACCATGGTTTTGAAAAATGGAGACTCGTGCAAATCTTGTATGAGGGTCTAGATGTTAGAACCCGAATCACAGTCGAGTCAATGTGCAATGGTGCATTTATTGAGAAGAGTGCCGATGACGGTTGGTCTTTCTTGATCGAAGTCGCTGAAAAGACTCAACAGTGGGAGTCCATCCGAGAACCAAAACGGACTACCCCTACAAACAATGTTCATAGAATCGAGTCTGACTTTGAGGGAAGGGCAAAAATGGCTGCTATGGCCCTGGAAGATAGAAGAGCTTGAGTTGGAAAAGAAATTAAAATCTAATGCCCCTACTCTCCGTGACCAAATTGCTATGGCCACTTGTGCCGCATGCCATAGTTCTCGACCACTTAGTGGACAAAGAGTCCCGATCTACATGCATTTCAAGAGTCCCAAACCGAGCAAGCCAATGCATTATACCATAGGCAAGAGAACAACCCTTATTCTCAAACCTACAACCCGGGGTGGAGAAATCACCCTAACTTCTCATGGTCCAAGGGACTGTACAAGGGGGACCAACAGTAACAACCAAGGATACTCATATCCTATAAACCCCCAAGTACAACCACCCCCTCAGTACCCTGTGGAGAAAAAGACTAGCTTGGAAGACTGTGTCGTTCTGTTAACCCAAGATCTTTCAAAACTTGAGAAAACTACCGACCAACATCTTGCTGAACTTCGCAAAACCACCGACCAATGTCTCACCAACCTAGATCTTAAGATTGGTCAAATCTGTGATGCATTGAATGAGAGAGAAAAAGGCAAGTTCCCTAGTCAACCCCTACAAAATCCAAAGAATGTGTTTCAAGCAGGCTCCTCTACCTGCAATGAAACTTCACATAGTCATGTGAATGCTATCACCGCTCTCCGTCGTGGTAGAATTATTGAGAACAATGTAGGTGTACCACCGTCAAGCGAGTCTACATCAGACTCCCCAGTACACACAACACCGCAGAAAACATCTACTGTAGAGAAAGAATCTGAGCCCATTGATGAACCCAAGAGTCCTACCAATATAGATGTTCTTGTGCCAAGTCATGTTCCTGTTGCTCCATTCCCACAACGGTTGGTACAACAGAAGGGGGGTAACCAATACAATGAGATTTTGGAAATGTTCAAGAGAGTTAACATAAACATTCCATTTCTCGAAGCAATTAGACAAATACCCACCTATGCTAAGTTTTTGAAGGACTTGTGCAAAAGCGAAAGCTTCATGTGCATAAGCGTGCCTTTCTCACCGAGCAAGTGAGCTCCATAATCCAAAACAAGATTCCAACTAAGTTTAGAGACCCGGGTAGTCCAACAATTACATGCACCATAGGTGACCATACGGTCGAAAAGGCGTTACTAGACTTAGGAGCCGGTGTGAATCTATTGCCATACTCGGTGTATGTGCAATTGGGCCTTGGGAGTCAAGCCCACACCGTTACGCTACGATTAGCGGGACAGATCCGTGAGAATCCCCGTGGTATTGTTGAAGATGTGTTAATCAAGGTTGATAAATTTTTCTTTCCGTAGACTTCATCGTCTTAGACACTCAACCCGTGCAAAATCCAAGTAATCACATCCTCGTGATTTTAGGACGTCCTTTCTGGCGACGTCCAATGCTATCATCAACTGTCGTAATGGAGTGTTGAAATTGTCTTTTGGTAACATGACCGTAGAGTTGAATGTTTTTAACACTAGTCAACAACCCATTGATTGTGATGATACCGATTTGCATGAGATTAACATGATCGAGAGTCTGATCCAAGACTCTTTGCCCGACATTTTGTCAATGGACCCTTTGCAAGCATGTTTAGATAACTTTGACTTAGATCTCTTTGAGTCTAAGTACATTGGTGAAATTAACTCTTTGCTTGAATCGGTCCCACCCATGGATATTGCTAAATGGCGTAATGCAGAGGAACCACTTCCACTCTCGATACCAAATCGCCCCCACCTCTTGATACACCACCTAAGCTTGATTTGAAACCATTACCTGATACCTTGAAGTATGCATTCTTAGGTCCTTCTGAGACTTTACCTGTGATTATTGCATCATGTTTAGACACGGAATAGGAAAGTAGACTCTTAGAGGTACTTCAAGAACATAAAGGTGCCTTAGGTTGGACCATCTCCGATCTTAAGGGTATAAGTCCCACTATTTGCATGCATCACATAAACCTCGAAGAGAACACTAAACCATCTAGAGGAATGCAAAGGAGGCTTAACCCCAACATGAGAGATGTTGTCAAGGGTGAGATTCAGAAATCGCTTGACGCGGTATCATTTACCCGTCCCCGATAGCCTGGTGGGTCACCCTATTCGTAGTACCCAAGAAATGCGGCATTATTGTTGTTCAAAACGAGATGAATGAGCTCCTTCCCACCCGTGTGACCACCGGGTGGCGAGTATGTATTGATTATAGAAACGAACACAATTAACCAAGAAAGACCATTTTCCCCTTCCCTTCATTGACCAAATCTTTGGAAAGGTTAGCCAAACATAAGTACTACTCGCTTCTTAGATGGATATTGGCTACAACCAAATTCACATAGCACCCAAAGACCAACAAAAGACCACATTTACATGTCCTTATGGAACATTTGCTTATCGTCGTATGCCTTTTGGGCTGTGCAATGCACCCGCTACTTTTCAACGTTGCAAGATGAGCATTTTTTCCGACATGGTAGATAAGTTTCTTGAGATTTTTATGGATGATTTTTCTGTGTTTGGATCTTCATTTGATGAGTGTTTGCATCACCTCACATGTGTGCTAGTTAGGTGTAAGGAGAAGAGTTTGGTCTTGAATTGGGAAAAATGCCATTTCATGGTTAATTCAGGCATTGTTCTAGGGCATATCATCTCGGAAAAAGGCATAGAAGTAGACAAAGCCAAGGTAGATCTCATCCAACACTTACCTCAACCTCGTTCTGTGAGGGACATCAGATCATTTCTAGGCCATGCGGGTTTTTACCGCCGATTCATCAAAGACTTTAGTAAAATTTCACGACCTTTGTGCAATCTTCTTGCAAAAGATGTTGCATTTGTCTTTGATGATGCTTGTAAGGAAGCATGGGAGCAACTGAAGGCTCTCCTTACATCTCGCCCTATAGTCGGACCCCCCGATTGGTCATTACCATTTGAGATTATGTGTGATGCGTCCGACTATCTTTGTAGGAGCTGTTTTTGGGCCAACGAGTAGACAAACTCCCTTATGTGATCTACTATGCTAGTAAAACACTTAATGATGCTCAATTGAATTATTCCACTACTGAGAAGGAGTTGCTAGCTGTTGTGTTTGCATTAGACAAGTTTAGATCTTATTTGATAGGGTCTAAGGTCATCATTTATTCTGATCATGCTGCATTGAGATATCTTTTGTCTAAAAAGATGCTAAGGCTCGTCTAATTCGATGGATACTCTTGCTACAAGAGTTTAACCTCGAAATTCGAGATAAGAAAGGGTCGAGAAAATGTTGTTGCCGATCACTTGTCTAGGTTGAATGTCGAATCTTCGATGAGTCCGAGTTGATTAGGGAATCATTCCCCGATGAGCAACCGATGCTTGTGTCTCGAGATGCCTTGGTTTGCCGATATTGTGAACTACCTTGCTACAGGTAAAATGCCCTTGCATTGGTCTAAACAAGACCGTTCTAAATTCTTGGCTGAAGTTAAACACTTCCTTTGGGATGACCCATATTTGTTTAAGTACGCTAAGACCAAATCATTAGGAGATGTGTCCCCACCCGAACAAAGGGACGTCATCTCTTTTCGTCATGACCATGCATGTGGAGGCCACTTTAGTGCCAAGAAAACTCTTTGCAAAGATCTTGCAAAGCGGTTTCTATTGGCCAACACCGTTTAAGGATTGCCATGCATTCTCGTGTTGCTTGTGACCGATGCCGAAACTAGGAAGTATATCTAGGAGAAACATGATGCCCTTACAACCCATTTTGATTGTTGAGTCTGTTTGATGTTTGGGGTATTGATTTCATGGGTCCATTTCCTAACTCTGAAGGTAATTTATACATTCTTGTTGTTGTTGATTATGTCTCTAAGTGGGTAGAGGCCATTGCATCCAAAACCAACGACCATAAAGTTGTTCTTTCTTTTCTTAAGGAGAACATTTTCTCCCGTTTTGGAACCCCTAGGGCAATAATCAGTGATGGAGGTAGTCATTTTTGCAATAGACCCTTTGAATCACTAGTGCGCAAGTATGGAATCACTCATAAGGTCGCAACACCTTACCATCCTCAAACCAGTGGCCAAGTAGAAGTTTCTAATAGGGAAATTAAGCATATTCTTGAGAAGACCGTCAATCCTTCTAGGAAAGATTGGTCTTTGCGCCTAAACGATGCTTTATGGGCCTATAGGACTGCATACAAGACTCCCATTGGGATGTCTCCTTACAGACTTGTGTACGGAAAAGCATGTCATCTACCAGTTGAGTTAGAACACCGTGCATACTGGGCTGTGAAAAAGCTGAACTTTGATCTTGATAAGGCTGGAACCCGTAGAAAACTTCAACTCAATGAGTTAGAAGAATTGAGAAACGATGCATATGATAGTGCCAAAACGTACAAACATAGGATGAAAGTGTTTCACGACATGCGCATTCTCGCGCAAGTCTTTCACCCGGTGACGAAAGTTTTATTGTACAACACTAGATTGCATTTGTTTCCGTGAAAGCTACGTTCTCGATGGTCGGGACCATACGTGGTACGCACCGTCTTTCCCCATGGAGTGTAGAAGTTGAAAACCCAAAGCAAACAAGGACATCTTCAAAGTCAATGGTCAAAGATCGAAACCATTTCGGAACATCTTCCACCGAGAAGTTGAGACCGTTGACTTGGAAGACCCCATCTATGTGGACTCGATCTAGTTCACTTGTGTACATACTTATGGACTAAAAATCCATCATCTTTCCCTTTTCTTTTTCTTTTTGCATAATTTTGATGTGTGCTAACCAACCTTTTGTCTTGCGCTCGTGATTGTTTGCTTTCAAAGCATTCATCTTTCTATGGTTTAGCAACACCCTTGTACATCCTAGTAATCTCTTCCCTTTTCTTTATTTAACATAGTTCTCTCGGTATGTGACTTTTTAAATTCTTATTATCTGTTGACACATTGAGGACAATGTTTAATTTAGGTTTGGGGGTGTGATTTGCATTTAGAATTTTTAGTCTTTTTGTTTTACTTCTATTATAAAAAAAAAAAAAAAAAAAAAAAATTCGAAAAAACTCAAAAATTTGCATAAAAACCTCCAACTTTAGAGATTTTAGAGTCACTAGCATGCTTTTAGCTATGTTTACATAGAGAGTCCGACCGAAATAACAAGAACTTGGAAGTCTTGGAGAACGCAATCGGGTTCCTTAGTTGATTAGAGCGTTAAAGTCGGATTTAACCATACTGGGAGGGCGAATTAGGTGTTGTTTAGATATTCGGTAGTAGAATTGTGATCAACCATAGTGGAGACTACCCATTTTACATCAAGCGAGGTACCGACCTTCACTCTTTGTGACTTTCTAGAAAAGCTTTTAGAGTGTGTGTCACCGTACGTCAATTCCGGGTAGGAATGGTGAGCTACCCAACTTCGCACCACTTTCAAAGACTATTTTTGATCTCTTGAGTGCTAATTCCGTCAATCATGAGGGTGACGTCTAAAGATGAAAACTCCTTCTAAATATCGATTTGCAGTTAGCATCACTCTCTCTCTCAATCAGCAGATCCATAGAAACACATCATCATCAAGCAAGCGGAGCAACATCGAATATATGAAGAAAAGTTGATATAGTCCAAGGTTACGTGCAACAAAGAAAAGAAAAAAAAAGATGAGAATTAATGAAATTTTTAAAATCAAGACAATACAAGTAATGGAAATTGTGTGATATAGTCCTTCATCCATGGAGTTAGTAGTTTCATTGTTTTTGTTGATTATTTTCAATTAATGTATATAGTAAAGTTATTAAAAAAAAAAATATATATATATATATATAAAAAAATCAAAAAAAAAAATATTGTAGTTTATTTTCTTAGTTTTGATACCACCATGGTAAAGAAGAGTTC
Source organism: Papaver armeniacum (assembly GCA_023531295.1). NCBI lineage: Eukaryota > Viridiplantae > Streptophyta > Magnoliopsida > Ranunculales > Papaveraceae > Papaver > Papaver armeniacum. Next base: position 132,514 of record JAJJWW010006816.1, read on the forward strand.
AAGAAGAAAATTCCAAGTAACAAGGAAATTGAGTAGAAAAGTTAAAAAATTGTCAAGTTTTGTGAAGTTTAGAAGTTCGTCATCAACAATTGAAGACCGAAGACCGAAGATTGAAGACGTTTCTATGGTTCTTATGAGAGAGTGATATTAATTGCCGATCGGGTGAGAAGTGAGTGAGTACTCCCACCCCTTGCTAATGGTTGATTTCCTTTCTTAGGGATCATCGTAAAAGATTCTTTTTGTCCACACTTTTGTGGAGTCTCCAAATTATTTCGGAAGGTTATCCTTCTTACCTACAACGTGTGCGGGATTTCTCTCTTTATTCCCGCCGCACACATGAGAGACTAAAAAGCGATCTTTTTGAGTGCAATTATCATAAAACCCTAATGGTGAGGCGAAGTCGAGGCTTATGATCACAATCGAATCCGAATTCTTTCATATGGTATGGTTACTTCTCGCTCAAGACTTAAGGATGAGAATGCATTCTTTAGTAGTTCTAACTTCTTGTTACTAGCATGCAGAAACTCTATGTCCTCATAGCTCCTTGGATGCTTGAGACTCTTTTACACTCGAAGTTGGAGAAGGTTTTGTGGGTACACCTCGGTAAACCCTCACGAGACTAAAACTCGTCCACTAGGGACACCTAGGGGTTTAAAGGCTTAGTGCATACGCTAAATGCATTCGAGAGACCTGCGACATGGGTATAGTTAGGATTTCCTAATTTCTGTTTCACTTGAGGACAAGTAAAATTCAGGTTTGGGGAATTTGATGAGTGCCAAATATTGCATATGTATACACCTTTTTATTGGCATTTTACTCATCTTTTGTGCTCAAGAATCGATATTATCCCGCATTCTCGTATTTTCTTTGTTTTCAAGAATAAATATTTGTACTAATTAATTTTGTGTTTTTAGGTAATAAATAAAGCTCGGAGAAAATGAGGAACCAAAAGAGCAAAGGATTGGAGTCGAGCATCTATGGAGCAGAAAGCCAAAGCCGCGCGCAATGGGGGCTTGCAACCCAACAAGTAGCAACTCATCTATAAGACATGAGGCTTGAGCTAGACTACCCATGACCCGGATCCGAACCCGTACATCCAAGCCGTTGAGATCTCATCTAGCTGCATCCTACGGTCGCTCCATCCCTACATCCTTTCTTGATGTCTCCGCTCAACACCAAAACACCCCAACACTTCCTCAGCCATTCAGATCTTCCCCCAAGATCCAACGCTCGCCGCATCACTCTTCAATCATCATGCGCGCATTCTCCATAGCGAAAGTCACCTAACCCTATACCCCCACTCGACCAAACCCATTTCACTTCCATCTTCTCTTTCTTCTCTCGAGTCACCTCTCGAGAAAAACCCATCATTCTCCACCTTCACCCATACTTTTCACAGAGCCATCACCACCTCCATCATTTCACCAACACCATCACCCTAGCACCTTCTCCGACTCCCTCACATCATTCATTTCCACCCATAGCTTCTCACTTACCCTATAAGCTAGGGTTGAGATGATTGAAGTTAGGGTTTCTCACCAACCACCCCGCATGGCGATTCAGAGGAAGACAAGGCGGAAATCAGGTTTGGGTTTGTGTGTAACGAAGTTTGAATTATTGTTGAGAGATATAAATTGATGTTTTTATGGTGAGAGAGAGTAGTCAGTCTTAGAGCATGTTTTAGGGTTTCAATTTTGTAATTTTAATTTAAATTCTGTTTTACCAATTTCATGATGTTCTAGTTACTTCATTAGGGTGTAGATGAAACCCCTAAATTCAATGGCAATTTGATTTAATTCTCAAGGTGTTCTTGGGGGCTGAAATGATTAGGATAGGAAGTTAACCTTTAATCGAACTAGCTTGTGATAGTTTGTCTTGTTAAAAGACAAACTATACTAGGAGTTAGTGAAGGAGTTGAGTTAAGTAATCATCCATAGGAAGCTTTCAAAGGAAATCACTAGAACACAGGGAGAATTTCATCCATATAGCTTAGGATTAAGAGGTGAATTCTATCACCTTAATACCTCTCAACAATCAGTTTCACACCTTGTATTCATCATTGCCTTAGTTTAGATTCATACAACATCAACCTAGTCGTATCGACACACAACAACCCATTTGTGCTACATTATCACTGAAAATCAATAGTGAGCATTAGATTAGCTTCTTAGCACATACCACTTCTCTGTGGGATCGACCTGTGCTTGCCACGCCTCCAATAGGCCTGTGCACTTGCAGTAAGACGTAGGAAAAGCTTCTTTGAGCTCCTACCAGGGGCAGTTGGTACTAAAGGATCTACCCAGTTATGAACGTGATAAAAAAGGCGGAAAACTAGCAGCACGATGGGGAGGACCCTATACCATTGTCGAGAAGGTCGGTGAAGGAGTATACAAGATACTAAAACCGGACGGAACACCCGAGCCACGACCGTGGAATGCTAAGCGACTAAAGCTATATCACCCCTAAGAACATGTATGATATATTGTCAGCTATTTCCTTGAAAGGCCACGTGGGGTTAGAAATGTGACAATTGCGTCTAAATGGCCGTTTCGAACCCGAGGCGATGGCATTGTGCAAGTGTCGGGGCGGCTTACACTCGAATGGTCGTTTCGAACCCGGGGCGATGGCATTGTGCAAGTGCCGGGGCGACTTACATTAGGACGGGCTATTCGAACTTGGGGCGACGGCAGTGTGCAAGTGCCGAGGTAGCCCTAGGGCCCTGGTGGTTGGAAACCAGTGGTCGGTTGTCGAGGCATGAGTACTCGACAGTCGAGCAGGCAACATTGCTCCCCTCGCAAGTGGCCGAAATCACTTGCCCAAGAAAGTGAATTGATAACTTCTTGGGATATCGATCCAATAGAAATTAGGGAGGACCAACTACCCTGCCACTAGATCTTGAAAGACTGTGATGAGATACCTCAATCGGGACATGGCATTGGGCCCGATGACCCTCCCTGTTGAGTGTGTTCGACAGAAACGGCATTTACGATTAACCAATCTACTCATGTTTATGCAGGTACACACAAATTAGTCGTAAAAATAAACCACATATCATCGATACAACACAATTATGAACGTTAATGTAAACAGCGATGTCAGAGAGCAAGAAAAACAACCAAATTGGCGACGCAACACCCTATTAATAGAAAATGTATGAGAAAATAAAGGTGTTCGAACGGATTACAACCCAATGCAAAGGGCGAAATAGTGACGCAGTCACTACAAAAGATGAGCCTACTCCTTGGGAGGAGCTGGCACCGGAACCGCCCTCTTGGCAGCAGCATCGGCTCGCTTCTTATGAAGTACCGCCTTTACACCGGCTTTGACCTTCACAACGAGCTCATCGTTAAACTTCGCCTTTTCAAAGAACAAGGTCGTGTGTCACCGCATCGACGCCGCCTCGGAAAGTGGCCACCTTCCCGAGTAATTGAGCTTCCCTTGCCGGCCATTTGCACCTCCTTTCCCTTCAATCGGGCATTCTCCTCTTCCACCGATGCCACCTTCCTTTGCTCGGCTGCCAAGACACGGGAGAAGTTTTAACATAATAACAACATTAGGACAACGACAAGGAAAACACAATACAAGGTACACCACCTTCAAGTAAAGGGGTGACTACTCTAACGGTCTCTTCGGACTCAGACAAGCTACACTCAAGGGAAGATATCTTAGAGGAAAGTTCTAGATAGCGTTGCTCGTTAAACTCATTGGAGGGGCGTATTTCTTATGATCACTCCATTCGGCTCTCGCCGAGAGTGTGATATCCGCAAACCCGATAATTGAGCTCGAACCCACTCCAACTCCTCGGAGATTTTCTTAGACTCTAAGCTTCTCAAGAGATTCTTGGCTACACTTTTTCGGCAGCACTCTTCTCCCTGTAATCCGAAGGCGATCTGCGTGCAAATCTCGGACTTGAAGCCTTAACCGTCCACACTGACTTTCTAAGTTATCAACCAACGGCGTCTTGTCGGCAGAGATACCCTGGAACCGAGACAAGCTCGCCCTAAGATTATCGATCTCCTCGGGGACATACTCAAAAGTCACATAACGATGCAGGCGGGTTTGCAGACCTTCGATCTCGGTTTCAGACGATCGATTTTGTCGTCCTTATTGACAATCCTTTGTTGTAAATTCAAACATGATCCCGTTCTATATCAATTTCTCTCTTCGACAAGCGATACCTCGTATAAAGATCGGCCTCTCGCACTAGAAGTTTCGGCTAGGAAGGTAGTACTAAACTCGGGATATTGGCACTACAGAATCAATCATAAACACTTGAAAGCTAAGTAAATACCTTGGGTCTCGGCTAGTTGCTTCTCCAGCCCAGGGGATCGCTCGCGCTCTTGCTGTAATAAGAGACGAAGACCCTCTCTCTCGGCGACCTCCCTGCGCTGAATGGCAGCGTTTAACAACGAGCGATTGATATCCTACAAACACCAACAGCATTAGCACTTACCCCATGGCATGAAAGCATAACCTGATCAACACAACTCACCAGCAGATCGAAAGTGCTCTTCAGACCAGCATCATATAACGAGACGGCCTTGATCTTATCTTCATCCGAAAGAGAGGCAAATTTAGGAGAAATAAGAGCTCCAAGGGAGTTGCACATAGGGCCCGAGACAGTAAAAGAGGTGCTACTGCCTGAGTTAGGAACCACAGGAGAAAGAGGCTCCAGCAACTCGCTCCCAGAAGTGATGTTCTCGTCATCACGAGTAACCACATTATTTCCACCACCACCAGACTTCTCCGTTTGCTTCGGCTCCTCTTCATCACCATCGACCTCATCCTCTCCATAAAAAATATCATCATCATCACCATCAGATTCAAGATACACAACACCATCGGCAAGAACAATCCCTCTACCAGCTGGCTGCTGGGGCACAGTTTTTTTCGGGGCGGATAAGTCGCCCTTGGTCTCCTTGCCCTTTCCACTGGGCTTCCCACCTACAAGGGTAGACGAAACATTAGAAGTTTTCTGAGGCGACTTCCTCATGAAATGCGATAAAGGCAGCCGATCCTCGAGATCCTCACCATCCCTCGCCGAAGCATCTCCAGCTTTATCGACCCTCGCCTTCTCGCGCATAAGCCGATGTCGAGAACCATTCAAGGCAACAAATAGGGGCAAGTACATGTACTGCAAAGAAGAAGCAGTATATTTGTTACCTTCCCTGTCTCCTCCCTGGCTCCTGCGCTAGAACCCCTATCCCTCTTCCGAAGAACGAGAGACTCAGAAGGAACGCTCTGGGACTTAGGCTGTAAAACACAAAAATTAAAACATCGCCCTACCAGTCGCCCGAGCCGATTAGCTAAATCGAAAACCGGGAAACACACTTACTCGATCAACATTACCCAGAAGGGATAAGACTCGGCCGGAGAAGGAAAATTGCCACTCAGAAGGGGACCAGAAATAACCAAAGGAACTCGGTCCCAAGCTGCGTCGCTAGTATGACGGGCATGCCTGTTGGAACCTTTCCCCTCGGGATCCTCGTCCAATAAAAGATTCTTGACACCCTCAGGAAGAGTCTTATGGCGATGAGGGCTAGCAGCAAAACCGGCAAGGTCACCATTGGTAGTAGTCCCACTTCGATAATTATCAGCAAAACTGGCAGGAGTATAGTCACCCGCCTGGGAAGGATCGTAAGTAGACCAAGTAGTAAGAGTACATTCGCCTCGACTGCGTCTCTCCCACTCGGACAAGATACGAAAGGTGTTGCCATTCCACTGAGCCAAGGCGCGGGACGGGCGGATCTTTGAAAGAGCCTCATACCAAAATGAACGGCTAGGATCGTACAAAGGAAAACGCAACCCGAGCTCTAACTGGCCCCTGGTGACAATGGTCGCCTCGGCCGAGTGTGGAAATTTTAGAACATCATCCTTCTTCAAAACGCCTTTTTGGCCCGACAAGAGCCTGACGTCATAGCCATGGAGGTCGAACTCATCTTTCAACTGTTGGATGAATTGCTCATCCGACAAGTCTTTAGCAGTTCTCTTGTCAGCCCTACATGAAAACGAAGAAGGATTATCATAAAAGATGGAATCCAGAGCACGATAATCATGCTTAGAAGGGCTCTCAATAACAAACAGGGAATCAAGCGGTACACCGTCTTCATCAGAAAAGACATAGCTCACACACCTCTTTTCCGTCATGGAAGGAGTTGAAGACGCCATGAAAGCTAGTGGAGGAAATGGCAGGAGAAGTAAAGATATGACCGAATCGGAAGTTACACGGAAATGAAGAAAACTCAAGATAGTGAAGAAATAAGGAAGGAAACCTGTGGAAAGAATAACCAATGGCGATGAAGAAGAAGCGGAGGAAAACAGAGAAGGAGAGAAAAAAACTGCTAAGGAAAGAATAAAAGAAAAACAAGGTTTAAGGGTCGGACTTATAAAACTCATCCGTGGTAGCTTAGGGCGAGGAAGGTAAACCGGTTGCAATAATCGAAGAAAGTGGGGAACAAAGATGGCGCGAAACCCGCATGACCGAGGACGTGGGAAGACGAGGCGGTTTCTTCCCTCGTGCCGATCACACGAGCGGAAGAAGGGGCATAAATATAGGTGCAAATAATCCACAGGGACAGGTGGAACCATCCTGGGCGAGGGCGTACCAAGAGAAACAAGCACTAGAAGCACTGAATCGTCTCATCAGATCTCGGCGCGAGAAAAGAGGAATGGAGGCAGCTCGTGAGGTCGACATAAAGGAGGGGAAAAGTTCTGATGTGATGCTCATCGGGTTCGAGGATAATCAATGCCCTGATAGAGTTGGTGAAGAGATAAGAAAAGCTCGGTCAAAATGGGACTCGGACAGGAATATAAAGGGCGACGTCGGTCATCTCCACCAAAAGAACGACATCGGATGAGGACAGCACTCGGCTAGATATCTCGACTTGAGCAAAAGAGAAGATCGGCTGAAACATCAGCTAGTCGCCCGAGAAGAACATCAAGGAAGATACACTGTGCCCAACACCGTAGTATCGATGTATCACCATCTCGTGACTATAAATAGAGACCATGTAGAGAGGTAAAGGCCAAGTAAGAAGAGAGAAAAGAAAGCACACCTAGAGTATTGAGAGAAGCATACATCTTGTAATCGTGAACCAAGTAATAAGATCATCCTTTTACCCCGTGGACGTAGGTAATCATACCGAACCATGTATATCTTGTGTTCTTCTATGTCTCTTGCTTATTCACTTCTTTGTGTACGTTTGAAATCCTTTGGATGTAGTAGTAGGATTTTCTACATCTACAACAGATTAGATAGAGTGAAAAGTTTCTCACCGAACAGAACGTTAGGAGCACGCTTCCGTCACGAACTGGGTGACTTAAGGAATTACTTGCCGATGAAAATTAAATATACTGAACATGTGCTTGTTGATTCGAATGACATCGATAAGTAGGAAGGATTATGAACGTTGAGCGCAACTGCCATAGTGCCATGTCATGCACAACTTATATCTACGTTAATTTTGAGAATATAGTTATAACGTAAAAAACAGTACCCCCATGTCATCCTTCTATGCAAAATGAATCTGTGGCGCAGTGTTAGCGCGTCTGACTCCAAGTCAGAAGGTTACGTGTTCGATTCACGTCTGATTCTCTACAATGGCTTAGAGTTCTGTTTCGTGTTTAGTATGTTAGTAAGATCTTAGCGCCTGTAGTTTGAAATATGATTTTTGTTTATTTCTCATTACCATTTCAACATTGTTTGTTGAATTATGTTTATTTTCAATCCACAGTATATAGAAAAATTTCAATGATCAGTTGTAAACCCACCATTAGATAAGAAAAATAGTCATCATGTCCTTGTCTTAGATAATACTTTTGTTTCATGTCCTTGATTGGAATTTGGAAACCATTTTGGTTGATTGACCGAGTGATGTGCACATGCAGACTTTGAACATGTGTGAATGCTTTGAAGTCGACTCATTTTTAGCAAACAACTATTCGGTAGCTTTAAGAAATGATATGAAAAAGACAATAGGCTTTTTTTTTTTTTTTTTTTTTTTTATAACTCGACCTTGTTAGTGATGATATGCTTTCTTAGTTTGCGAATCGTCGAGTTCCACTCTGCCAAATAGACTCTGACAACAGTGGAGTTGGCGTATGAATGGGATTGAACAATGGTCGTTTCATTTGAATTATTATCTATTTCATCTGGTTTCAGGAATTATACTTTTGATTGGGTCATCTATGAGTCGACTTTACGGACATTCGACTTAGACAAGAGTTCGATACTGCACTGTATCAACCTACTTAGAGTGGCAAGTCATAAAAATCAAGGTGCACTAGTATTTATAACCTTGAACGGGATCTGTGTATGCAGAATTTTACTCTTTAACATAGATGTGTCTAAGAACATAAACGGTGCTGATATCTGCGGGAGTGAATCACTGAAATGTTTAGAAGGTGGGGTTCTGTTTAGCCTAAACTCAAACAAAAGCATGGACCATATGAAGAATATAGTCAAACCCATGTTTAATTTCCATTTAGTATTAGAATTTGCTGGTCATTTTCAATACAGAGATGAATTGCAAATATTTAATATAAAAACTGTTTCAACTCTGGAGGTTGAAGAATCATTAGTAGCTTTTCATATGTCAAAATCGCAGACATCATTCGGTCGAGATAAACATGAGACGTGGTTGAAACTGACTGGAACACGTTCACAACCGCTGGGTGTTTTGGAAATTCATTATTGATGGTTGTAGCCCCATTTTCGCTCCACTTGCCGGTTATGGGCGGTGATTTGGAGATAGTGTATAAAAAGCTAGGGGATTTCCTTTCCTTTTCTATAACTGCAACTTTCTAATATCACATTTTACTACAAAAATTGAGAGAAAAAAAGAAGACTCTATTCTCGCATATTGGCAGGTTCTTCATACTTTTATTGGTGATCATAAGCTCTGTTAAGGTATGTTTCTAATTACTTTTATTTAATGTGAATCATGATCGTAGTTTTTATGTTTCTAATTGTAGTTGCAGGAAATCCTACACTACACCCCTCACAAGAATCTATAAAATCAAATCATTTTAGGATGAACAATTATAATTTTTATTGATTAAACTCTTAAAATGCTTACAAGATGAACTGGAAATCAGTTAAAGAATTACAATCACTCTAAATTTTCTCTCTCTTAATGACTTTCCCAACACTTGAAAAAAGATCTCCCTCCCATAAGCCTGCTCGGCTCTTTATATAGGGTAGTACATAATGGATGACAGCTAAGATGTACTTTATTTTCGGGAATGACTTGCGAAATATCGCAAGTGTATAAATATATAATTTCGCAACTCTCCTAGATCTCGCTAGGTCTTCATATCTTTCTCGTGTTTTGGATGTCGTCATTCATTGCGTCATTTATATTACTCATCTGCGACACCTTCGCAATGCTGTTGTTTATTAATCTCGCGAAGTACTGATGTCGCGATATTCTGATCCTACATCTTGCCTCTTCTCATGTCTTCTCTGCGAAGAAGAGAATGTCATGAGAATTAGTATTTCTGAAATGCCGCAACTGTTCATCTTTATCTGTTTTTGATATGACCCCGTACTTTTACACAGAATTTATTACACGTGTTTCTTCTTCCTCTTTTTCTTGACACGTTTCTCTCAACCGTTTTTTTCTTGACCATTCACGTCTCCTTTCGCATTAAATGCATTTATCTTCTCGAGAACTCTTCTCTATATATAGTTTTCTCACCCTCCTTTTCTTCTTTTTTACTTTCTCTCTGCAAATTTTCTTCAATTCTCCTCCTCCGCAATTTACGCTTCTGCTACTGTAAATCTTCATTTTCTTCTTTCTCTTAATCTTCAACTTTATATTCATTCCCATATTCGAGAATGGCTCCATCTCGGTCGTAAATACGAAGTCCTTTTGACTCGAGACTTAAGAATTTACAAGAAAAGGGTTTCACTTTATCCACTATTCCCGATCAAGAATCTTCATCTATTCTCTCTGCAAAATTATTTACTGATCATCATTGTGATGATCAAAAAATCATAACTTCGCTAGGTCAGCTCCTCGCAGGTCTTCCTATTCCTCTCTATAATCTCGAATTGCCTTTGTTCTATGAGATTCTTGCTCATGAAAAGTTCTCGCGAGCTATCTATCAATTAAGTGGAGATTGCATCCGTTTAATGCTTGAATTCGCCAATCGTGGCGCTGGTAAGGGATCTCTATATCCTGATGAAGTCAGAGACCCTAAATTCGCAAACTTAGAGATAGTCATTTGAAAAGTATTCGAGAGAAAACTTTTTTGAAAATTATGAAGTGATAAATATGAAGAACGATAGGTCTCGCTGGGGTGCACGGTTGAAAAGAAAAGAGAACATTCCTAGCGACAAGGTACTCATGCAAGATATCGATTGGCATTCTGGCAAGAACAGCGTCCCTCGCCATTCCAAAGACGACAAGTGGTGCGTCTTTCCGCTATTTTTGAATGGACCTTACATTTCAGGTTCCGATGTACTCCCTGCGAATCTCGCAAACTACCATCCTTGGGTATTTAATTGGCCCGGGAAAGCAAAAGAGGTATATTTCCTAACTTTCACTTATTTTGCAATCTTCACTTCCTCTTATATCTAATCTTGCGAACTTTTTAGATCAGTAAATTGAGAAAAAGTTACGAAAGGAATCCAAAGGCGAGTACCCTGGCGATACTCCATTCAATCACGGATGAAGTAAGAAATATTTTCTTTTGCTATTTTTAACAATATTGTTGCCTCTGTTTCTTATCTTCATTCGTGTGTAAAGATTGGTGTTGAAGTCGTAGGGAGAAGAAACTTCCCAGGGCGAAGGCCAAAGGAAAGGGTAAAGGTTCTCTTCGCAAGGGGAAATCCACTGCTCCTCTTTCTAAAAAACGAAAGATTCACTCTTCTTCTCGTTCAAGTCCTCTATCCAGCGAGAGTTCTGATGAGGATGATGACGAAGTTGATATTTCTTTTGCGAAGGAGGATCATCTAACTGAATCCCCCATGGCGCTACTGTCTAATATCTTCTCAGATTCCATGCAAGGAATTGGAGATGATCGCCTCTCTATAGTACATGCGAAGCTCTCGCAAATATCTGTGATGCTTCCTTGCTAGAGGGTAACGATTCTCTCCAGGGTGTTTCCAGATCAGTGACTCCCAGCTTCTTAAATGCACTTGGTGCCTTGGTACGTCTGTATTTCTTTATTTCTTCATAATTTTGATTTTAAATCATATCTTGATAATTTCTTTTATCTTTCTTTGCAGTCTGGGAGAGCTTCCTTTGTTGTTGCCTCAAATCTTGAGAAAAGACGCAACACTCTTGAAAAGAAATATCTTCAGCTTCGCAAGAAGGATGAAGGGTTAGAAAGTGAAGCTACGGTTCTTCGCGAAAGGATTCAACAACTGGAAGCTGAATCTTCCACACAGAAGAATAAAATATCTAGCCTTCAAAGTGCTAATCAGCAACTCTATGGTATAAGATTCTTCTTTTTTCCTTGTTTTTACTATGTCATTTATTTTTCTTTATCGACATATCATTTTCATGGAGACATTTATAATCTTTCTCGATGAAGCCATCCTTCTTCACTCATTTCCGAGCCTATGGATAGTGATGCTCTTCTTACTCATCTCAACGAATCTTTAAACAGTTCTTTGAATAACAATATTAGATCTCTTCCACTAAACGAACTTCAAACCAAATTTCACCTCTTAGAAATTAATCATAGATCTAGTTTAGGTTTAGCCAACCGATTTAAATGTCTATACCTTAGTTCCCACGAGAAAACTAATATTTTAAGGAAGAAAATTAGTAACCTTATAGATGAAAAAGATCGCATTGCTAATCAAGGTGCCCAAGCATTAGCGAGATTTCAAAAACTCTTCTTGAAGTCCAAGTTGAACGGATGAATCTCTTCGCCAAAATGCCATACTTAACGAGAGAGAGAATCAAATTCGTTCTCTTCTTCTCATAAATAGTGACGATGAATTCGCTTGGGCTGCGAAAGTTCTAGATAATGCCAGAAATAACTTAGGTGTTAACGTTAGTCTTCACGCTGAGCATACTGCCTTGGTTAAAGATATGATTTCTGACAGAGAAGGTTGTTAACTGTTCTTCTTTACTTTACTTGTAGGACCATAATATCGCAACGTACAGGACTTGCGAAGTTAATAAACAACGATGTCGCGAGGCAGTCGCAGAGAGCTAAAATAAACGACGCAAAGAATAACGACAGGCGAGACATAAAGGAGACGTGAGATCTGGCGAGGGTTAAGAAGTGTCGCGAGATTGAATAGTTGTACACTGGCGACACTTCGCGAGACATTCATAAAAAATAAAGGATAGCTTAGCTGTCATCCACTATGTATTACCCTATATAAAGGGTTGAGTGAGTCTCAGTAAAAGGGGGGGGATCTTTGGAGAATTGTTAGGCAAGTCATTAGGAGAGAGAAAGTTTAAGAGTGTTCTAACTTCTAAGTGTAATTCTACTTTCCTGTGTAACACTTGATGAAATTAATCAATAAACATTCTCAATTATACAACTTTCAAGAGACTAATTAATCAAAATATAGTGAGGGGTGTAGTGTGGGATTTCCTGCTACTACATATGCGCTAGAAACAGGGACCTAATCTTGTTGGTTCAAGAAAGAAAATCGCAATTAAAGCTGTTTAGATCAAGAAAATGAGAAAGGAAACTCTTAGATCGGATGAAGCAGGGGAAAAAGATATGGCATGTGGCGCAGATATGTGGAGTAATGATTAGTAAATTTCATGAAAATATCAGAGGAAGAATACACAAAAGGGATTTTGAAGGAAAGAAGGTTACTGAGACAGAGAAATGATATCACCTTTGAAAGATTGGGAAAAACAAGAGATAACATTCACTGCGGGAGAGATATCCAAAGAAAATTTGGATCACCCATCTCCATTAGTGATCGCAATTAATGCGTATAAGAAGAATGAAGAATTAAAAGGTATGGGCCTATAATACAACTAGAAGAGAAGCCACAGGAATGTCCCCTTTTTGCCTAACTTATGGAGTTGAAGCAGTACTCCCAACAGAGGTCGTGATTCCGACAACCAAGAAAGAGGTCTGGGAGAAAATCTTAGCGCGGGCAATATTCTAATCAAGTTGGATGAATTGGAAGAAAAACGAGAAAAAGCCTTGCGACACATGGAGAATTATCGCGAAGACTAGCTAGAGAATATAATAAGCGTGTAAAAATACGTGAGTTCCAACCAAAGCGACTTGGTGTTGCGAGAAACACCAATATATCAACGCGAAAACGGAGGCAAGTCGGGCAAGAAAATGGGATGGACCTTATATCATCAAAGAGGTAGTCGGTGACAGGGGCATATAGATTGATGGACCCGTAAGGAAGAGATGTGGGGCAAAAATTGGATAGACCATGGAATAGGTTATATCTAAAGAAATATTATCCGTGATAACGAAAGATGACAAAATGAATTAAGATGAAGTACTTCTTCGCGAGATATTTGCGACATTCAAGAAAATGCAAAGGGAGAATCCGCGAAGAGATCGCGATAAGAATAAAGAAAAGTCATGAATAGCTTAACAAAACAACAAGAGATAAGGAATGATTAAATGAATGAATCGGCGAATATCTCGCAGACAAAATAGCAAATGATGAAGAATGATTGCCTAAAAAGAATGAATGAACGGGACGAACCTTTATGGCGTACACACCTAGTTCGCGAATTATATTTCGTAAGAAGAGGCAAATGTAAGACCTAAAGTGCGTCATATAAGGGGTATCTCTTAACATGGCTCGTGGAAGGTTACACCGCTCCCCGAAACCCGAGTCATGCAAATTTGGGGCCCATGAAAGCCTATCCAGGGGAGATACCTTGGATTCCCAACTATATATGTAGGTTATACCCTGGTTGGGCGACCGAGGGTCTCTTCCAAGGAGTCGAGTGGATGCACAAGGCGCCGAGGTACACGGTTGAGCTGCAGTGCCCGGGATGGATGAACCTACCCCGGCCATTCTTGGCAAGTCTTGGCATGTCCGCACTCGCCGAAGAAAACTCCACTTAGGGTGCAGTCTCGTAACCATAAACCATATAGGTATAAGGGATAAGAGGCTGCGAAAACAACAGTTGTTGTTAAGACCGGATGGGAGGAGCTAGTCTTGTATGGTCGATGTTTCGCCTCCTTGAAGGGGCAACCGGGGAGATGATAAGGGCGACGCTCTCCATTAGGGGGGGTGTCAAAACAGACGCAAATGTCATGAGGCTTTGTTTTCGCAAGGAGACTTAGGCTTGTCATATTTGTGCAATGATCCTGCAGAGGCAATAATACTAACGCGAGGGTAAGGCGAGATCAATGGGTCTTTACACGAAAGTGTACGGACGTCTGCGATTTCGTCGCACGACGGCAATGTCATGGGACTTTATGTTCGCAAGGATATCTAGGCCTGTCATATTGTCGCAACTAAAACATCCTGCAGAGGCAAAAATACTTGAAAAATGATAAGACAAGATCAATGGGTCTTTACATGCAAGTGTACGGACGTCCTGCGATTTTGTCGCCATAAAAGGTGGCAGGGGAAGACCTCTAATTAGGGAGGTCTAACTCGGAAGACCACACAAAAATGATAAGGCAAGATCAATGAGCCATTGCATGAAAATGTAAAGGCGGTCTGCGATCTTGTCGCCACAAGAAGAGATAAAATAAAGAATACCAAAATGATAAAACGAGAAAAGTAGGTTTCTTCCCTCATGGAGATGCCTGCGACCTTGTCGCAATACAAAATTCGACATCAGCGAAGAATACAATGAAAAGATGATGATGATTAAGTAAAAATAATTTCATCAAAATGTAAGCGAATAAGCTTGCGAGATTATAGTTATAAATAAGAAGAAGAAAATAAGAGGATTCTCCAACAAGGGATTTAATCTCTCAATACAAAATGCGATTGTAGCAAGAGTTATCAAACAGTTAATTCTCTACATCAATTTTATCGTCTTCACCAATTACTTTTCAGCTTCACCTTCGCTAGTCAATGGACGTTCTTTCGAGATATTTTCAAGCATCTTTATTCTCGCCAATTGGTGGATTCTCATCGAAAGCTTTTCATCGATCTTTGTTGATAACTTCAATATTAGCGACGTCTTCGCCGCTTTCATAGTCATAATCACTATCGGAGCATCAGAACTTCATCATCACTTATTTCCAAAGGAGCGACGTGAATAGGATCAAGAGACTTGAAAGCAAAATGTTATTCACAAGAACTTCCGCCTTTAGAGGGAACCGGCGTAGTAATGCCTTTTGACGATTCTTACTATCAATGTCCTTACAATGAGACATATAATCAAGTCTTCGCTCTGCACGGTCACGAGAACGAGCAAGATGCGAAGTGAGTAGTCCATTTTCCTTGCGAATTTTGGAATAATCAGACCTGAGGGTAGAAATAGTGGAGCGAAGCTTTCTCTCAGAATCTGCATAACAAATACACAAGATCAGAGAAAATTCTTATCGAACATTATCGACATTTTCAGGGTAGTAAAGCATTCATGGAATAAACATATGAATTAAGATAGTCAAATAAATTGACTACCTTCCTTTTGAGAAGAAAGATGTTGAATTAAAGCTGCGAAATTATTCCCCAGGCGGTCCATGACATCATCAAATGAATCTCCCACTAAGCCTTTCAATCGAGAACGCAAATTCTTTTCATTGGAAACAAGTATGGAATTTTCGTTCGCCAGAGTAGAGTTGGATTTTTCTAAATTGACACATTGTTCTTGGAATTGCTTCGCTTTTACACTCAAAGTTATTCTACCCTGAATAAGTTTATCTCTCTCAGTTGAGAATTACTTCCATTGGTTTTTCAAAGAATGATTGGCTTGCTCTTGTTCTTCACATAATTTTCGACAAGCATCATACTCGCTGCGAATAGTTCGCCACCTTATTCAACAAAGAACGTTTCTCTTGCGAAAGAGTTCGATTCTCATCCGATAAAGTTTGCAACTCCAAATCGATTTAGTCAATGCATAAGAGAGGCGAGATAAATCATTACTTAACAAGTCTTGCTTGCGATAAATTTAAATTTTCTTTTGACAAGTTATTTATTTGATCAGTTTGCATAAGTGTGAAGATTATCTAAGAGATTATATTGTTCCATCCAACCATCTCTCTCAACTCGAACTTCTTCAACAATGGACTCCATCCGATATATCTCCATTATTCGTTTTCGGTTTAATGCTTGGAGAATGAACGAGAGAGTTTGAAAAAAAAAAAAAAAAAAAAAAAAAAAAAAAAAAAAAAAGCGGCGAGGTATACCTTTTAATTCTTCATTCTTCTTGCGAAGGTCATCACAATCCCGGCGAGATGTTGTGAAATTTTTTGATTGCACTTCACGGTCATGACACGGAGATCATTCTTCAAGGTTACTAATTTCTTGAACCAAAGACGCCTGCGAGACCTTATCAGGACCAAGGTGCTTACTTAAAATCTCGCAGACATTGGATTTGATAGGATCAGCAGAAGTTTTCTTGGCATCATTCACAAGATCTGAAAGAACCTTAAAGGCCACATCTATACCCTCCAAATTTTCTGCATTAGAGGAATTTGCTCTACTAAAAATGAGTCATCCTTTGTCAAAGGAATCTCATGAGAAGAGGAGGTCTCAGGGAGAGAAGTGGTTGGAGAAATAGTAGGAACATTGATAGCAGAGGGTGGTATAGCATCATTTGTAGGGGAACGATTGTGAGGAACTTGGTCTATGAGGAGTTGAGGCGTAAAAGTGTTGTCGCCAGTAATGTTATCAGAAGGAAGAGGCACGAAACTATCCTCGCGAAGATTTCGCGAAGGAGAAGAAGGTCCGAAAGAAGGAAACGGAACGCTGGGAGTAACAGACTTGGGTCGTGCGAAGCCTTTTAGGAGTTCTATCAAGCATTTCCATCATTCTCGCGAGTTACAAGTCAAGTAAGAAACAGAGGCAACAATATATTGCTTATAAAAAGAAATGTTTCTTAAATACCTTGTCACTCGCAGGCTTTCTTTTGATTATAGATTTTGTTCGCGAAGTAGGCTTTGACTGTATAGGAGATTCTTGTTGCGAAGAGGGTTCTGATGGCGAGCCCAAAGAAAGAAAAGGGTCCTTCACGGTAAATCTGGTTTTGGGTTGGTTCTTGCTAAACAACAATGGCAGAAAAAGAACTATAAAGTTAAGCATACCAGTGTGAGTTCGACAAGAAAAACTAACTTCAAAGCAATTAACCACAAGATTAAATTAGATATGGCAAGATTAACAAACCTGGATGCCATGAGAATGACAACTGATAAGAAGTAATGAGAAGAAGAGAAGAAGATGAAGAAGGAAAACAAAGGCAAATACTTTAACGATGAAGAAGAGGAAAGCTTGCAGACGATGAGGAAGATGAAAGGGAAAAGGAAATTTCTTCACAAGGAACACTTCTATAAATAGATGAGAAAAAGGTATTACGACCGGGTAACATTAAATGCGCCGGTAAAAGAGGCAAATATAGACACGTGTTAACGGTCATTACCCAAATCCAAGGAAACTTGACGAAAAGAAATTTAGCAGAATTCAAATATATGGCATATTTCCTAATAGGCGAGAAGAGATTGCGGAACCGATTATTCTCTGTAACACATGAGGCAAGAAATGACACTTTGTACATAGGAGCTTTCGAATTTCGCAAAAGAATAGAGGCAAGTACGTACTTTTCAAGTCCAAGATTCTTTCGCTCGTTCCTTCATCGTGAAGATCAAAGGTTATTGCAACAACAGATTTTTCCTTAAAAATCGCTCTTCAAGCAATATTCAAGGAAAAAGAGGCAAGATGTAGGACCATAATATCGCAACGTACAGGACTTGCGAAGTTAATAAACAACGATGTCGCGAGGCAGTCGCAGAGAGCTAAAATAAACGACGCAAAGAATAACGACATAGCGAGACATAAAGGAGACGTGAGATCGGCGAGGGTTAAGAAGTGTCGCGAGATTGAATAGTTGTACACTGGCGACACTTCGCGAGACATTCCCGAAAATAAAGGATAGCTTAGCTGTCATCCACTATGTATTACCCTATATAAAGGGTTGAGTGAGTCTGTAAAAGGGGGGGGGATCTTTGGAGAATTGTTAGGCAAGTCATTAGGAGAGAGAAAGTTTAAGAGTGTTCTAACTTCTAAGTGTAATTCTACTTTCCTGTGTAACACTTGATGAAATTAATCAATAAACATTCTCAATTATACAACTTTCAAGAGACTAATTAATCAAAATATAGTGAGGGGTGTAGTGTGGGATTTCCTGCTACTACATTACCGCTTCTTTTTTGTGAAATTGCTATTAAGTTACTAACTCATTGTCATTTGTTCGCAGAAGCTGAGAAGAGGTTTCAAACAAGAATTAAAGAACTTGAATCTGAGAAAGCACAACTCGCAAAGGACTTCTCTCTTCGCAATGACAAGTATTCCAAGTTGAAGAAGCAACTACAAACTACTGTAGCGAATTTCGAGAATGATGTTGTCCGCTTTCGCAATCAAACTATTAGAACAGTTTGCGATGACCACAGTATTCCTCTTTCTTCATATCCTTGTCTTCTTGATGAGATTCTGAAAATATGCCTTCCTTGGATGTCTCGATAGTGATGCTAGCGAAGAAGAGGAGTCCGATGAAGAGTCTGATGAAAAAAGAAGAATGAACTAAGAAATAGCTCCATTTTCTTCTTTCCCTTCTTGTAATATCTGTACATTTATCCTTTTAGTCTTCCAGTTTTGTAACTTCTTACTGTAAATCTCTTGGATCTTCAAATACAAGTTCTACTTTGTTGTCTTTTTCCGCACATGTTAAAAGAACAATTCTTTCTTGCAATACAGATTAATCAATATTATGAGTGCGTAAATCTATCATATGAAAATAAATAACAAGTTTATATCCTATTCATTCCCATATTTGCCTCTGTTATTTGTTTTCAAATGAGAGATTTAGTCGAGAACCTTTAAGTAATAATATGCCTTAGTTTCGTAACTGTTGTTGTTAGGTCTTCGCAAGCAAATTTTTCCTGGTTGTTTCCATATATATACTCGCAAACTTATTTGTTTGCATATAATCATTTTCGCAAGCTTATTTGCTTACTCACTTTCTTGTGTGGTCTTATTTTGCCTTCCTAGTTAAAGGTTTTATTGCGCCACCCCTCGTCATTGCGACAAAATCGCAGGACGTCTTTACACTTTCATGTAAAGACCCATTGATCTTGCCTTATCATTTATTTAGTATTGTTGCCTCTGCAGGATTTTTTCGTTGCGACAATATGACAGGCCTAGAAGTTCTTGCGAATTTAAAGCCCTATGACATTGCCGTCTTGCGACGAAATCGCAGGACGTCTTTACACTTTCATGTAAAGACCCATTCTTATCCTCGCGTTAGTATTATTGCCTCTTCAGGATCATCGCACAAATATGACAAGCCTAAATTTTCTTGCGAAAATAGAGCCTCATGACATTTGCGTCTTAAGACACTTATCAGCTCCCTAATGGAGGGTGTCGCCCTTATCATCTCCCTGGTTGCCCCTTCAAGGAGGCGTACATCGGCCATACAAGACTAGCTCCTCACATCCAGTCTTAACAACAACCAGTTGTTTTCGCAGCCTCTTATCCCTTATACCTATAGGGCTTATGGTTACGAGACTGCACCCTAAGTGGAGTTTTCTTCGGGCCGAGTGTAGCATGTGCCAAGACTTGCCAAGAATGGCCGAGACACTTCAAATGCCCCAGGCACTCTTGGCTCAACCGTGTACCTAGCGCCTTGGTCATAATCGACTCCTTGGAAGAGACCTCGGTCGTCCAACCGGGGTATAACCTTATATAGTTGGAAATCCAAGGTATCTCTCCCGGATGGGCTTTATTGACCCCAAATTTCCATGACTCAGGTTCCAGGGGCGGTGTAACCTTTTCCCTGAGCCATGTCAAGAGATACCCCCTTATATAACGCACTTTAGGTCTTACATTTGCCTCTTGCGAAATATCATTCACGAACTAGGGTGTACGCCATAAAGGTTCGTCCCATTCGTATATATCATTGATTTTTGATTATTTCTTCTCATTATCTTTGAGAAATTATCGCATAGTCTTGCTTTGTTTGCTGTGATCTCACTGTAATTCTTTAATCAGATTTTCATATATTCTGTCTCGCGAGACTTTCGCGTACTCCTTCTTCGATCGTCATATTCTTTGTACTTTTGACATGTTTTTGTCACTCAAAACAAATTTTTTTTTTTTTTTTTTTTTGCACCTTTCACAAATCTAAAATCAATTATTCATTCCTTACACCTCTTACTTCTGTTACTCTCTGCTTCTTCATTTAAATTTCCTGATATTGCCTTCTCTTTTGCGAAACCATCGCAAGTTCCAACTGTCTTCAGGCATTGGTTTCGCAATGTATCTTCATCTCTCACTTCTATTGCGTCCACCATCAGTCTTTCCCTTCTTTGTTCTTCTTTGATGTTCTGCTTCCAGTTCTTCTTTTGAGCAGCCCTGGCCTCGCAAGATTCCACCTCAACTTCATAGCACTTTTGTCCCTCAGCCCAATCTCCTTTTATAACTCCAACACCACTGGGATGAGGAAATTTGACGCACTGGTGGTAAGTCGACGCTACACCCAAGATTTCATGTAACCAAGGTCGCCCAATCAATGCGTTATAGGGGGATTCCACATCCACTATGCAAAACAAAATTCCAGTTGATAATCCTTTCAGTGGTATTCGCATATGAGCTTCTCCTTTAGGTTTATTGGCAGTACCATTAAAACCATAGATCTTATAAGTTGAAGGTATCAAATCTTCGTCTTTCCCTCTCATAGTCTTGTAAGTATGGTAAAAAGGATGTTTCTGAGCTTCCAGTATCAATCAAGATTCTATTGATTGCCCATGAATTTTCCGCCTCATCATCTTCATCATCAACGAGGTTTTGGGTTAATCTCCAATCTTACCACTAATGGATGTCATGCATCTCTCCGCCTCGGTACCTCTTCTCGCGGTAAAAGAAATAATCTGTATTTTCCATTCCTTTAGTGGCGATGTCTTCGCGATGTTCATTACTTCTCTATTATCAGCATCTCTTGCGAAAACCCTACTGAGAACACTATCATGAAAATCTTCAATTGTCCCTGCATTTAATGTACGATAGAGTTGCGAGAACAAGTTTTTGGCCTTCGCTCCAACTTCTACTACAAATGTTTCTTTCCCTTTTGTTGTGTTTACTTTGTGAACTTCGGTGGTGGTGGTAATGGTTGAGTCTTCTCTTCACATTTTAAGAAATGATTTAGCTTCCCTTGGTCTATCATTCTGAGGATGATTCTTTTTATGTTTCTGCAATCATTCGTTAGGTGTCCATGAAAATGGTGATAAGAACAGAATTCATGACTTCTGTCACCTGGAGGCGGTTCATTCCCCATTTTCCATGGTGCAGGTATGTTTTCCATCAGGATTATAGCTTCCCATATTTTCTCCACACTAGCGTTCAGTGGGGGCATCTTGATTTCCTCCCATACTACCCTATGACCTCGCTGCCCTCTATGATAATTCTGCCTCTGACCTCCGTAAGTCTCTTGCGGCTGATCAAGTCTTTGAATTTTGTTATTTCCGCCACGGTTATAGAAGTTCCTCTCTCTTTCAAACTCTTCCTGATCACGACTTCCCATGGCTACTAACTTTCGCTGACCATCATCCGTTATCATTTCTTGCCGGCCCTGCGAGGTCCTCGCCACTGTGTTTATCAGTTTAGGTAACAAACTTGCATTTGCAGCTCTTGAATTTGCATTCGCAACAGGGTATGATTCCATCTCATTTTGCTTTTCCTCTAGAGCAATATATTCCTCCTGAAGTTCTCGCAACTCAGTCATTGTGATTGTATTCTTGATTCTAAAAACCTGGATGTATAACAGATTGGTTGCGAACATAGCGTTAATGAATGATAAAATGAGATATCTGTCATCCACACGAATAGCCATATCGCTACACATTGTCTTTCACCTCACGGTCAGATATTTCAAACTTTCGCCAACCCTTTGTTTTAATCCAAATACATCTTCAATACCCGGTCGCGAGGAATTATTACTTATGTACGCCCCTGAAAATATAGCTTGTAAATGGTTGAATGATGTGATCGTGTTTCTTGGTAAACCTTCAAACCATTTCAGCGCTTCTCCTGTCAAACTTGATGCAAAATACTTGCACAATATAGCATCATGATTTTCCCATTGTAACATACATCTCACATAAGCTTTGATGTGTTGTATTGCACAAGTTGTTCCATCAAAAATCTTTGGTTAACGCAGGTAAATTACACTTTGGGGTATTCCTCCTAGTTGCACTTCTTGTGTAAATGGAGTTTTCGCAGCTTCTTAGATGGCCTCATCCAATTGTCTCTTTCCTCCTCCCCTTTTACTGTTCAGCATTCCTCTCATTTCTGCCAATTCTCTCAGGATTTGTTCATTAGAATTTGGATCCACGGGTCTTTTTAGTTCCGCCTCTCTTCTCCTGCGTTCATGTCTGCTTTGACTTTCTTGTTCATCGTTCCCTTCTCGTCTTTCTCTACGATCTTCTCCTTCATCTCTTTCACGAATTCGCACACCGTTATATCTATCATTTTCTCTTCTTTGCTGCCTATCGGTTCTCCTTTGTACTCTTTCATATTCTTCATTGATATTACCATTGTTGCGATTTTGTTCTCGTCTTCTTTCTCGATTATCATGATTATTCTGGCGAATTGCTTCTTGTAACTCCTTTTCTTCCATTTCTGTTCTCAATCTTTCTCTTTCGCAAGCTAGACGTGCTTGTTCAACATAGTGTCTTTCAATTTCATCTTCAATCTCTTTTTGCTTCCTTTGTGCTTCTCTCCCATGCAATATTCTTTTTCCTTCTTCCTGATTTTCTTCATCAGCTGGATTATTCCGCCCCTGACGCTGCCTATTTCCTTGATTTCCATCATTTCTCCCATTTTGAGGAGTCTCGGGATGTGGGATATAACGATCTTCCATCATTTCTCTTCTCTCGCAATGTTCTACGTCTGGATTTTGCGCTTCCTATCGATTTTCTTCATCAGCATTTTCTATAGGTAAAGTTCTCCTTATTTCCTCTCTAACTGATCTTGAGCTTGACCTTGTAGTGCTTCTCGACCTTCTATTTTGTAATCTCATATTTTCCATCCTCAACTCATAATTTTGTCTTGTCAAATTTGTACGTTCCTCTGCCTCTAATCGCCTTTCTTCATGTATTGTTTGTCTTAATGCCTCTAATGCTGCGATCTCTTCATTTCCATGAATTATTTCTCCAATTCCTTCTCGGTCTCTCTCCTCTTGTCCATTTTTTACCAATTGTTGTTCTTCTCCCCTTTCGTCCACAGAGTCTGATCTCCAAGTATGCACACTTACTCTATCATAATCCACGATTTTTGATCTTGGTTGAATTGGTGATTGAATTTGATTTTCTTCATTATTTCTTGTGTTCATTCTTGAGGATTCTCCCATTTCATTTCTCCTTTCTCCAGCAAGTCTTCTACTCCTTCTAACAGTTGTTGGTTGTTCTGATGCATATCTTCTTCTAGCCATTTCTCAATTTCAATAAGTTGTTGAGAATTATATGAAATTCCTTCCATATTACTCCAAATTCTTTCAAATCACGGTGCTAATCTTCACTCTCTCCCTGTTTCTAGCGCCAATATGTAGTTGCAGGAAATCCTACACTACACCCCTCACAAGAATCTATAAAATCAAATCATTTTAGGATGAACAATTATAATTTTTATTGATTAAACTCTTAAAATGCTTACAAGATGAACTGGAAATCAGTTAAAGAATTACAATCACTCTAAATTTTCTCTCTCTTAATGACTTGCCCAACACTCGAAAAAAGATCTCCCTCCCATAAGCCTGCTCGGCTCTTTATATAGGGTAGTACATAATGGATGACAGCTAAGCTGTCCTTTATTTTCGGGAATGACTTGCGAAATATCGCAAGTGTATAAATATATAATTTCGCAACTCTCCTAGATCTCGCTAGGTCTTCATATCTTTCTCGTGTTTTGGCTGTCGTCATTCATTGCGTCATTTATATTACTCATCTGCGACACCTTCGCAATGCTGTTGTTTATTAATCTCGCGAAGTACTAATGTCGCGATATTCTGATCCTACACTAATTACTTTTATTTAATGGGAAAGATCATGTACTTGTATGCATTAGTTATGATGAATGCATAAAATAAGAATTTCTAACATTGCCCACATAAAAGTTCCTATTTTAGATTAAAATTTTAGTTTCATCATTACATCGATTTCGATTAGAAATCTGTGAGCGCTAGTTGAATCATTTGTTACGGTTTAAAGGAAACAAGTGGCATGCACTGCAGTTGGGACAAGAAAAGTCTAATTTGTAGCATAGTAAATCTAATCTAACTCCTATAAAACCCTAAGTCATATGGGCTCTCACGACGCACGGTGACCCTCACCCTTCCCTTCTCAAATTGCTTAGAAATTCTCTCTTTTTGCGCCATGTCATTCCTATTTTTTTTTTCTCCCTCTCCATGTGACTTGCCATCTCAACTAAGAGGAAGGATCCCTTGACAGGGTCTAATTTAACAAGTGTTAACAGGCTTATCAGAGCCGTCGGATAGAGATATAAAGAGAATACATCAACGGTTCAGATAAGGCTTAGTCTATATGGGTCGTCCGGTTTAATCCAGCTCCGTTTAGGGTTCAGATAAGGCTTAGTCTATATGAAGAAAAAGAAGTTAGGGTTTGCTCGTGGAAGAAAATAGGGAAGAAAAAGAAGTTAGGGTTTCTTTTTCTCCAGCCGTTTTTGTTTTCCTCTCTTTTTCTCCAGCCGTCATGTTCTTATTTTTTCTCTAATCTCATATCCCTGCGTCCTTTATTTTTTTATTTTTTTGTTATGTCGACATACT
Organism: Papaver armeniacum; assembly: GCA_023531295.1. Lineage (NCBI taxonomy): Eukaryota > Viridiplantae > Streptophyta > Magnoliopsida > Ranunculales > Papaveraceae > Papaver > Papaver armeniacum. Next base: position 157,425 of record JAJJWW010006816.1, read on the forward strand.
AAGAAGCAAAGGTATTTTTATCAAAAACATATTATTTTTTTTTCACTGAGTTTGTTGCAGCACCAAAATTGAAGATGAGATACAACCAGTTGTAGATGGTGGTATTCTAAATATGGAAGATGATGGTCCAATGGTTTGTTTTTTTTTCATTGAGTTTGTTGCAGCACCAAAATTGAAGATGAGATACATCCGGATGTAGATGGTGGTATTTTAAATATGGAAGATGATGGCCCAATGGATATGGACGAAGTTCGGGATGGATCCTTTCATGGACCTGAGAGAGTTCGTGTTCGTCAGTATGGTAAATCATTTAAGGATCTAACGGCACTGTTTAAAAGTCAAGAGATACAAGCTCATTGTGGATTTGTATGGAGTATCAAATTTAGCTTGGATGGTCGGTATCTTGCGAGTGCGGGTAAGGATTGTGTAATTCATGTATGGAAGGTGGTTAAGTCGGAATTAAAGGTGATTTTTATGAGAAGTTGGAAGATGGGATTTCGTACTTAAACGGCTACTTTACCCAGTGGGTCTCCCATCGTTGTTGTATAATATGGAAAACAATTCTGAGAAGAAAAGAAGAGGTAGGAAGTCTATTAGTCGAAAATCTATTAGCTTGGACCAAGTAAAGGTTCCAGAGAGTGTGTTTGCGCTTTCAGAAATGCTCATCTGCTCTTTCCGTAGTCCTCTTGATGATGTACTTGACCTATCATGGTCCAAATCTCAGGTTAGCAATTTTTGTTTGCCATGCCGTTATAGTTACATTTTCCTAATTTCTTTCTTTTTTAGCACCGACCATGATCATATGTTTAATAATTACACCCTGAATACATTATATCCCAGCTGAGATGAATTACATGCAGCTGATATGAATTACATGCATTAGTCAGAATTTTGTTGCAAGCTTCATGTGATAGCATTCCTATTGTGGCTTATTATTTGTGAGGGTGATGTTTGTCTATTGATGGAGCACAACTGTTGTTTCTAATCATATATACTTATGAATATATAAGCCTTTGTTTCTTATGAATATCTTTCTATGTTTTTATGTGTTGTGCCTGATTTTAATTTTTGGTATCGGTCGATGCCTTTTCGTGTAAATTAAGTCTAGCTAAGTTCAAGTATGTTTACATGGAAAAGTTTGATAAGGACGGTGATGGTCTTATTGAGAGTGATGGGTTTCCTGATCAAACTTGCGATGCTTGGAGAGTTCATGGAATTAGTCATTATTATGGATGCTTATGGCTTGCTGCTCTCGAAGTTGCTGCTGCGATGGGAAAAGGGAGAAGAGATTGTAAACCTCCATGAAGTAACTGAGGACCCCAGGTAACAATCACAACAGCATAGTAAGAAACTGAAATTATTTCTAATACCAGTAAAATTATTAAGTGGCCTAAACTTTCAGTCAATACATCTCCAGTCATATGAGCCAACCCTAACTCCCTTTTTTTTTTTATAATTTTGATTAGGGAAAGAAAGAGTTATGTGTACCTGTAAAATCTTCATCCAACTGTGTGCTCCAAAAATAGACTTCGATATGGTTTGTATGGAAGAACCTACGGATATTATGGTTTGTTTATTTTTCTCTGATCTTATTTCGGTTTGTCAATTGGAGATTTGAATTCCCATTTGATGTTACTAGCTTCCATCCTTTTTCTGTCAAGGATTGGGGTCATGGGAAAAGAGCACCAAATCCTTTAGCAGTTAAAGACGAACATCAAACAGTCTAATTAACATTACAAGATCAAGCAAAAAATCTGTAGTTAGGCACCAGCGCACAAAAAGTTAAGCTGCTTCATATTTGATGACTTTATGTACAGGCAGGATGTAACGAAAAATATATAGTAGCTTCGTCTTTCAGCAACCTGCCCTCTCCCTCTCCCTTTCTACGTATCAATGTTCTTTGTTCGCTGCTATGTTAACGATACCATCTCAGCAAAAAATAAAAAAAAAACTTGGCGTTTTGCTTACCATTTGCAGATAGCATAATGTCGTAGACTATGATGTAGGTGCAGGTAACCATCCATGTTTCTAACTCACACAACGATAACACTTATATCTCCCACTTTGTTACATTTTTGGTTAGTTATTTCAATTTTTTGGCATATGAATTGATGATTAACATAGATTATATTTTTTCTTGGTGATCCTGCAAAAAAATTAGAATTTGGTGATCACGAGCTAATCTGAATTACTGATGAGCATTGTATTCGGTAATCTGATATTTTTTGATGCGTGAAGAATTGTTACTAACTAACTACCTCTTAAGAAATCAAGGGAAGTTACTCTTCTGGATAATCCTGCTACTATATATATATATATATATATATATATATATATATATATATATATTGAATTACTTATATTTTCTGATATTTTTGTATAATGTTTAGTGCAGTAGTTCTTTCTTATAATGTTAATGTTGTCCTCATTACGTAAAAGAACAACCTTGGAAGGATGATTATCAGGTATACACAAAGTTGCATCAAATCCTACTTTCTTTGTTTCCCCTATATATTTTTGGGGGGTTTTAAATGTGGTTCAATAAATGCTTTTCCTCATTAATTGGATGTCATTGATATGCTATATGCTGCTGACAGTTGAGAAACATTGATAAAATGGTTACTATCAGCAAGGACTAAACCACCGCCGTTGCCAATTCTCTGAGAATCGCATAATTTAAAAAGGAGTAGTCTAAGATAGACCGTCTATGAAAATAAACTTTAAGTTTTATGTGTAGTTGTTGTCACGTAAGTTGGTGCTGCAACTCAAGTAAGCTCGAGGACTAATTAAGAGCTATTGTTGCCGTTATTGAAAGAGTGGAAAGACATTAATTAATTTATGGATACTTATGTAAGTCATTAGTTTTTGTTGATTAATTTGATCCGTCTTTGTTTGCCATATCGCGGGTTGTAGGCATTGGGATTCTGCATATCATATGTAGTTTAGTAAATTTATTTTTATTATATATCAATCTGTAGTTCTCACTGTTAGAAAATATTGAAGTCCACGTACTAATTTAGTGGAAGAGGCAACCACCATGGTATTAGACATGCCAGTAGTGTTTGCCATGATGCACCTACGACATTGATCAATTTTCATAGACAGGCTGGTGGTGCGTCTACTTAAAAGACTGTACGACTTCGACAGGATGGTGCTGGTGCTGTTACTAAGGAAATTAAAGCTTAGTTCTTGGTTGTTTAGATATTAGTGTGTAAAAGGACTAGCATGTAGCTGAAATTCAAAACCATTTTATATGAATTGGCTAAACAAAGAAAATAATGTAATTAAGGTGATAATGTTAAGTCTAAATTTTGAAAAGTGGTTAAGGTATTTACCTAAGTCGTCAAATAAGCATGTACCAGTTTTCATGCTTGGAACATTAAGTTGTTTTGTGTAATGAACTAAGGATATGAGTCGGATGGCTTATTGTAACGATGACTGTTAGCGAAACTGAATTCAGGCGTCCCAATTTTGTGTAGAAACTTGGCGACATCAAATCAAAAATGCTCCAAAATCAAATCCTGACAGGGCGCGGCGAGGCGAAGCCGAGCTTTACCAAATAAAAAAAATGGTTCAAATAAAAAGATGCCCGATGCGTAGCGCGGTGAGGCGAAGCCGAGCTTTACCAAATCATATAGGGACTGGGCGAGACGAGGCGAAGCCGAGCTTTACCAAATCATATCGGGACGGGACGGGGCGAGGCGAAGCCGAGCTTTACCAAATCAAAAAATGGTTCAAAGAAAAAGATGCCCGATGCATAGCGCGGCGAGGCGAGGCGAAGCCGATCTTTACCAAATCATATCGGGACTGGGCGAAGCCCAGCTGAAGCCGAGTTTTACCAAATCATATCGGGACGGGACGGGGCGAGGCGGAGCCGAGCTTTACCCAATCAAAAAATGGTTCAAAGAAAAAGCGGTCATACAATATTTTTTAATATGGTTTGAATTCAAATGTTCATGCATAATACCACCGTAGCTTTTGGACCGTTACTCTTATGGTTGGTTAATATTGTAGTTGTAGATTGAATTGGTGAATCAAGTCTACGCCCGGGCACAAAATCTAGTAATGTTAGTATTACCATAATCTTCGCTTCATTATGAGATAGTTACTCTTACCTGGGTAATGTATAAAACTACTTTCTTTTTTTGCTCGGTAAAGAATAAATTTTATAAAGAAATGAAAGCCGCTAGAAATTACCTACAAAACTAATAATGAGAAACATGGGCATTTCAAGGGATATCACTAATAGAGTTGGCAAAAGATGCAGAGCATTAGGAAAATTCAATTTTCTCAGTCTCTTCTTATATAACAGAAAAACTCGATGCAACTCGGCGATTTCCTTCCCTATCAAAGGAAAAAATCCCCCAAGCGTCCAAAGAAAAGCCGGTTCGGAAAAGAAGAAAAAAAAAAATGTCAATATCGGTCATTGACTGGTCAAAACGAGATATCATCCCCTGATAAAATTAAAAAGTCACCCTTTGTTCGTAAAATAGTCAGAATGAGTGAAAACTGGAGAGATCGAGTAAAATTTGTTTGATACATGGCTTCTTGAAGATGTTTGGCTACCATTGGAGGAAGAAGAAGACGATTCAAAGACGAAGCTTGGTTTCTTCTCCATCTCAGTCGTGAAATAAGCTTAATTCAAGGTCACAGTGATTCAAAACAGGTTAGTACGTCAAACCCAGTTGTTATTTTCACTGTATTTCGTATCTAGGTAGCTTAATATATGTTTGATGGTAGCATTGCATTTAGGGTTTCTTTAAACAATCAATTTAGGGGTTAAGTAACTGTATTACTGTTATCTATTGTTTCAGAAATTAGGATTTGTGAAAATAAAACTTCAGTTGAAACATGAACTTAGGGCTTTACTATGAATGTTTATTTGATGAAATTTCATTTGAAACATGAAATTTAGGGATTTAGTATGTTACTGTTGGTGTGATGTTGAGTGCTGGTCAAATGTGCATGTTGTATTACTATGAATATCTGAGTTAGTTGTTAAACACGAATGTCTTAAGTTCAGATAAATTACAAGGAGTAGGTTGCATTTGTCTGCTGAATAATGATTGAATTACTTCGGAACTGCGAGTTAATACGTAGCGAATATGATTTATTTGAGATGTGGATGGTGGTGATGGGGTTCATATGGGTTCTGGTAGTTGTTTTCTTGATCCTTCATATAGAGAGGGAATTACTCTTAGTCACCATTAGCGGATCAAGGTCACGAGTGAGATCGGAAGATTTGTGAAATTTTCTAAAATGAAACTCGAGGAGCGTGTGGGGAGCGTAAATTAGGTTACACAGATATATTAGTTATACTATTTCCTAAAAACCATAGTAAAACATTTGGAAAATCTTAATAAAGTGTCTACTTTCTAGTTTTCTAGTCCTACAATATATCCAATCATTCAGTTATTGTTTCGAGCTTTCTGAGGCCGATTTTTTGCTTATTTGTCCTGTGAGCTTGGGGTTGGTAGTGGAGGTCTAGACGATGTAGGGGAGGATATATTCATTGTATCCATTTTCTGAGTGTAAGATATGCGTTGACCCTAACTTCTTGATATGGTAAAGACTGAAACTAGCTAGATAAGTAAGATAAGTAATACAGATGTTACATGGTTATAGGGAAGCTAACCTAGAATACCAAGGAGTTAGATACATGATATACTAGATACAGATAGGAATATATGAGAGTATACGGTTAGTAGGGTATGAAGCCAGATATTAGATATGCTTCAACATAATTATCACAGTTAGATAGAGTGAAAAGTTTCTCACTGAACAGGAGCGTTAGGAGCACGCTTCCGTCACGAATCTGGTGACTTAAGGAATTGCTTGCCGATGAAAATTAAATATACTGAACATGTGCTTGTTGATTCGAATGACATCGATAAGTAGGAAGGATTATGAACGTTGAGCGCAACTGCCATAGTGACATGTCATGCACAACTTATATCTACGTTAGTTTTGACAATATAATTATAACGTACATAACGGTACTCCCATGTCATCCTTCTACGCAATATGAATCTGTGGCGCAATGGTAGCGTGTCTGACTCCAAGTCAGAAGGGTACGTGTTCGATTCACGTCAGATTCTCTGCAATCGATTAGAGCTGTGTCTCGTGTTTAGTATATTAGTAAGATCCTAATGCCTGCAAAATCAGAAACAATTAATAACCACATAAATGAATAGATCCTCTAGTTCTTGTTTGAAATATGATATTTGTTTGTATCATCCTTGTTTGTTTTCAGTCCACAGTACATAGAAAAAATTGCAATGACCAGTAGATTCCCCTTATCTGCATATCTATCAGTTGTAAACCCACCGTTATATTAGAAAAATAGTCGTAAGGTCCTTGTCGTTGGTAATTCTTTTGTTTCATGTCCTTGGTTGGAATTTGGAAACCATTTTGGTAGACTGACTAAGTGACTGGCAGCAGATTTCGAACATGTCTGAACGCTTTGAAGTCTGACTCATTTAGCAAAGAACAATTCGGTAGCTAAGAAATGATATGGTGAAAACAATGGGCATGTAACATGATTTGTTTTCTTAGTGTGCGACTCACCGAATTCCACTCTGTCAATTAGACCTTGACAACAGTGGAGTTGATGAATAAATGGGACTGAAAAATGTTTGTTTTGTATGATTCATTTGAATTATCTAATTCATCTGATCTAAGTTATACTCCTGATTAGGTCATATCTGAGTCGGACTTTCTGGGCATTTGACTCAGACAAGAGTTTGATACTGCACTATATGCAATCATGTCCTGAAACGCCTTAAGAGTGGCAATAACGGGTCGCAGAAATCAAGTATAACCTTGTATAAGGTCTGTGTATGCAGAATTATACTCTTTAACATAGATGTCTAAGAACATAAACGCTGCTGCTATCTGCGGGGGTGAATCACTGAAATGTTTAGAAGGTGGGGTTCTGTTTAGCCTAGAACTCACAACAAAAGCAAGGACCATAAGAAGAATATAGTCAGACCCGAGTTTAATTTCCATGTAGTATTAGAATTTGCTGGTCATTTTCAATAAAGAGATGAATTGCAAATATTCAATATAAAAACTGTTTCAACTCTGGAGGTTGAAGAATCATTAGTAGTTACATACTGTATATGAATGCTAGACATCCTTCTAGGTTCTGCAGCTTCATTTCCCTCATGGCTGGTTCATTATTTCTCCGTATCAATGCAAGAGAACTAGTAATTTTTCCAGGCTTTCACCGCCTCAGCAAATGCTATTGATGAGTAGCCAGCTTCAGCCAATGTGCTACTCGCAGCACATTTGAGTTCTCCCATCTTACTCCCAAGTCTCTTTCCTTCTTCACCTTCCATAAGTTCCTTCACAACCTTACAAATCTCGTCACGTCCAATAATACCATTTTTCTTTGGTTTTGGCCTTATAGCTACTTGCATATCATCAGTTAGCATCACTGCATTCATCGTCTGCTCTGCAAATAGTGGGAATGCAATTAACGGGACTCCGTGCAGGATACTTTCAAGGGCTGAGTTCCAACCACAATGGGTTAGAAACCCACCAGTTGATCCGTGCTCCAGGATTTGAATTTGTGGTGCCCATGAAGAAACAACCAAACCTGAATTTTGGGTTCTATCCAAGAAGCCTTTTGGTAAAACTCCAGAAGGATCAACAGCATTTTGAACATTCAAGTAAGATGCATTTGCAGCTTTGCCACTAGGAGTAGGGCTTTTGAAAAACCACAGGAACTTTTGTTCGCTCATTTCCAACCCTAAAGCCAATTCAGTTAGTTGCTCACCTGAGATGGTTCCACCGGTACCAAACGACACGAACAGAACAGAACCTGGTGATTGATTATCCAACCACTTCAGACAACCTGACCCATCTGATCCATCATTGCGCACACCCATTGTTCTGATAAGTGGTCCAATTGCGTAACCGGTGGATTGTCCCATTGTTTCCCATTTAATGCCTCAATAGCACCATTTTCAATCTCCTCGAAGCTATTGATGAAGATGCCCTTGCCCAAACTCAACTTCTTCCAATAATGTATCACTCTAGCGTAAGTCTCTGTTTTCCGATCTTGTAATGGCTTTATAAGATCGATTCCCCAGATCGGTACGCAACCCGGTATCTGAATCATTTCAGGTACATCTCTGAACTCACAAGAGTAAGTTTTATCCAGTTTGGGTAAATGGTAACACAAACACAGCAGCATAGCAGTTGATGTGGAAAAAATGTAAGCATCGATATCGAATTCATTAGCAATAGCAATCGACTCCGTAGAGAAAAGATCACAGACAAAAGAGACGACTCTGTGACTTGCAGTAATAGCTTGAATGGATTCAGCAAGCGCAGGAAGAGATCGCGTCACAATTACACTCATCTGAGCCTCGATCTCAGAACCACTAGGAAGATCACTTATATCAACTGGAGGTAAAAAGATGGTATTGATAGAATTTGGTAAAAAAATCTGTTCGAGAGCTTGTTTTACTGCTTTGAATGGAGAATTAGTTTGATTTGCAATGATGACTGTTGCCGAGAAGCCATGATCCAGAATGAGGCGTTTTGCAAATTCAGAAACTGGTATGAGATGACCCATGCCTGGACTGGGCATGATAATAACATGGGGTTGAAGACTGGTATTATGTTCCATGGCTGGCAAGCTGAACAAGAAAATATTTGATGAAGAAGAAGATAGTAAGTAAATTTGATAAATGTTGCAGGAAGAAGCTAGAGAATTCAGTGACAGTAATGAGAGGAAGATGGTTTTGGTATGTAAAGAAGGGTTTGGTATGAGAAATTCAATGCAGTGGTGTTTAAGTGACAAGTCATTGTTCAAATGGCAGAAGAAGAAAGCTTTCAGTCTTTTTTAGGGAAAAGGTAGAAGACTTGAGAGGGGGCCATTGTCCCCCACCACAACTTCCCAAAACAACAACTACTGTTAGTGGGAGGAGAAAATGACTGATTAAAAGCAGTAGAGAGTTATTGGCATATTGATTCTGAGATTATGACCCATTTTGCTTTGCATCTAACCCAAATTTTTGTTTACTTTTGAGTTAACAGACATGATAAACTCTCAACCATACACACTCATGAAAATGAGATACTTTGTGCCATCCAAGTATTTTATTGGCAAAGGTTGTGTAGGTGTAAATAATCCACAGGGACAGGTGGAATGATCCTAAGCCATGACGTACTGAAGAAAGTATGCATCTAGAGTACCGGATCACCTCTAGGCGCAAGAAAAGAGGAGCAGAGACAGCTCGAGAAATCGACGAAAAGGGGGGGAAAAGTTGTGATGCGATGGGCATCGGGGTCTTTGGAGCAATAAATGCGCCGACAGAGTTGGTAAGAAGATAAGAAGAGCTCGGCCAAGGAAGACTCGTCCAAGGACCCAAAGGGCGACATCGATCATCCCCACCAAGTGGGCGACATCGGGTGACGAGATAGCAGAAGAAGGCATCACTCGGCTTGACGTCCCGACCCGAACAAATAAGAACATCGGCTGAGACATTGACTGATCACCCGAGAGGAACATCGAGGAAGCTACGCCAGGCCTAACATCATAGTACCGATGTATCATCACTTGTAACTATAAATAGGGACCATGTAGAGAGGAAGAACTTAAGTGAAAAGTGAGGAAAGAGAGCATACTCATAGCATTGAGAAAGAGAGACATCCATCTTGTAACCTTGAATCGAGCAATAACATCCTCTTTAAAACCCCGTGGACGTAGGTAATCATGCCGAACCACGTACATCTCGTGTTCTATTACTTCTCTTGTTTGTTTTGCTTCCTTGTGTATGTGTTTAGTTACCTTTGGATGTAGAGGTAGGATTTTCTACACCTACATTCTGGCGCCGACTAAGGGGACCGTATAACATCTCCGGATACCTTGAAATCGGACACCAAAAGGGGAAATCCGAGCTCCCAAGCCACCTTGTGTGCTGGTTGATGCTAAGGGAGAAACCCTTCTGGTCTGTTATCTTCGTTTTTCTTAGCAACATCTTGTCGAGATTGATAAAAGTTAGCTTTGTATTCTTGTTTGTTATCTTCGTTTTTCTTAGCAACATCTTGTCGAGATTGATAAAAGTTAGCTTTGTATTCTTGTTTGTTATCTTTGTCTTCGTAGCATCTTGTCAAGATTGATAAAAGATAGCTTTGTGTTCTTGTTTGTTATCTCTGTCTTCTTAGCAACATCTTGTCGAGTTGATATAAGTTCGTTTTGTGTTTTAACTGGTAGTTTCCATTTTTCCAAGCAAAACAAGTTTTCCGCTTAAACAAAGTCGTCGAGACAGCTCCGTCGCGATAGGCTGTTCGCTTAAGACGCCTCAGAGAGTTATCGGATGACCCATGAGCTCCCTAAATAGCATCTTTCGATGTTGGTAGAAGCTAGAAGGGGATCCCATCTCGCTGACCGTGATCTGTGGCTTCAAACCCCGTTGCAAGAGAGATTCAACAGCTCCTATCGACATCCAGTAAGGATGGTTGATGCTAAACGAAAAACTCTAACAAGCGCAACGCGTAGGTTACTAGGACTATCTTCTAGGGAGAGATATTGTCGCATCTATCTCCATTTTACACCGTCTTCATTTTTAGCAAGGTAAACGAAGCACGACAATGGTGGAAACAGGGCTAGCTCAGAACCGTTGAGTCTAGTTCTTGGAAACCATGGCCGGCGGGATTATGGTGAACGGCCTGAGTCTCACCATAATCTTACGCTAAAAGCCTCACAAAGATCGTGAAAAATTGTAGGAATCTTGCGGCCATCAGCACGACGGTCGTTAAGGGTCGTCGTTGCCGCCCATCACCGCCATGAAAGAAATCTTCTGATTCAACGCACGAATGATTAATGATTTCTGGCGCTGGGAATGTTAGGACAAATAATGATTAATGCTTAGGAAGAGTACCGAAAGCGATGTGTCAAGACAAACTTTTCAAAATTTGTCCTTTTGCGGCAAAAAGATTTGACTCTTTGAGACCGACACGCTAGCGTAAAGGGAATCGTACTATAAAAAATCTTTTTCACTCTGCACTGAACTGCTGTACTCCATCCTTAACCTTTTCGAAAGCAGTTCGAAGTAAGTGTTGTCTACTTTGCTGACGTAGGAACGAGCGGAGAGGCGAGCCGAGGAACGAGGACGATAGCAAAGGCGATGGCAAGTACCTCCAGGACGAGCAGGATCCTGAGGAACCGAGTCACGGCGGGATCTAGCGGGCAAGAGGGACTTACGGATTCCCAGCACGGAGATCGTCGACCTAACGACCGGGGCGAGACTCAGGCGTTGATCAAAGGCATGACTACGGTCGACGAGGAAGTCGATCTGGGCCGAGATGACGACTTCCCACCCGGGAGGTTGAGGATTAACCCAAGTCAGATGGGGCCGAGGAACGAGGGCAGCATGGAAGACGGGAGAACTGCATCGGATACGGAGGAGGAGGAGGAAGTCCAAACGATACACGAGGAACGAAGGAGGGAAAGACAACCTACAGAACACCAAAGAGATTTAGAACGAGAGGCCGAAAGACTTAGGCAAGTACACTTGGCAGGAGGGAACCCTAATCGAGACGTCCCCCAAAGAACGGCCAACCGCCCCCGGCTTCGGTTGTTCCCCCAGTAGTGGTCGATCACCCAACGGCCCCGATCGTCCCTCCTATCGCTCTCACTGCGAGACCCCCAACCGCACCCCCTAACATAACGGGACACCAAATGAACGGTCACTCCAGTCACGAGAGCACCGACCCGATGTTACTCGCCATACTGGCAAGCCAAAGAAGACAGGAGGATCTAATGAGAGAATTAGGAGAGGAGAAACTTGGCGCTAGAATACGAGAATCACCAACTCCGCAATAGGAGAACGGGGTCGAGGGGATCATCAAGCCGAGGCGCCTCTAGCAACCACACTCCACCAAGGGACGACCCACCCCCTTCACCGAGCCGAGGACGAGTACCCGACCCTAATCGGCCGAGAGAAGGGTATGGGCCATCCGAGGATTCTTCGGCTGATGAGGAAGTAACCAACGAAAGTACGGACGCGTCCACCAAACAAAAGATCGAACGACTCGAGCGGATGGTTAAGAAACTGACGGGAGATAGCGAGGATGATAAGTTGGCAGAAGTAATCAATGAAGCCCAGAAGACACCGTTTACTAGGGAATTGGACCGAACACCATTTCCACCAAAGTGCACGTTGCCAATCTTCCTATCTAGGTTCGATGGCACAGGCGACGCGGGAGAACACATCAAGATGTACGGCATGTCCTTACTACAGTGGAAGGATCACGATGTGGTCATGTGCAAATTCTTCCCTGCTAGTCTAGAAGGAGAAGCGAAGAGTTGGTTCTACACCTTGCCCGATAAATCCGTTGGGAGCTATGCGGTTTTGGTGGAAACCTTTCTCGAGACATACATGCATAACAGCATAGCCCGGCCCAGAGTCGACAAGTTATTTACCCTGGCGCGAAGACTCAGGGAGCCGCTGCGGTCCTTAACGGACAGATGGAGGAAGTTATGCACGGATATAGGGAAAGCACCGGTCGACCAACAGATATTCGGCTTCGAGAACTCGCTAAGAAAGTCGGATCCCATCTGGGTGGCAATGTACACAGAGAAGCCCAAGACACTAAGGGAGATCCGGAAGATGCAGGAGCACTATATCGCCTTGGAGGAGATCCAGGAAGGAGCGCAAGATAGGGGAATACAAGAGGCGAGCACCGCAGAAGAGGCTACCCCGAGAGAAGCCACGAAACGATCCGAGAAAAGGCCCGGTGCCCAGCCCCAGGGCGAAAACAAGAAAGTCTGGGTCGAGAGGGGAAAGAAACCTCGCCACGAGCCAAGATCGTACACTCCGCTCAATGTACCCTTGGAAGAAGTGTTCAAGGAGGTTGAAAAGAGGAATGACATCCGTTATCCCAAGACTCGGGGAATCCAATTCAACGGGACAAGGAACCACCCGGAGTTCTGCCATTATCATCAGTTCCGCGGCCATTCAACCAATGATTGTAGAGAAGTGAAGGACATCGTCCAGCACCTGATCCGCGATGGGTATCTACGGCATTTCGTCAAAACACCGTCGACACCGGCCCAGCCCGAGGTCCCAGTACATCAAATAAGAATCAATCGCGGCGCTCAGTTCACTTGTAATACCATATCACACTCGGCAACACAAGGATACGATTTAGGGACCGGTATCACCTCAAGGATACACAAGAGGGACAGACGGGCAGAGAAATCTTTAGCGTGGCCAAGACCCTCCCTATGGAGCCATGGATGATGCACCGATTACCTTTTCGGCGAAAGATGTTCCATTAAACGGACAAGCACATGGGGATCCTTTAGTAATAACCCCGATGATTGAGGAATGGGGCGTCCAGGCAGATATTAATGGACAAGTGGTAGCTCGGTCGAAGTTCTCGTTCTATGACACTTTCAAGAGGATGGAATTGTCCGATGACGTCCTGATCCCGTCGACTTATCGAATTTACGGCTTCAACGGTACGGTGACAGTGCCAAAGGGAGAAGTCACTCTCAGAGTCTCGGACGGGGAAGGGTTCCTTGACACATTGACCACCTTTTGCGTAGTCGATGTCGCATCACCATATGAGGCGATCCTGGGACGACCTTGGATCGCAGGGATCAAGGGAGTCGCCTCGGCCTACCATCAGAAACTGCGCTTCCCTTCTTATCGCGGAGTAGTAGAGGTGCTAGGCGACCCCCAAGCGGCAAGACAGTGTGTGCAGATAGACATCCAACAGAACGAGGAAAGACGGTCGAGGAAACGCCAAGAAAAGAAGAAGTCTAAGGAAATGGAAGCGGGAGAGGAATTGGAAAAGGTGATGTCACAAGCCATCGCCACCTACGAAGCGGGCGAGACAAAAGTCTTATAGCAATCACAGGAGCCGGCAACCGTCGGCGAGCCAAAGCAAAACTTCTCGGCCCTAGAACCAACCCGGCAAGTCAATCTGGGCACCGAGGAGGAGCCGAGATTGGTGAGAATAGGGTCACGCTTAACGAACGAACAGTCCCAGCAGCTGATAACCCTCCTGAAGGAGCACATGGATGTATTCGCTTGGCAAATGCACGACATGGAAGGAATCGACCCAGAAGTTTGCTCACACCATCTGCGGATAGACCCCAAGTTCAAGCCGATTAGACAAAAGATGAGAAGAATCGCACCCGAGCTACAACCGGCGGTGGAGGCAGAGTTGAAGAAACTGTACGCGGCAGGAATCATCCGAAAGGCCCAATATCCGCAATGGATATCTAATATGGTGATAGTCCCCAAAAGGAATGGGGCGTCCGAATTTGCGTCGACTACAAACGACTCGAATAAGGCATGCCCAAAGGACAGCTTTCCCTCTCCCCAAAGATCGACCACCAAATGGTGGAATCCATTGTCGGGTATAAGGCGATAACACTCATGGACGGGTACTGGATATAACCAAATCCCCCGGCCCCCGAAGATCGGGAGCATACATCTTTTTCACGCCAAGAGGACCGTGTGTTGTTACACCAAAATGCCATTCGGCCGAGAAATGCGGGCGCTACATATCGAGGCTGGTGGAGGACATGTTTGAGGACAAAATACACGACACCATCGAAGTATACGTGGACGATATGCTAGTCAAGAGTAAAGTAGCCGATACCCACATCGACGACCTTAGAGACATCTTCCAGACCATGAGGAAGTACAAGATGAGGGCGAATCCGTCCAAGTGCACCTTTTGGGTCACCTCGAGCAAGTTTCTAGGATACATAATCACCGATAAAGGGATCGAAGCAGATCCGAGATAAAATCAAAGCAAGAATGTAAATGCCTTCAATTGTAACAGATTAAGGACGTGCAACTACCGAACGGAAACTTGGCGGCTCTAGGACGATTCATCTCTCGATCGTCAGACAAGTGCAAGGATTTCTTCGGGACGTTAAGGAAGGGAGAGAAGTTTAAATGGACCGAGGAGTGTGAGGAAGCATTCCAGAAAATCAAGCAACATATGGCAAGTTTGCCGGTGTTGCAAAGACCCGAGCCCGAAGACGTACTAACGCTATATCTCTCGGGGCAACCGGTCACGCCATCAGCCGTGTGTTGGTCAAGAACGAGGGAGCGAGAGGAAAAGCCGGTATACTTCATAAGCAAGACCATGAACCCGGCGGAAAAGAACTACACCAGAATCGAGCAACTCATCCTAGCGCTAGTGTTTGCAACACAGAAGCTCCGGACATATTTCCAAACTCATAAGATTCGAGTACTTACCAAGTCCTCCATAGAGTCAAGATTGACAATGCAGCCAGATCGGGGCGGATCTCCAAATGGAGCGCACAAATAAAGCAGTTCGATATCTTTTATGAAATGAGGACGGCGGTGAAAGCGCAGGCAGTGGCCGATTTTTTGGCGGACTTCCCCCTCAGTGACGAGGACGAAGTAGAGGACATCCCAGGAATGGAGGAAGATCGAGAAGACTCACCCGATTTACTCGAGACCTGCAGCCCGACACGATGGGAGGTTTTCGTCGACGGGTCATCCAATAAAGACGGGTCGGGTTTAGGACTGGTCTTCACGACACCGAAGGGCAAGAAAATGGTCCATTCCTTTAGGCTTGAGTTTAAAGCAACCAACAATGTCACAGAATACGAAGCGGTAATACATGCCCTACGCTTGATCGTAGAGATGGGCATCCAAGAGGTACGACTGACAAGCGACTCCCAGCTAGTTGTGCGGCAAATCAACGGGCAATATGCCATACATGACCCCTTGTTGCAGAAATACTGGGAGATCGCCCAATCCTACATCGGGCAAATACCAAGCATCAAATTCCGACACATCTGCAGAAAAGACAATCGGCATTCGGATGCCCTAGCATATATTGCTTCCATGTTGACGGACTCAAGTATTGAGGGTATTAGAATCATGAGGATCCTAATGCCTTCGGTACCCGAGAACGTGGATATCGGCGCACAAGTCGCGGCAACCACTACCGATCAGTACCGGGCCGATGATTGGAGAAAGCCGATTCATGAATACCTCGAAACGGGAAGGTTGCCCAAGGGGAGACCTGAGATCAACAAGATCAAGAGCAAAGCCGCCGCGTACGAACTTAGGGATGGCACCCTATACCGAAAATCATACCTAGGACCATTGCTAAAATGCCTAAGTAAGGAGGAGGGGCGAGATGATCCTTAACGAATTACACTATGGGGTCATGGGAAACCACGGCTCGGGCCGCAGACCCTAGCGGCACGAGCTAAAACCATGGGATACTTCGGCCGTACATGAACGAGGACGCGAAGCATATGGCCACCGTTTGCGACGAGTGCCGAAATTCGGAAGAAGATACATGCGCCTACTGTAACATTAAACTCCGTCATCAGTCCCTGGCCCTTTGCTAAATGGGGAATCGACATCGTGGGACCACTACACGTCGGATCAGGACAAAGGAAGTATTTAATTGTGGCCACCGATTATTTCACCAAGTGGGTTGAGGCCGCTCCGCTAAGGCACATACGGGATAAGGATGTTTTTCGGTTCATCTCGGGGAACACATCATATGCCGCTTTGGGGTTCCTAAGCAAAGCAATCGTCTCTGACAACGGGAAACAATTGCAAGGCAAAAACATCGACCTACTATTCAACACTTACAACATCCGAAAGAGCAAGTCCACGCCCCTATACCCCCAAAGCAATGGACAGGCCGAGATCACAAACAAGACCATCGCCGATAACATGAAGAAGAAACTCGACGGGGAATATGGGGAATGGTGTGAAGAGCTCTACAATGTCTTGTGGGCATATAGGACAACTCGCAGGGAGGCAACGGGACTGTCACCCTTCATGCTAACATACGGGACCGAAGCCATCCTGCCTACGGAGGCGATGATACCTACCACGAGGACCGAAGCGTGGAGGAGAAACATCTCGGCGGACCTTATCTTGGCTAAACTTGACGATTTGGAAGAAACGAGAGAGATGGCCCTGCAAAAGATGGAAAATTACCAACGAAGAATCCAACGAGAATACAACAAACGGGTCCGACCAAGAGAATTCCAACCAGGGAAGCTGGTACTAAAGCACCTACCTAGCTATGAGCGTGACAAGAAGGGCGGTAAACTTGCACCACGGTGGGGAGGACCCTACACGATAGTTGAGAAAGTCGGAGAAGTGGCATACAAGATACTGAAGCCGGACGGAAAACCCGAGCCACGACCGTGGAACGCGACACGACTAAAGCTCTACCATCCGTGAGATCAGGTAAGATATCTTGTCATCTATTTCCGTGAAAAGCCGCGTGGGGTGGGAAATATGACAAGTGCGTCTGAATGGTCGTTTCGAACCCGGGGCGATGGCATTGTGCAAGTGCCGGGGCGACTTACACTAACACGGACTATTCGAACTCGGGGCGATGGCATTGTGCAAGTGCCGAGGTAGTTCAGGGGCCCTGGCGGTTGGAAACCAGTGGCCGATTGTCGAGGCATGAGTACTCGACAGTCGAGCAGTCAACATTGCTCTCCTCACAAGTGGCCGAATCACTTGCCCAAGAAGATTAATCGATAACTTCTTGGGATGTCGATCCCATAGAAACTAGGCAAGACCAACTCCCCTTCCACTAGATCTCGAAAGACGGTGATGAGATGCCTCAGTCAGGACATGGCATCGGGCCCGATGACCCTCCTTGTTGAGTGTGTTCGACAGAAACGGCATTTGTGACTAACCTGTCTATTCATGCAGGCATAAAAAAGGACAATAACGAGGCTACGACAGAAAAGCCACATACGGGCAACCCAACATAAATAAGAATAATGACATCAGTAGTGTAACAGCATCAGTAGCAAGAAGAGCAAATAAACCGGCGACGCAGCACCCCGTAACAAGCTATGCAAGAATTTAACAAAGTGTTCAAACGAATTACAACCCGAGGAAAAGGGCAAGACAGCGACGCAGCGCTACAAAAGACATGATCACTCTTTGGAGGAAGTAGAACCCGGGACAGCCTTCTTGGCGGCAGCATCGGCTCGCTTCTTATCAAGCACTGCCTTCACACCGGCTTTGACCTTCGAGACGAGCTCCCCACTGAACTTCACTTTCTCGGCAGCAAGATCCCGCGCTAGCTGCTCCGACGCCGCTTCAGCAGTGGCCACTCGATCGAGCAGATGAGCCTCCTTCCCCTTCAAACGAATGTTCTCCTCCTCCAACGAGGCTACTTTCTTCTGCTCGGCTGCCAAGACAACAAGAACGGTCAGTCACACAACAACAGCAACAAGATAACAACATGGAAAGCACGACACAAGGCACACCACCTTCTAACAAAGGGGCAATTATTCTAATCGACTCCTCGGACTCAGTCAGGCTACACTCGAGGGCAGACACCTTCGAAGAAAGTTCTAGGTATCGCTGTTCATTAAACTCATTAGTGGGGCAATACTTCTTGTGATCACTCCATTCCTCCCTCTGTCGAGAGTGGGCAGCCTGCAAACCCGCCAGTTGAGCACGCACCCAATCCAACTCATCAGAAACCTTTACGAACTCCTTAAGCTTCTCAAGAGCCTCTCGGCTACGCTTCGCGGTAGCGTCCCTCTCCCCCAAGATCCGGAGACGATCTGCATGCAGATCCCGAACCTGACGTCTTAGCCGACCACATTGATCTTCTAAGTTGTCGGCTAATAATGTTTTCTCGGCCGCTATACCTTGGAAGTGAGCTAAGTCCGCCCTCAAATTATCTATTTCCTCGGGAACATACTCAAACGTCTCGTACCGATAAAGTTTGGATTGAAGATCTTCAATATCGGTTTCTAGACGATCAATCTTAGCATCCTTATTGACTATTCTCTGTTGTAAGTTCGAGACATGATCTCGTTCTATGTTCGCTTCCCTCTTCAACAGACGACACCTTGTGGCAGCGTCGGCCTCCGCAATAGAAGATTCGGCTAAGCAGGGAGTACTAAACTTAGGATATTGGCACTACAAGATCAATCACAACTAGCTGCGAATAAAACGAATACCTTGGGTTTTGGCCAACTCCTTCTCCAGCCCTCGAGACCGTTCGCGCTCCTGCTACAGCAAGAGACGAAGATCCTCCCTCTCGATGGCCTCCCGGCGTTGGATGGCAGCATTCAATAGCGAGCGGTTGACATCCTAAAAACAATACCAACATAGTCAGCCCTAAACAAGAACAAAAACGAAACACCCGAACAGTTCAACTCACCAGAGGTCGAAGGTACTTTTCAAAGCCGGCCTCATACAACGAGACGGCATTGACCTTCTCTTCATCATCGGACAAAGAGGCGAAATCGGGAGAGATGAGCGCCCCAAGCGAGTTGCACATAGGGCCCGAGATAGTGAAGGAGGTATTGGAATTAGGAACCACGGTAGGGAAAGTCTTCAGCGGTTGACCCCCGACAGCAACGTTCTCCACATCACGGTCAATCAAACCGCCCCCACCACCACCCGATTTCTCCGTCTGACCCGACTCCCCCTCCTTACCAAGGACATCGTCCTCATCATCAAAAAGATCTTCTTCATCATCACCATCAGATACAACATACACAGTGCCATCGGCAAGCACAATCCCTTCACGGTCACTTCCCGGCACATCCTTCTAGGGCGGGCACATCCTCCTTAGGTTCTTTACCCCTACCCTTAGGCTTCCCACCTACAAAGGCAGACGAATCGTCAGACGATTTCTGAGGCGACCTCCCCAGAAAATGTGACAAAGGTAGTCGATCATCGGGATCCTCACCGTCCTTCGCCGAAGCACCAGCGGCCTTGTCAACCTTCAACTTCTGTGTATCAGCCGACGTCAGATCCATGCAAGGCAACAAATAGGGGCACGTACATGTACGTTAAATAAAAAACAATAAGTATATTTGTTACCTTCCCTGTATCCTCCTCGGCTCCGGCAATCCTATCCCTCTTCCGATGAACGAAAACCTCAGAAGGAGTACCCTGGGACTTAGTCTGAAAAACACCACCAAAACAAAACACTACCCCGTAAGTCGCCCGAGCCGATCAACCAAACTAGAGAGACAAAGAAATGCACTGACCCGATCAACGTTGACTACCCAGAAAGGATAAAATTCGGCCGGAGGAGGGAGCTTGCCACTCAAAAGAGGGCCGGAAATGGCCAGCGGAACCCGGTCCCAAGCCGTATCATTGGTATGACGGGCGTGCTTGTTGGAACTCTTTCCCTCGGGGTCCTCATCCAAAAGAAGTCTCCTGACTCCCTCGGGAAGAGTCTTATGACGGTGAGGGCTGGCAGCAAACCCGGCGAGATCGCCATTAGTAGTGGTCCCGCTCCGATAATTATCGGCGAAGCTGGCAGGAGTATAGTCACCCGCTTGAGAAGGATCGAAGGTAGACCAAGTAGTAGGAGCGCACTCGCCTCGACTACGCTTCTCCCACTCGGACAGGATACGGAAAGTGTTACCATTCCATTGGGCCAAGGCACGGCACGGACGGATCTTAGAGAGGGCCTCGTACAGGAACGGGCGACTAGGATCGTATAGAGGGAAACGCAGCCCGAGCTCTAGCTGACCCCTGGTGACAACGGTCGCCTCGGCCGAATGGGGAAATCTCAAAACATCCTCCTTCTTCAGAACGCCCCTCTGGCCTGACAAGAGCCTGACATCATACCCGTGAAGACCGAACTCATCTTTCAGTTGTTGAACATATTGCTCGTCCGTTAAGTCCTTAGCAGTCCTCTTGTCAGCCCTACAAGAAAACGAAGACGGGTTATCAGGAAAGATAGAATCTAGAGCACGATAATCATACTTGGAAGGACTCTCTACGACGAACAGGGAATCAAGCGATACGCCGTCGTCGTCGGAAAACACATAACTCACACACCTTCTTTCTGACATTTGAGGAGTTGAAGACGCCATAAAAACTAATGAGGAAAATGGCAGGAGAAGCGAAACACAGCCGGAACCGGAGATTGCAGCGGCAACGGAGACGGAGAAGACGACGGATAATGGAGAAGAAAGGGAAGAGATCTGCCGAGGAAATAGCCAACAGGAGATAGAACGAAGTTGCAGAGAGGATGGAGAAGGAACGAAGTTGCAGAGAGGATAGAGAAAGAACGAAGTTGCAGAGAGGATAGAGAAAGAACGAAGTTGCAGAGAGGATAGAGAAAGAATGAAGTTGCAGAGAAGGAAATAAGAGGGAAACAAGGTTTAGGCATCGGACTTATAAACCCCTCCTGTGGTGACCGGCAGAGAAGGTGAACCGGTTGCAGTAACTGAAGCGAGTGGGGAACAGCATGCGTGAAAACCGGCATGACCGAGGACGTGGGAAGACGAGGAGGTTATTCTTCCCCACGTGTTGACTACACGAGTGAAAGAAGGGGCATAAATGTAGGTGTAAATAATCCACAGGGACAGGTGGAATGATCCTAAGCCATGACGTACTGAAGAAAGTATGCATCTAGAGTACCGGATCACCTCTAGGCGCAAGAAAAGAGGAGCAGAGACAGCTCGAGAAATCGACGAAAAGGGGGGGAAAAGTTGTGATGCGATGGGCATCGGGTGCTGGAGCAATAAATGCGCTGACAGAGTTGGTAAGAAGATAAGAAGAGCTCGGCCAAGGAAGACTCGGCCAAGGACCCAAAGGGCGACATCGATCATCCCCACCAAGTGGGCGACATCGGGTGACGAGATAGCAGAAGAAGGCATCACTCGGCTTGACGTCCCGACCCGAACAAATAAGAACATCGGCTGAGACATTGACTGATCACCCGAGAGGAACATCTAGGAAGCTACGCCAGGCCTAACATCATAGTACCGATGTATCATCACTTGTAACTATAAATAGGGACCATGTAGAGAGAGGAAGAACTTAAGTGAAAAGTGAGGAAAGAGAGCATACTCATAGCATTGAGAAAGAGAGACATCCATCTTGTAACCTTGAATCGAGCAATAACATCCTCTTTAAAACCCCGTGGACGTAGGTAATCATGCCGAACCACGTACATCTCGTGTTCTATTACTTCTCTTGTTTGTTTTGCTTCCTTGTGTATGTGTTTAGTTACCTTTGGATGTAGAGGTAGGATTTTCTACACCTACAGGTTGGTTGGAGAATTAATGTGGAGTAGAAGCTTATTAAAAATTTTGTCATTAGTATTTGAACTTATACGAAAAACAACTGATTCTCTTTCTCTGTAGGACTTAAAAGTATTCTTAAAGAAGGCGTTATTCATGCCAAAAGAGAGGAGGCCAAAAAATGGTTTACTTTGAGTTAAATGGCATGATAGAATTTCAACCATGTACTTGACAGATGAGAATGAATTACTTGTTTCATCTAACTTTGATATGGATTTCCAAGTATGAACTAAGATTTTAAGTATTAGTGGTAAAATTTGGTAGGGGAATTAAAGTGGAGTAGAAGTTTGTTGAATTTTGGATGCTGAGAGAAGAAGAAGGCCAAAAAGATGGTTGTCCAATCGAGTCAACTCACCAGAACCAGGCTGAGCTGGAAACTGGACACATCAATTCCGTTATCCTTCCAAACATTGTCAGATCACGAGAGGGAGGTGTTCGCTGATTGTGAAGCCAGCCTGACGCGGTGCCCTCAACACAACCCCAGGCACAACTCAAGGATAGGGAAGCCAACTCCCAACTTGTAAATTGTGCGCGCAAGAACCTACCGAGTGAAACAACAACTCAGTTGTTTACACACCTTCGCCTGATGGACATGAGATGCTCAAGTGTGTTTTATTTTCATCAGCACATCTACTGCTACAATATTCAGCTCTGAATCTCATCCTCGGAAGTTAATTTCGACAAAAGGCAATCTTCTTAAACAACGTATAAATCACCACCACCCCAACTGCAAAAAAAAAAATAGAAGCTCTTGTAGATCAATATGCGAAAGGTAGAGAGCATTATAAAATCTCATGGGAAATGAAGGTGCACTAGCTAGTTAGTATTTGTACCCTTGTCAGGTCATCTATATAAGATTTTTTTAATTTTATGGGTACTTGATTTTGGATCGTTGAACTTCATGATAATCACACAATAAAATATGCAAGACTAGTTTAAGAGAAATACCTTATATCGCAAATCCATCGTACATGGATCATCTTTGGCAAAGCGGTAATACCTTTGTGGAGGTCATGGTTTCTCTCTCTTGACCTTAGCTGTAATGAGTAATTCCTTATACCCAACATCAATGGTTGTTGTGTCTCTTTTATAGGTAGAGAGAGGACCAAGTTCCTAGGATTTTAGTTTCAACTTTTGATCTCGACCGTCCATCAAGGAAGAGGATAATTAGGAAATAACTCCTTAATGAAACCTAATAAGTTTAGCAACATCTCAATTAGACCAAAGTTATCACATGTGCCCAATGAGATAATTCCATGTTTATGGAAATTATCTTACATTCTCCCACTGGTCCATGAGATAATTTGTATACTGGTTAATTGTAGAAAACATAAGGCGCGCATAATTGCTAAACCAAATTTAATGGTTATCATAATACCTTGATCAAGCAAACTGCTCATGCGAGTCATAGCGGTGGCACATTGTCCTGTTATCAATATGTTCCCTTCCATGTACCACAACATAAGTACCTTGCTCAACTAGGCCTTACATAGGAGTATCATAATGGTCCAGTGATGTCTTTATGAAAGACAATTTCTGTTAACATTCATCAATTCCCATAAGTGTATACTAAATACGGATACAGAAATAAATTCAGAAATACATTATTAAGAGCTCAATAAGTGTTCAAAAATAAGCACATAAATTATCTGAATTCAATAATCAATTACTCCCACATACCTAAGATTTTAATCTTTTCTTAAGAGGTCTTAAAAAGTAATTGTTCATTAGGTGCATCTGCGGATGCAATTGTGCTTAAGAAATAAATGAACAACAATTGTTTCTGAATTACTTGATTCACGCATATATACTCAAGGTTCATGTGTTTTGTTCCTTTTGTATCATATCGTGCTTTAATGCTGCGAAGCTAAGACGATAAATTTCAGCAATGTAGAGACAAACCTTAAGTCTCTAAGTATCGCAGTCATAAATATTCAAACTCAATTGTGGGACTAGTATTAATGGATTCTTCCTTTATAGAATCCATACATCCACAACAATTGAAGTCTGAAAACCCAATCAACTCTTGTTGGGTTTGCTAATTAATTATAAGACATAAGTTCAAATAGTATCTCAAAATTCTTGATAGCTTTCCTGTAATTTGTTCTTCGATTCTTTAGGCATTTAGTTAACATATCAACAACTTGTTATAAGTTTCATATCAGAATTCAGACGTAATGAAGATTAAATTTATATCTTCTATCCAACATGAAATAAAATCGTTAAATATGTTATTATCTCGAATTCCTTGAATATTCGATATATGCCTTATATGAGAGCTTTAGTAATCCATATGATATTACTATCACATGGTAAGCTTCATTGATATCTTTTATTTCAAAAATATAGAGATATGCATAAAGTCAAGATCACTACTCGTAGGTAGTATGTCTTAACATACAAGACCAAGAGTATGAATTTCTCCCATCGATCTTGAGGTATATGCATAAACTGTAATAATTTCATCCAAAACTTGAAACATTTATAGTTTTGTTGAATTTCATATACCATTATGGGAGGCTGCTTAAATTTCATACTTTGATTTTTAAAATTTGTAGACTAAAATTTATCATTAATAAAGACTATTTTCACATTTAATTAATGCAACTCTTAGGTCATACTGAGCTACTAATAATACTATGATAATTCTGAATAAGTCTTTCTTTGACATGGGAGAAAAACTTATTTATAATCAATGCGTCATTTCGTAGTAAAATCTTTGGAAATAAGTCTTGCTTTATACCGTTTAAAATTGCTATTACAAATCGTATTAGGTCATAAAGACCCACTTTCATACAACTGATTTGTGTCTTTCGAGCAATTAAACAATATCCGAGACTTGACTTTCAACCAATGATTTTTGCTCACATAGCATCAATCCATTAATCAAAATTATTACACATAATATTTGTGAACCTAAAACCGAGTCTTTGCCATTCCATATCAAAATGTAATAAATTCTTGTAAGAAAATCACTGAAACAACATGAATAACTTTCTTACAATCTCTGTTGAGACCTTCTTAATGCTGGTTCATGTTGTTATCAAAATATCTTTATTGGCAGTAGTTATATTATGGAGTATTGGATCAGTAATTTGTGGTCTTTCATTATCTAACATTCTGATAATGAGAAGATTCACAATATCTATAGAAATCTAAAATAAAGGGATCATTATCATGATTTCTTGAAAAAATATATCCACGTACTCCCACTGATTATGCCATCATTAAAAAATTTATATTTTCGGTTTCAATAAGTCTCATACTACGGTCAGAATGTTAAGGAATACCATTTGGATCATTTAGGAAAACCAATGAACCAACAATAGTTTCCAAATCCAATTTTCATTCTTTGGAATGTAAGCCCTCACCTCCAACTGAACAACCATAACTTAAAGGTGATTTAAACTAGGTTTCCAACCTTTCTATTCCAAAGTGTGTCTTTGAAACTTCTTTACTGGAAATCTATTTAAATTACACAGTTGCAAAAAGAACAAACATACACAAATGTATAGCCATTATGCATGGCTCATCATGCTTCTAACCATTTTCATAAAAGTATGATTTAGCCTTTTGATATACACTATTATGCCAAGGATAAGTTGGCCTTGTGTATTGAGCAACGATTCCAAACTTTTGAAGATATTATGCAAAAGATTTAGGATATTATCCTTTTTTGTCATACCTTTCACAATATTCACCACCTTTTTCAGACTTTATGATTTTCACTTTATCTATAATTGCCTCTCAATTTCAATATCGAATGTTCGATAAAACATCCATGGATTGAGATTCATAATGCAATCGATAGATTTACACAGTAACGCGAAAAATCATCAGGTGATAAACAATTTTATTTTCCAAAAACTGGACCATTAAAAGTCTACAGAATAATCATAATATACAATTAATAAGAACAAAATCTGAAATTTATAATAGAGATAAATGACAATTAAGCTTACAATAGTTACATACCTTCAATAAGATTCTCCTGTGGGTAAACCTTATCAAGGAAAAATGTGAGACATGAAAAATATCTATGGATATTTTACATTCTCATAGTTCAACATTATGTCTGTTAAATACTACAACTAGAATCACATGTGGGCAACGCACGTCCTAAAATGTATTAACAAACTCCAATAATTCTAAATATTTTCAACCTAATATAATGTGAATTGTAGTCACCTGTGGGTGGCTATTATTTCACATGTATATGAAACATTTAGATAATCTTAATGCTTGTTTAACGTGTGAAGAAAAACCACTTGTGAGCAGCATTGTTCTAATCGTTAAATCAAACTAAGAGGACTCAAAATATACAACACTTACCAGATAAGAGCATAGCATCACTGTGGTGATAACTAAACTATCCAACAAACATGTACAATTGCAAATATCACACTAACTTTCCTTGTGATATTGCACAGTCCCACTCAATGATATGGACATACTTGATCTGATCATAAATTTAGTCGATTATAAACATTTATGAGTAACCCCAAAACACTAATCACAAACGTTTATTCAAAAGCATGTCATACATATAAATTATGAAAACATCAACGCCCCGTAATTGAAAAATATCCAAACATGGAGAACCTTTATTAACCCAAAACAAGCATTAAGCAAATTTATTATAAGTATGTTTCAATAATGAAATCATTGAAGAAAAATTCTCTGATGCATTACTAGTTTAATTTGATGCAAGTTTGAAAAATCATAATGAAAAAGGGGTACAATGTGGATTAAAGTGAAAGGTGCTAGAATACGCAATGAACATCATATATTTTCACAAATATGAAGGAATTTATCAAAAAATAAATCCTCAATTTCTTTAGAGGATGCAATAAATATTGGATATAAAACAACTTAATAACAATTTTCATGAAAATCTGAAAATTTCGTAATGGGTTACTGAACTCGATAATGAGTTAATTTAAGTAAATTTTCTTTTATGTATTTCATCAGAAAACGTGAAAAATTATGTGGAACTTACTTAATTGTGATCTGTATTTTTATATGATGACACTCAGGTTAGAAAATGAAAAGAAATGACATTAGACACTCATTAAGACGTAAAATGATTCAGATCCATAATATATGATCAAATAAAAATCATATATTTCAATATTTTTCTTAACTATATGAACTCAAATCACCTGTGGGTAATTATTGTTCTAATATATTTAAGAAAAACAATGTCAAAAGCACTTAATAATATAATGGTTAAGGGTTAAAAAATTATTTGAAATCACTGTGGTGATTGCCAAACAATTTAACAATAATACCATTATCATAATAATCCGATAATCGCCAAATCTTACCGTTATGGTTTGGCGAATTCGTGCTTACAATAACATTATGATTATTGCTAAGATAAAAACAATACTCTAGTATCACTGTGGTGATAGCTAAAGAGTCTCGACAGAATAATCTTAAGCAATAATCTTACACAATCAAAAATCAACATTAAGGGAGAAATTATACTTTAATACCCAGACTTATAAATCATATCATAATACACATACAAAATTGGTAGTGTCAAAAATGGTTTCAATCATAAAATTTTATAAGGAATACGGTAAGAATTCGTTTCAAATTATACATTTAGTTTTCAATAAAGCGGAAGCATATTAATTGGTTCATATATTAATTTACATAATAAAACCATTTCATAATTTCTTAATATGATCATTGATATTTATTGGCTCCATTTATATAAACTGATTGCATCTATTCTTGTGCTAAAAAATAGCTTAATAATCTAACCCATAATATCAGTGAACCAAGATAAGCTTAAGTTCTGATTCCGTCGGAACCAATTTGTCTTAGTCAACGTGAACAGTTAAAACAAAAACATAAAACATTTGTCAGTAAAGACAAGGAACCAATGATAATATTAGGCCACTATTAATGTTCCTATTAATCGACTTGTAATGCCCATTTAACTTACCTTAAAGTTTTGTTACGTATTCTAGCCGTAAGCGATTATTACTTTTATATTCTTTATTTCCAATTAGACTTCTTAAAAAACTGGATAGGTCAGTGTTGGTTCAGGTAGGAACTGTTATAGGGGTTTATGAAACGTCAAAACACGTATGGTCCACTAATCCATGTAATTTTCTACACATGCCCAAAACGTTTAACTTGTTTATTTCGGGTTTTCAAACCTAATTTTCTACGTTAACAGAAGAAACGAAACCCCTTTCATGGAATGAATCGGTGATTAGAAAACCGAAATCTCCATATAATTAATTGATGGGATGCATCAAAATGATGCAGTCGAAAACAAAAATAAAAAAAAATACGATTAATGCATATAATTAACAGACGATCATGAGTTCTAAACACACGCTCTAGATGCCAACTATAAGATTTTTTTAATTTTATGGGTACTTGATTTTGGATCGTTGAACTTCATGATAATCACACAATAAAATATGCAAGACTAGTTTAAGAGAAATACCTTGTATCGCAAATCCATCATACATGGATCATCTTTGGCAAAGCGGTAATACCTTTGTGGAGGTCATGGTTTCTCTCTCTTGACCTTAGCTGTAATGAGTAATTCCTTAGACCCAACATCAATGGTTGTTGTGTCTCTTTTATAGGTAGAGAGAGGACCAAGTTCCTAGGATTTTAGTTTCAACTTTTGATCTCGACCGTCCATCAAGGAAGAGGATAATTAGGAAATAACTCCTTAATGAAACCTAATAAGTTTAGCAACATCTCAATTAGACCAAAGTTATCACATGGGCCCAATAAGATAATTCCATGTTTATGGAAATTATCTTACAATCTATGCAGAGTCTTAATTAACATATGCATAAGATAAGCCCCTAAACGGTGCTGATATCTGCGATTGTTTAGAACGTGGGTTCTGCTCAGCCTAGACTAATACAAAAGCAAGGACCATAAGAAATCATTATCTTTTCCTTTTAATTAAGGTGGTAATGGGTTTGTCAGAGTTGTGTAAAACCCTTGTCCTTGATTAATGCTTCTTTAAACCTCTTAAGTGCACCTTAAGAATCTTAATTCTGATTTTCACAAAGCCTGTTATTGATGACAGTCAAACCCAAGTTTAATATCCATTAGTGCTGGTGAAACGACAAGATAAGAAAATGAAGGTTTTGTTTATTCTTCCAAAACTTGATTACAGAACCGGCAATTCCTTTGTCTAAATAGGCAGATACGCCACCCAATTAATATCTTTCCTAACATACAAGATATTTCCTAACTACCGTATATACAAAATATATATGCAAATCCCTTAATACTCCCCCTCAAGTTGGAGCATGGAGATCACGAATGCCCAACTTGCGAAGAAGAAGCTCAAACTGAGGACGTCCAAGCGCTTTGGTGAAGATATCTCGCAAGTTGAGCCGTTGTGCGAATATGAGAAGTGGTAATAGCACCCGATTGAATGTGATCACGTATGTAGTGACAATCAATCTCAATGTGTTTGGTGCGCTCATGAAAACAGGATTAGCAAAAGAATATGAAGAGCGGATTGACTGTCACAATAAAGACGCATAGGCTGAGAGTGGGACACACCAAGAGATTTCAATAACGCCTTGAGCCAAGTGAGTTCACTACAAGTATAAGCCATAGAACGGTACTCAGCTTCGGCCGAAGAACGCGACACCGTGTGCTGCTTCTTTATCTTCCAAGATATAGGCGAGCCTCCCAAAAATATAAAATAGCCGGTAAGAGAACGACGACTAAGAGGGCAGGAGGCCCAATCAGAGTCACAGTAAGCAATAAGTTGGAGAGTATTGTCCTTACGTAGAACAATCCCTTGACCCGGATGACTCTTAAGATAACGAAGAACTCGAAGAGCAGCTTCCCAATGTGCAACTCGAGGAGATTGCATGAACTGAGCCAATACGTGCACCGAATAACACAATTCAGGACGCATAATGGTCAAATAAATCAAACGTCCAATAAGTCGGCGATACTGAGATGAATCTGAATACAAAGGTCCATCATCTAGAGCCAAACGATGATGTTGATCAATAGGTGAAGCAGCTGGTTTGGCTCCAAGAAGTCCAGTCTCAGAAAGTATATCCAAGGTATATTTTCGTTGAGATAAAAATAGACCTTCAGTACCTCGAGATATTTCAATACCCAAAAAATACTTGAGATGGCCCAAATCTTTCATATGAAAGCACCGACTTAAGTATGTCTTAAAAGTAGCAATAGCAGCGGAATTATTCCCAGCAATAATCAAATCATCAACATAAACAAGTACATTAATGGAATTCTCACCTTGTCGTAGAGTAAATAGAGAGTAATCAGCATAAGACTGTATAAATCCAAAAGCCTTAAGAGCACCTGCAAGCTTAGCAAACCAATTACGTGGAGCTTGACGAAGACCATACAAAGATTTATGAAGATGACATACTTTACCCGAAGAAGTAGTCGAATAGCCTGGAGGAAGTTGCATATATACTTCCTCATCAAGATCTCCGTGTAGAAAGGCATTGTGAACATCCATTTGGTGCAACTCCCAATCTTGAGCCACTGCGACTGCCAAAAAAGTTCTAACCGAAACCATTTTGGCTACGGGAGCAAAAGTTTCATGGTAATCAACCCCTTCAACTTGTCTATTACCAAGAACAATCAATCGAGCTTTATACCTTTCGACACTTCCATCAGAATTATATTTAATTTTGTAAACCCACTTATAGCAAATAGCCTTTTTCCCTAGCGGAAGATCAGTAATAGATAATGTACCATTTTTATCAAGAGCACCAATTTCCTCAGCCATAGCGACGCGCCAACATGGAAGTTTCACAGCTTCGGCATAGATGGTTGGTTCCTTAAGAGTAGTAATAGCGGCTAAAAACTGAGTGTGGTTAGCAGAAAATTTATCACACGAGACATAATTAGTTATGGGATAAGGCGTACCTGAGGATGTTGACGAGTGAGGAGTGGAGGAGCTGGGATCTATTTTTCCGATTGTATTACATACATAATCGCTGAGTCGAGTATTAGGAACCCTGGAACGAGTACTTCTTCTAACCCCGAATCGAAATACCACTATTTACTGGGTGACTTTCTGTAATCAATAAACCCTCTGAAATCTGAGAACTCTCATTCCTGTCCCCATCTGTCAAGTTCTTCTGTAACATCAGGTAAAACAATATCTGACATGTCACCTCTCCTAGTATGTGAATCATCACCCGGATTAGAAACCCCATGTGTAATAGTCTGTGTGGTCCATGCCACATGAGCATACAACGACACATCAACCGGTCTCGTATTTCTGCGTCGCGATTCTGTCCCTCACTGCATTGTCTTTGTCAGTCTGCATCATTGTGTTCTGTTGTCTTTGTCAGTCATGTCATCACATGCATTTGTCTTTGTCAGTCATGTCATCATCCATGCATTGTCTTTGTCCGTGCCCGCCTGTCAGTCTGTCCTCTCTGTCTCGTGCAATGTTGTCCTGTCAGTGATCAAAACACTGTCTGTAGCAGTAGAATTTCCACCAGTTACGGACTGCCCTGTCCTGGTTCTTTCACTCAAAAAAAAAAATCTGATTTCTCATTAGGAATTACCATCATATCATCGAGACAACCTCCTGTGTTATCATCTGTTGCATAAGGAAATCTATTCTCAAAGAAAACCACATCACGCGAAACAAAAAATTGTTTTCTTTCGAAATCAAATAACCGCCAACCCTTTTTACCATAAGGATACCCAACAAATACACAACGTCGACTTCGTGAATTAAACTTGTTTCAATCTCGAGGGACAAGACTTGCATAGCACAAGCATCCAAATACTCGAATATGAGTATAAATAGGTGATTTCTTATGCAACAATTCATATGGAGTTTTTCCATTAAGCAAGGTACTAGGTGTGCGATTAATAATATAAGCGGCACTAAGAATGCACTCACCCCAAAAACGAAGAGGTAAATTTGCTTGAAATCGTAAAGCGCGCGCCACATTTAATATATGACGATGTTTGTGTTCCACTCTTCCATTTTGTTGTGGTGTATCCACACAAGAAGTTTGAAATTCGATCCCTTGTTCACAAAAAAATGGAATTAGCAGAAGAAATTCAGTACCATTATCACTTCGAACCTGCTTAACTTGTCTATCAAATTGAGTCTTAGCCATAGCACAAAAATTCTTAAAAATCTGCACCACCTCAGTTTTATGTACCATTAAATAAACCCAAGCACAACGTGAATAATCATCAACAATAGTGAGAAAATAATGTGCACCACAAGAAGACGAAGTACTATATGCGCCCCATACATCACAATGAACTAAACTGAAGATATCATTTGCTTTATTCTCACTAATAGAAAAAGTAGCACGAGTTTGTTTCGCTTTAAAACAAATATCACATGGTTCTTTAAGAAACTGCTGACAATCAATTTTATTCATACCAGGAAGCAAAGAAATAATCTTATTAGAAGGATGACCTAAACGCCTATGCCACAAACAATAATCTTCACCGGTGGTAACTCGATTTGCCATAATCTGCGCTCCACTATGGAAGATATAGACCCCATCTCGTTCCTCACCCACACCAATCAGCGTCCTCGTAGTTCGGTCCTGTATCACACACAACTTATCAGTCAAAGTGACAATACATTTGAGATCTTTAATTAAGCATGCTAATGAAATCAGGTTGCAGTGAAGATCAGGAACGTATAAAACACGATATAATCTCATGTTGTCTCCAAACACCACAGTGCCTTCGCATGAAGAAACTGAGTATGTACCATTCGGAAGTTTTATTGAAGAAAAACCAATTGGATATGTTTTAAGAAAAAAATCTTTACTCCCTGTCATATGTATTGAGGCTCCTGTGTCAAGTATCCACTTACCAATCAGCTTCTCCTTCGAACCATCAATGTTCGAGTTTTTAAACATTCCAACAATGGCTTCCCATTGGGCATCATTAAGGGTATTAGCAAGACCCAGATGATCCTGTGATGAGATTGAGCTTCCACTAGAATTGGTATTTGTCAGTGCAATATTAGCTACAGTTGGGGACCACTTTCCATGACCAATAATTTTTCCATATTGACCGCGTCCTCCTCCTTGTCCACGTCCCACGCTAAACTCCTCATTCCACCATTTCGGGTACCCTTTCAGTTTAAAACAATTTTCCATATCATGACCTATCTTTCCACAGTGCTTGCAAGTTGGTTTCTCGGTAGAGACAGAGACCGCGCCCTTATCATATCCCTTTGATATTTTCTGAGTTTGCGCCGCAAAACCCACAACATCAGCACGCACATCACGAGTTTTTGTAATTGTTTGATGTCTTTCTTCTTGAACAATAAGAGCATATACACGACTCAGGTTTGGAAGTGGATCCTGAGCAATAATATGAGATCTAACAGTTCCATATACTGCATTATCCAAACCCATTAAAAACTGATGTATACGTTCTTCGTCACGTTGCTTATTCAATTGAGTGATAAGAGAATAAGTACACTTACCACAGCTGCACAAAGGTGGTTTAACATGATCATTGATTTCTTCCCAAAGAGCTTTCAAACGTCCATAATATGCTGGTACAGTATGTCCATCTTGTCGACATCTTGCTAGATCTGAACGTAACTGCATCAATCTTGGTCCATTACCAATAGACTAATGCTGCTTCAAATCATCCCATAATTCTTTGACAGTATCAAAATATGTCAAACTTGATCGAAGTGTGGATTCGATGGATGTAAGAATCCATCCAATCAGCATAGAATTAACACTCCACCAATCTTCAATGTACACATCCTTTTCATCAGGTTGAGTAAGTTTTCCATCCAAAAAACATGTTTTTCGTTTGGCTCGAAAGGCATTCATCATCGATCGAGACCATTCTTCATAATTATCACCATTAAACTTCACCGGAGAGATCAACATACCCGGATGATCTGAAGGGTGCAAATAATAAGGTGAAGTTGAATCAACTTTCCGTTCTTTAACATTTGAATTGTTTCCAGAATCCTTTCCAGTCATGATGCTAATCTTTTAGCAGATTTCTTAATTTAATTAGGTTAAGTCGAACCTGGCTCAGATGCCATGAAACGAAAAGATAAGAAAATGAAGGTTTTGTTTATTCTTCCAAAACTTGATTACAGAACCGGCAATTCCTTTGTCTAAATAGGCAGATACGCCTTTACAAATATGGTGAGCAGATTTCACCCAATTAATATATTTCCTAACATACAAGATATTTCCTAACTACCGTATATACAAAATATATATGCAAATCCC
Organism: Papaver armeniacum; assembly: GCA_023531295.1. NCBI lineage: Eukaryota > Viridiplantae > Streptophyta > Magnoliopsida > Ranunculales > Papaveraceae > Papaver > Papaver armeniacum. Next base: position 191,742 of record JAJJWW010006816.1, read on the forward strand.
TTAATAACCGGAGTTTGCTGGTCAAACAGAGATGAAGGAGACTGGAAACAACCTTTAATTTTTCTTTTTTCCTGAAAAAAGAAAAAAAAAAACACAACCTGTAATATTACTCTAGCTATGTAAGAGTGTAGTATCGCACACTTACTATCTATGCGATATAATCATGATCTAGTATGAGCGAAGGGCATCGCTCATGGTTAAACTAAAATGACGTATCAAATGATGTCAGCACAGTCACGAGTAAAGTGTGAAGAACCATGCGAAGTCAAGAGTGTGTGCGAGAATGATCTATGTGAATGTGCGATAATAACGCACAGTGAATCCGAAAATAAAGGATTTATGTGCTGTCATCCACTATGTAATACCCTATATAAAGGGTAGACCAACATGTAAAAGAGAGAGATCTTTTGAGTGCTTAGACAAGAAATTTAGGAGAGAGAAAGTTTATTTCGGAGAACAAGTTAGGGTTTTCTTATCATCTTGTATCCAATTTTGAGATCTTAATGAATGATTATGTGATTTCCACCATGATTTCTTAGATTATTGTCTAGATTCTTACAGGGGTGTAGTTGTGGGATTTCCTGCAACTACATTTTGGCGCTAGAAATAGGGAACATGAACCTGTGATAAGCCCTGTTGGTGAATTGATTTAGGAGTAAAATCTCAGAAGTTTAGATTTCAAATCTTGAATAATCAATTGAGATTTCATCATCAAAGTCCTATTATTCTCTTAAAAACAAATTTTCCTTAGTTAATATAAGAAAGTTGTGATGGTGAGAATCGAATCTACTGTAGAGCAAGCGGAAACAATCAGGAGGAGTAGAAGAATTGTTGGAAGAAGAAGAGGCGAGGCTGCTGAATCTCCAAGAAGATGAGAAAGAAATAACCAAAGGAATGAAGTTCAACCTGAATCTCCAAGAAGAGGAGAAAGAAATAACCAAAGTAATGAAGCTCAACCTGAACTTCCGCGAACCAGAGCAACGTAATGATGTTGATTATGATAGAGTAAGTGTTCATACTGCAAGAAAATATTCTACAGAAGAAGATATGCAGGAAACTGGAGATGCAGGATTAATACAAGGAAATGACGAGAATATGACGATTGAAGAACTTCGACAGAGATTGAGAGCAGAGCGAAGAAGAGAAGGTGAAGAGCGTGCGAATTTGATACAATAAAATAATGATTTGAGAGAAGAAAATATAAGATTACAAGAGCAGAGATCAAGGAGTACCACACGTGCAAGTTCCAGAATGAGAACAAGCAGAAGCTCATCAAGACGAAGTTGATCTAATAGGCAAGATGCTAGGCGAAGGCAACCTTTGGGTATCATTGAAGAAAATCTACAAGTAGATGATAACTTACAAGATCAACGGGAGAGAAGACGTGCAGAACAAGATCTAGCAAATAATCGATATGCACACCCACGCGAACTTCTCCGCAGACAACAAAATCAACGAGATAACATAAGAGAAAATGCCTGCGAATCCCGTCGCACACATCATAATTCTGAAAGTGAAGAAGATGATCCAGAGCAAGGGCGGATGATATTGCATGGAAGTGAAATGTTGAGAGATCAATTTGAACGCGAAGAGGAAGATGCACGTGCAAGAAATGAAAGAGATAGACGTAGGAGAAGAAGAGAAGAGGAAGAAGATAAAGAAGTGCAGGAGGCTATGCGTCAAAATGCTCATGAAAATAGAATGAGACAAGCGAGATTAAAGAGACCTATGCGACAAGACATAGATCAGACTATGAGCGAAGAAATTCTTAGAGAAATGGCGGAACTAAGAGAAATGATGACGGCGCGAAGAGATGGTGGAAGGAGACAATTGGAAGAAGCAGTGGAGGAAGCTGGAAAAACACCTTTTGCGAGACAAATACAACTCGCAATAATACCACCTAAATGTAGCTTACCCGTATTCACTAATATATTTGATGGAAGTACATGCGCGGTACATCACATAAAAGCCTATAGCCGATCTCTATTGCAATGGGAAGAGAATGATGCGGTATTGTGTAAATATTTCCTAGCGAGCTTGACAGGAGAAGCTTTGCAATGGTTTGAAGGGTTACCAGTGGGAACTATTAGATCATTTCGTCATCTACAGAACGTCTTTTTGGGACAATATATCAGCAATAATATATCACGTCCAGGAATTGAAAAGGCGTTCAGTCTTCGCAGGAGGATAAATGAGAGTTTGCGTGATTTAACCACGCGCTAGAGAACCATGTGTAGTGAAATGGCAAGACGAGTAGATGAGCGAAATCTCATATTAGATTTCGTCAATGCACTCTTTCCTACAGATTTATTGTATACGCAAATCTTCAGGATAAAAGATACAATAACTATGTCAGAGTTGCATGAATATCAAGAAGAATATATAGCACTTGAGGAGAAGCAGAGAGAAATGGAGTCTTACCCAATTGCGATGTCAAATGCGAATGAAAGGAATGCAAGTTTACTTCCAAGAATGACAAATGTTGTTGCGAGCACATCTCAAGGAAGTCAAGGAAAGAAAAACTTGGTAGAATACAAAGAGGAAGGACAAAAGCTTGTAGCCATGGGAAGTAGAGATCAAGAGGAGTTCGAGAGAGAATATCAAGAAAAACAATTCCAAAATCGTGGAGGAAACAATAAGATTCAAAGAATGGATAATCAGCCTGAAGGTTATGGAGGTCAACAACCGTACTATAATCGACGTCAAGGAACTGGTAAAGTGGTTTGGGAGCAGATAAAAATGCCTCATCTAAATACTGCAATAGATAAAATCTGGGAAGCTGTAATTTTAATGGAAGATATTCCAGAACCACATAATGTGGGAGATGAACCACCACCAAAAAAAGAAGTAAAGAGTTTTGTGCATATCATCGCTTTCATGGTCACACCACAAACAACTGTAGAAATGTAAAGAAAATCATACTGCGAATGATTGATCAGGGAAAACTAGATCATTTCTTGGTGCAACAACCACATAATCTACCACCACCACCAAAGGGGCATACGCAAAGTGCAGAGAAAGGAAGGACTGCATACTTAATAGAAGTGGGAGCAAAGGCTAAGAACTTGTATTGTAATTCGATAATACATTCATCCAGAAGTATAGATGACTTTCATGATAATATCTTAAGTCGAGTCCATGCGAGAGATGTTGATGGAAGAGAAATTCTTAACCTTGCAAAGATGTCGCCCTTGAAAGGTTGGCAGAAACAACCGATTTCGTTTAACTCAGAAGAGGTGCCAGGAGGAGGAGAGCCACACGAATGCCCATTGGTGGTGAAGTTAGGAATAAATCCAAAAGCGAAAGTTGATAAATATGAAGAGGATAATGCGAGTACGTGGTCTATAGATAGAATATTAATAGATCCTGGAAGTTTCGTAGATATTCTATTCTACCATACATACAAGACTATGGGTGGAAGAGATGATGAGTTGATTCCATCAACGTACAAGATTTATGGTTTTAATGGTACAACCAATAAACCGAAAGGAGAGATAACTATGCGAATTCCTTTGAAGAGCATGACATCAGAGATTATATTCTACGTAGTTGACATAGAATCACCTTATAATGCTTTGATTGGAAGACCATGGCTCCATAGCATTCTGTCAGTTGCTTCAACTTTCCATCAGTGCATCAAATTCCCTATGCCCCAAGGTATCGGAATCATAAGAAGAGACCCAATTGAAAGCAAAACCTGTCAGGAAATAGATATTGATAAGTGCGAAGAGCGTGCCAGCAAACGAAGATATTGGAAGAAGCAGGTTAAGGAATGTCAAAGAGGCGAAAGGCTAATGGTTGATGTCGTATCTAAAAATGAAGAAGTTAATAAGAATGATGTTGTAGCAGAGTCTTCTGCGAGCAAACGCAATAAGCGAATTCGAAGGACTGAATTTCAGGAAGGAGAATGGGTGTTGAGGCAAAAGTTACATATTCAGAAGTATGGTGAAGGAGTCATGGCAAGTGGTAGGCCTGAGAAAGGGTTTATTTTATAGCCTACGAGTGATACCGCAAGCGCACGGTGTCTGTTATGAAGCACAGGGCAAATACGAGTCGAACCACAGAGACTTGTGGTGCCGATAAGTGATCAAGGCTTGCTAGACTGAGTTTCTAAGTAATGTATGTAACACAATATTGGTTGTCGAAGCGACTGAGGTAGAAATGTGACACTAAACTAAGGCAAAGAACAAAGGATTGTAACTAGGGCTGCAATTCCACCACTAACCTACACTGTGTCTTCTACTCATGATATTACTCTTGTTCTTATGACAACTAAGGGAGAGGTGTCGAGTCTGCCTTATGTCTAAGATGTTTCCCAATCGATAATTTTAATCACAACTAAGGTATTTATCCTAAGTATTAACCGTCCGACTAAAGCACAATTAATCTGTAGAGAAACATTAGTCTAATGAGCTTGAGTTGTAGCATAAACAACACAGGATAATCCAACTACAAAGGCATCCATGGTGGTGGTATACACTTGTGAGAGCAAAGTGTGATATGCTTTGAGATTAAATCTATCTTAGAAAATATTCAAGCATTCAAGACAAAACATGAGCATGAAGAACACAGTTGTAAATTAGGGTTTCATGGAGACCCTAACAACTAAATTAAAACATTGAAACTACAATTAAAACACAAATTTCAATGCAATGCAGGTGGTAGACTAGCTTTAACAGATCACAGATTACAGTCCTAGCATGCATATATGGAGTGAAAAAGGAATTGAGAGTGACCAACTTGCTTAGCCACAGTGGCTGTATTGCTCAATTCTTTGTCTTTCCCTGGGCTTGCTCTGTTTGTGCTTCCTAGCCTTTCTCCCTTTTGGTTTGCACAGTCAGCATATAAGAGGCACCTCCGCTAGCTCAACAAAAGAAAATCGGTCAAGTGCTAGTTCAAAGCAAATAGAATAATACAAGATGACTAAATGACTAAACTATACTAGCAATGCAGATTAAATGACTAAATGATTAAACGACTAAACCACTATGGAGCTGGACAGAGCTTAATTGACTAAATTATGCTAGCAGTGCAGATTATTGTGCAGTGTGCTAAGTTACCGGCGAGAGTGCAATGATTGATGGGATGTACAGGGGTGTAATGCAGGGCAAAGACTAAGAAGGGAAAGATGGAAATTACAGCTAGCTATGCAGATATGCAGGGTTTGACAAAAACTAGATGCAAGAATGCAATAATAGAAAGTTATAAAGGATGCAGAAATCAGCAAGTTACAGCTAAGTTATACAAGTTAAGGGCTAAAACTTCAATGCAACATGAGTATTTACAGGGAGAAATGGAATTCCAGTCAAGATAAGCCAAAAATCGACAAGGCACGCGCCAAGTCCCCGGCAACGGCGCCAAAAACTTGGTAGGCCTCTAAAGGTGTTTATAATTTATGGCCTACGGGTTATACCGCAAGTGCACGGCGTCTATCGGAGACGCGGCAAGTACGGGTCGATCCACAGAGATAAGGGGTGCTTTCAATGATCTAAGGCTTGGCTTTAAACTGAATTTCTAGTGACAGAGTGACAAAAGGGTGTTTTGTGCCGAAACGGCTGAGATGTAATGGTGTGAACCTAAAATGAACTACAAATGGTGACAATGGGATACTAAGGTCTTTGATTCCACCACTAACCTACACTATGCCTTCAACTCATGGTATGATTCTTATCCTTATGACGAGAGAAGGGAGGGGTGTCAATTCTCGCCCTATGTCTAAGGTGTTTCTCCACTTGATAATTTTGATCACAACAGAGGTATTCATCCTAAGTATTAACTGTCTGACTAAAGTACAACTAATCTGAGGATAAACAATAGTCTAATTAAGCTCAAGTTGTAGCATAATCAACTCAGAGGTGTTCTAACTACAGTGCATCCATGGCGTTGGTATGCACTGTGAGAGCTAAGGGTTGACAAGCTAAGATCAAATTTCATCTTAAAAATAGTTAAGCATTCAAGAAAACATATGGAGTATGAGACACACAGTGAGAGGTTAGGGTTTCATCTAAACCCTAGCAACTTGATTTACAACATCATAAAAACACAAAATAAACCTAATTGACTACACTGGCTAATCCAGGCGTGAGCAAAATCATCTTCTACTTCTCTTATTTATACATGCAAAAGTAAATCCAAAATACCAAACCCTAATTTCTATTTTAATTCGAAAAATCAACAAACCCATACACCGACTCGCTTCTCCCTTCGTCCAATCGCCGCAACTCCATGCGTGGTTGTTGTGAAACCCTAGCTTCTAGTTATCTTTGAATTAGCTTCTAGGGTTGGTAGAGGCTAAGAAAGAGATAACTCGAAGTAGAGAGGGGTAGCGGTACTACCGGAGTTGTTGTCGCCGGCAAAGTGATGATGAAGGTGGCGGTTGCGTGGTGGAAGAGCGAGCTCGCTCTGTCGTGGGTAAGGGAGGAGAAGAAGTTGCAGAGAGGTATGGGGGAGAAGAAAGAGAAGAAGAAAAGAAAATGGGTAAAGCTCGATAGGGTATAGGGTATGGGGGCTTCGGTGTTGAGCAGTGCATCGGGGAATGATGAGACCGGCCTAGCGAGCGTAGGATGAAGTCGGGTGCGATCCGAACGGCTCGGGAGGTAAGCGGTTTTGGCTTGATCTAGTGTTGCACGGGAGCAGCGATCTATGATGCACGTGGAGGCGGCGACCATTGGATGTGGAAGATAGAGATCTCAACGGCTTGGAGTGTACGGGTCGCGGGTCGGGTCTAGCTCAAGCCCATGTCTTGTAGATGAGTTGCTACTTGTTGGGTTGCAACTGTTGCGCGCGCGGGCTTCGGCTTTCTGCTCCTTGGGCACTTGACTCCAATTCTTCGCTCTTTTGGCTCCTCAGATTCTCCAAGCTTTATTTATTGCCTAAAAACACAAAATTAATTAATACAAATATTTATTCTTGAAAACAAAGAAAACACAGAGTCTGGGATAATATCTGATTTCTAAGCGCAAAAGATGAGTAAAATGCCAATAAAAAGGTGTATAAATATGCACTATTTGGCACTCATCAGCAAGCATATGGGAAGGGCCGTATAGAGTCAAGAAAGTTATTAGTAATGGAATGTGTGATCTAGAAGAAGCAAAAGAAGGAAAGACATCAACTGAAATCTGGAACCAGGTATATTTGAAAAAGTATGAACCATGCGACAACTATCATACGAATGAGACTAAAGAGCTTATGCGAATCAATATTCTGAAAAAATATATGCGAACTCAAAGAAGAGCAAAAAACAGAAGAAACAAGCGAGTAGTCTGCGAAGTAAAACTGTTTTTCTTCATGAGTAAGAACATAATAAAAATTCTATGTACTAGAGTTGTATAACTCAAAAGTAACAGTGGAATGAAAAATTTTATTTCTTTATGAAGATATTGAGTTAAGAAAAGGCAAAAGTAAGACCTTAAAATAAGACCTTAATAAAAGTCACCAGAAGTAAAGACTCTACTTAGGGAGGCTAGGTGTAGCGCCCCCTAAGCTAGCAGCTGACTAATCCAAGAGATTAACAAGAAAATGAGGCACTAACGATCTAAATATTTAATTAAAACACTAAGAAAGAAGTTCTAAACAAAGATTAACCCGAATCTAAACCCTCTCTGAAATAAATACAAGAACTCCTCTCAAGTGATACATATTTAATAATGAGTTGGTTTACAAATAGAATATAAATACAAAAATAAACATATGCGGAAGTTAACCAACTAACGAAACCAACTCCTCGAAGCTTTCGACGCCACGTGCACATCTTGATCTGTCTCTGAAAACTGAAAGTGGGAATTGAGTGAGCACATCATCCCGAAGGGTGCCCAGTAGAAATAACAACTAACTTTCGAGTAATCACTAGAATGATTTAAAGACAATGCAGGTTTTACTGAAAACCGTTAAAACACGGAAAAACGGATAAAGCATATTAAAATAATAAGTTGTACTGAAATATAAAATTCTACCAACCATTAAACCGGCACACATTCACAACATAAAAAATAGTTGAGCGACGTCTTCCTTCGGAGTAGCAAGGCATGACTGTTGCGGATTCTTCAATGATCATTAAAGCGCCCATGAGGTTTCCGTCCTCAAGTCATAAACGATATGTACCTTACCAGTACCTCATTCTACGCGCACTCTACATAGCAGGTATTCATAGAAACTAATGGTAACAACATTATATCCGACCGAAGTGCTTACACAGTGCAGAGCCATATACACCGCGTAAATCCAACAATCTTATATAAAATTCTCAACATCACTCTCTATAAACACCAAAACATAATATAATAACTTTTGAAAGTAATTTAAAAGAAACAGTAAATATTCACGTATGAGACATGCGTTGCCCCCGTACAAAAATAGGGAAAATATAATGGCCAAATTAAAACCATACCTATATAATATTCAAACCAACGAGGCCTATCTAGGTTTGCTTATATTAGGTATAACATTTGGGGGCACACATATCACACCAACCAAAAGGAAAAGGTTTCCTTACATGCTAACAACAAGTAAAGTTTGTAACTACTTTCCAATCAATGGAAAGAATCACTTTTTGAAGATAAGTAAATACTCCCAAAACATAGGTATTAGTTGTTTCTAAAGATCCAACCCCATCCCAAAATGTAAAAGAAAACTAGTTTGTATTACACACAAATACTACATGCATACACATATCATATACTAGCAAAGATATGCATGCCTTTTGCAATATAAATATATTTATAAAACAATAATGAATACAAGAGAGTTCGTTATCAATTCCCACCTCTTTTGATGACAAGCCTCGTCTACCTCGAGATCCGTAATCCACTGGTTCATCCTTTGAATCGATCGTTGTTAATACAGACTAACTGTTAACCACACAATCATTCTAAAGATTAGCCAAAAGGCTCATACAAGGCTCATAACACAATCTCATACAATTCTCTAGTTATAAGTTAAGTGAACTATCTAATGGTTCTAAGCCCACTTATGGTTCTACACCTTTTCATTATATATCCTTAGAACATATAAAGGTTTACTAATTCAATTAGGTTGGTTCTATAGTCCATTAGATATGTCTTATGAATATCTACAACTTTGTAGAAGGAACCAAAGGTTCATTCAGACCACAAGTGGTCCAAAAGATCAAAATAGAAAAACTAGGCCTAAGCCCAAGTCTACCAAACTCGGCCCATTAACACAAGGCCTGGTCCAAGAGTCAAACGACGGTCGCTAACAGTCAAATTAACAGTCAACGTCTATTCAAAGTCAATTCCAAAGTCCACTGGTCAAGGTCAAGTCTAGGTCAAATGGTCAGAGTCAAATAGGAATCGGTGAGTCAACTCAGTCAACAAGATTGATTCAGGTCAAAGGGTTAACTCAGTCAGATGGTCTGAATCAGGGTAATCTAGGTCATTCAGGTTCTGACTAAGCTGAAAAAGCTCAAGGCCAAAGCCTTTGCACAAGCCAGAGCCACTGCTCAGGCCAAAGAATATTAATGCACAAACAAAGTGCAAAACCTAACCTGCCAAGACTAAAATGATGCAATACACAACAAGCTAAACACAAAACAACGTCTACTCTTTTAACAACTCAATTCAATATTAACAACACCATTTCTAATTCTTGATCCTCAAACAATTCTAGTTCTGTCACTATCTAGATTCATCACCATTTCATTCAACAATTACAACTCTCCTTACAACACTAACATAATTCCTTCCACTAAGCTTCAGTATCAGTTTAACATCAACTTCTTTCCACATTCATAACACCCCTGCAATATCTACTTCAGTTATAACCCTTGTGTCTCACCACCAACTCAACTTCACATATGCCATTAACACCTGCAAGTCCTTCTCTTCTTACTAACCACCAGTTTCATAAACCACAACCCCAGCATCTTGTACTCAACAATTCAGCATCACTAAGAAGACACCACCACCCTAACTTCATCAACTGTAACTCAACACAACACCTCAGTTGAGGCCACCACTGGCATTCATCTAAATACCACCAGAAACTCCCAATAGCATCGCTATAACTTATAACTCAGTACAATCATTTACATCTGCAAATCCAATTCAATTGTCCATGGAAGTTATTCATTCTTCTTGCTCCAACTCATAAATCCCCTAATTCATTCATCTAACCTCAATAGTATCACAATCTAACTGTCACAGCTACAGCTAACCCCATTCTTCTAATGGCAGGACTCAAGCTCTTCTTTCAACCATGTCCAATCAGTACTAACACTTGCAACACAGTTCACCACCAACAGCTTTACCAATACCAATTTTAAGGCATCCAGACTCCAGCATCATCACCTGCAACTCCATTCCCAGGCAACACCTTCACTATAATCTCATCCCTGACCTGCAACAACCATTCATCTTCTTCATCTCCAACTGAGCTTGACTCAATGAACTCCCTGAAATCATTTAGCTCCACCAGATCGCAACTGAGATTCCTAGGATATCATTTTATCCATCAATTACTACCTCCATATACAGATACTCTCAAGAACAAACCCTAATATCATTGAAACCTTAGTTCTTCAATTTCTTCGCAAAACAATCCAACGCCAACAATTTAAACGACAACCCAGTTGATCTTCATCCATCAACAAATCAATATGCTTCTCAATTTAAAATAACCCCAAATAAGATTCAAAACCCTAACCCAAAACTCAATTTCCTTAAGAAACCAAAATTAAACCTTATAGAATACTTTCTATCTTAATTAACAACGAACCCATGAAATTATTCACCAAAACAAACTCAATTTCATAAATAAATAACAACAGATTAAGAACCCTAATTAAATCTCTGATTTACCTTCTCTGTGAAGTCTGAATCATTTATCCTAATCAACTCCACCACCAATAGACTCTACACGATCCATCTCTTGATCACACGATGTCCTAATCACTAATTTGTTCCCCAAATAATCATCTGGAGGAAGAACATAAGGAGGCAGAGAAAAGAATAAGAAAGAAGAAGAGAGAAGAAGAAAGAAAAGATAAGAAGCAAATCTTCTCGACTTGGTCTTGATAAGGCCGACCAAAATGCTAAAGGCACCCAAGAAACGGATAAGGGCAGACAGGCGGTTTAAAAGCAAAATGGTATTTTGCCCTTCATACTAATTTGATGATATCTTCTTTGTCCGGTATCCGAGTGACACGTTCGAGTAGTCTATTTCGTATAACTTTCCGAGACCTATTCAACGGTACTAATTTCGTATCTAGGTCGTTGTTAGATTAATTTCTATTAATTAAAATCCACGTTAACTAATCGAGTCATTAGCGGTTAAATCGTGTCTTGAAGGGTCTAATAGCGTTGACGAACTTGAGGGTCGTTAGACTAGGCATACAATTGTGGCGTGCACCCTAGTTCGCATAAATGCAAGAGGCAAACAAAAGACCTAACCCACGTCATAATTGGGGAAAACCTGGTAAACATGGCTCAAGGGAAAGCTACATCGACCCTGGAACTTGAGTCATGGAGATTTGGGGGAAGATGAAATCTCATCCAGGAGAGACACCATAATTGAAAGATTAAGGTAATAAGATCTCTCCTAAGGAGTGCAGAAACTCGATCAGGGCGCCGAGGTACACGGTTGAGTCAAGAGTGCCCGGGGCGTCTGGAGCGTACCTTGCCACTCTTGACAAGTCCTGACTATGATGCACTCGGTCCGAAGAAACCCCACTTAGGGTGCGGTCTCGTAACCATGAACCTTATCGGTAGAGGGATAAGAGATTGCGAAATCAACTGATTGTTGCATTACCGGATGGGAGGAGCCCACCCTAACCCGTTAGGAGTAAGCTTCCTTGAAGGGGCAATCAGGGGGAATATAAGGATGGCACCCTCCAATAGGGAGCTGAATTGTGTCAAAAGACGTAAATATCATGAGGCTTTTTACTCACGGGAGTATTAAGGCTTATCGTATTTGCTCAACAATTAAACCTACAGAGGCAACAATACAAAAATATGATAAGGCGAGATTACACTAAAATGTAAGGACCGCCTGCGATCTCGTGGCACAAGAATAAGCACTATGATAGGCAAAATAAGACCTTTAATTAGGAAGACAAAATAAGACCTCATGAATTAATGCTCTCTGATCGCAGAAGGTAAATATACTTCGAGTCACAACTGAGGCAAGAAACAAAGACATGTTTATTCGTCCATTATTTTGTGGCAACTAACAGAGGAAGGAATGGGAATGCAAGCATGAAAAAGAATGTTACTTGCCCCATATGATGGACTCATGCACATGTGAGAAAGGATGGTGCTTTGTTATTCACAAAATGGAGGTAAATCAAAGAAAGTCTATATTAAAGAAGCAAAATTGATGCTTAAAAAGTGTACATTGGAAAAGAAGTTTAAAGAACATAAAGATATACAAGAAGCAGGAAAAAATTGTACATAGGCCAAAAATGATTAATTTTCGCCTGGATTGCCTTCACCATTTCGCTCATCCTCAGAATCACCTCCATCATCTCGCTCAGCATCAATATCACCAGTTTCTTCTTCTTCGTATTCTTCATACTCTCCTTCATGTCAGACATTACTTCATTGGGAGAAACATCAGCAAGCTTATAATTTGAAAGAGGATTGTTATTATCGGCACAGATTTTCTTAATTGCTGCATCACGGACACGAACAACATCTTTGCTATTATTGGAGATAGTGATAATATAGTTCGTCTTAAGTTTCTGATATGTGGAGTTGCGAGCGGTTAACTTCGCATCCAACTTCTCAGTTTCCTCAAGACGTTTCTTCTCTTCAGCAATTAACTTCGCCTTTAGTTAAGAAATATCCTCAAGGTGTTTCTTCTCTTTCTCTGCGAAAGAATGACAAAGAGTTAGAATCAAAAAGGGATGTTTTCCTCAAAAAGTAACAAGTACAAAAGAATAACAAATGACCTTCATTATTAGAAATAATGTCTTTAACCAATGAAGAATGTTCAGACTCAAGGCTCACAGTCACAGCTAAATCTTCTCTAGCATTGTTTAAGACTCTAGCAGCCCAATCAAATTCAGCGTCACTTTCTATGAGAAGTCGAAATTGAATCAACTTTTCTTGTTCAATAAGTGCGTTCTTCTCGCTTATAGCAAGATCTCGATCTATTTGAACTTGGAGAATGGTTTCTTGGAATTCCTTCAACGCCTTCGCACCCTTAAGAACATCTTGATCCTTCTCATTAATAAGGGAACTATTTTTTGCTTCAGAACCTTAATTCTTTCTTTGGATTCCAAAAACGACGTTTAAAACTATTGCTAGTAGTCAAGGCGCTTCTATGGTCAATACTGAGAAGTTGGTATTCTGATTTGAGTTCCTCAAGAGATAGGGTATTTATTTTGTCTTCAGTAAGGTTATTCAAAGAAGAATTAAGATAATTAAGAAGGGTGTCATCATCAACAGGATGATGGGAAGAGCGAAATAGAGAGGCTGCTTCATCGGAAAGACGATAAATTTCTGCAAGAATATATAATTAAAGGAAAGCAAAGACAAAAAAATAAATAAAGAGAGAGGAATAAATAAAAAATAATGTACCAGTTAATTGATCATTCCTTTTGCGAAGATCTGATATCGTATCCGCATATGAAGAAACTTCAGCTTCAAGGTCGAATTCTTAGCTTCAAGAGATCGAAGTTTCCTTTCATAATCCGAAGATATCACATATGACATGCGAGAATCTGCGAAGATAAAGAATTAATATTATATTACAGACATTAAACATTATTAAAGAAAGTGTAAAAGAATAGAAATTACCAGGGAACCAAACGCAAGTTGAAAGCTTGGGCTTAGCATGAATGAAGCTCCACGAAGAGACGGATCATCCAAAGAAGCGGCATCACAAATCTTCGAAACCATTCCAAAGCTCCGAAGTAATTTATCATTCCCTACAGCAGCCATGAAATCAGAGAAGAGACTAGAAAGTTGTCCCATAGATGATGTGATTGAAGGATCTTCGGAGAGAAGAATGTCATCATCATCATCACTAGATTCTGAGCTTGAAGAAGAAGAGAGTTCTTTTCGCTTCTTGGAAGGATTCGCAGAAGAAGGTTTAGAAGATCTAGAAGCGGTCTTCTTATATCTCTTTACACCTTTTCCTTTCTCTTTAGCACGAGAAGTCTCCACCTATGCGAACAATCAAGATAAGAAACTAAGGCAAAAAATATTGTTAAAAATGGAAAAGGAATGTTCCTTACGTCATTGTTATGCGAAGGAGACGCACTGGATAGAATCTTAGCCTTTTTAGCTTCACTCGTTCGCTTAGCAGCCTGATATTAAAAGAATTAGAAAATAAGAGACAAAGAAAAAGAAATCATGCTAAATCTAAAATACTTCTGCGAAGATAGCATACCACTTTCATATTCTCTTTTTCGGACAAGATGAACTCCCAAGGTTGATAAGCAGAAAACTTCTCAGGAAGGGGAAGATCGGAACCATCAATAGCTCTTCCAAAAATGTAAGGACCCACCAAGATAACGGGACAATCAAGCCATCGTGTGTCATTAGATCTGCGAGCAGTGTGATTGGACTTGTCATAAAAATCAACATCTCGCATGATCTTATCGTCCTCAGCGATACCATCTTTCCTTCTCAAGCGAATGGCCCACTTGGATGAGTTATTCTTCATAATCGCAATGTAGTAATGCTTGAAGAAATTTTCTAGAGTGTAATCAGCAGGATTGATTTCTTTATCACGATGTAAAGGATTTCGTACATCATAAGAATACAAAGACCCTGATCCAGCTGCGCGATGAGCATATTCCAGAATTATTCTAATGGAGTCGTCTCTTAATTGAAAAATTCCTCGTGCGAACCTTTTATCAGAAAGAATTTCATAAAATAAAGGAATTTGTGGATTGTATAGAGGACTAGGAAGATCAGTAAGAAGTTGTCCTACTGAAGCTAAAATTTTCTGATTACTCCATTCTTTAGAGGTGATCAATTCAAGACTGAGTTTTGATGAATAGCTAGATTCAGGAGGAAGAGAAAGTGAATAGCCTTTGGCACCAAGTTCTGTTTTCAATCTAGTAAACTCAGTCTCGCATCTCCAACCAGTAGGAGCCATATTAAGAATGGGAATGAGGGTTATAGGTATAAGTAAAAAAAAAAATTCTTGATCAAGATCAGATTAGTGAGATTAAGATCAGATCAACAAAATTATGATCAAGATTAACAAGGTTACGATTAGATCATAAGGAAGAAGATGGGAAAGTGCGAAGAATGATGAGAGTAGATGATGAACAGTTTAAAGATAATGAAGAAGACGCGGCAGCAGAAGAAGTTGCAGAGAAAATGGGGAAAGAAGAAAAAGGTAAAAAGAAAAAAGAGGAAGATGAATAATAGTAAAAAGGGAAAATATTCTCGTTTTTCGAGATTTTTACCTCATTAATGCGATGAATGAACGGATAGAAGAAGGCGGTTAAGAGGACGTGTCAGATAGTGAGTGGTTAATAAGACACGCGTAAGTTAGAAAGTTAAAATTATGGAAGTATGTCGGCTGAGTGGAATATGAAAAGATGAACATGTGCGACATTACAGATTTAAAGATTCTCACATCGCTCATTCTGAAGAAAGAACGACATGAGAAGAGGCAAAATGTAGGAGTGTAATATCGCACACTTACTACCAATGCGATATAATGATGATCTAGTATGAGCGAAGGGAATCGCTCATGGTTAAACTAAAATGACTTATCAAATGATGTCAGCACAGATGCGAAGTCAAGAGTGTGTGCGAGAATGATCTATGTGAATGTGCGATAATAACGCACAGTGAATCCGAAAATAAAGGATTTATGAGCTGTCATCCACTATGTAATACCATATATAAAGGGTAGACCAACCATGTAAAAAGAGAGATCTTTTGAGTGCTTAGACAAGAAATTTAGGAGAGAGAAAGTTTATTTGGAGAACAAGCTAGGGTTTTCTTAGCATCTTGTATCCAATTTTGAGATCTTAATGAATGGTTATGTGATTTCCACCATGATTTCTTAGATTATAGATTCTTACAGTGGTGTAGTTGTGGGATTTCCTGCAACTACAAGCTATTTCAGCAAATTGGTTATGTCATGGACTGATGGGTGCAGTTTCCACATGTATCTTTGTTTCGATACGAAGTAATTACTCTGATCTCGGTAATTTTTTATTCACATTTGTATGAATATGGGTTTCGCTTTTATTTTCGTTCCTCCCAAAGTTGTCGGTTTCGATGGGTACATCAGTTCAAAAAAAAAAAGTTCAATTCTTGAATATATATATATATATATTCTTGGTCAATACTTGAAAGTTTTTTTACTGCCTTTCCTATTATTAATTCTAAGAAAAAATCTATATCAATATACACACATAAAAGTTCAGATTATGAAGCCATCTTACAATCATAACAAACCTCAGATTCAATTCATCGAACATATTTTGCATATTTATCTCGTTTTTTTCTTTACATGATGACTTATCTGACTTTAGCTGTCAAATATAAAATCCTTGTTCGTGAACACTCAAGTTTTCTTGATGTAATTATGAATGTAACCAGTAAAAGAAACGACCAAATCATTCTAATTACATTATTAATAAGAAAGATAGGTTAATATCACCGACGAGGTGAAGGAAAGACATAGCGAAGACGATAGGTTATCAGGATTGGCGAGTATGGAGTGACGAAGCGAAGAAAGATAATATCTAGCGGAGATAAATTGTTGAGCAAGAAATATGGACAGATGTACACAAAAGTTGTCGGAGATATCGCCGAAATAATAGAGATTTTGGTAATTAATATTGAGGTAGCGAAAGTAAAAGAAGAATCACGTGAATTTTGTGAGTGTTAGCAAAGTAAAAGATGAGATGTACTCCACTACTCCAAACGGATATAAAAGGGACAATGGGATATTGTAAGAGGGGTTGAGTAATTTGTAATCAGGGAGAGTTATATCGAGAGAATTGTTCTTGAGAGTTAATGTTAAGGTTTGGGATGTAAACTTAGAGATTAAACCTTTTCCTTAATAAAATTATTCTTTCTTTATATCTAAGTGATTTGATATTTTGATTTCATTAAGACTAGTTCATTTGGGTGTACCGTAGGTTTTTCTGCAATTACATTTTGGTGCTAGAAACAACATAGGACAGTTAGGAGTTAATCGAGAGGACATTCGCGTTCAAGAGAAGATGACGAAAAAAAGGAACGAAGACATAGAGAGGATAGCGAAGAAAGAGACATCCGAAGAGCAATAGAGGCAAGTAAAAATGAAATGAAAGGGAAGGAGAAGCGAGTTAGTCAAATAATACCAATTGAAAAAAAAAAGTGTATGCGAGCATACACCACTCACAGGGAAAGAGGAAGATACATGGAAAGAGGAAAGAGGAAGATACAATCGGGCAGGAGAAATAAAAGAAACGAGAAAATATGTCAATTGCATCACATCAAAATCTAGTATTAAATTGTTATTTAATCCGAAGCGAGGATATAATGAAAGTTTGCGAAGTCTAGTAGCGAGATGGAGGAATATCTGTAGTGAGCTAACATGAAGGGTACAAGGATTTTGTCCACGCTTTCGTTAACGCTTTATTCGCAACGGATCTTTTATTCCTAAAACTCTCCAGGTTAAAAGAGAAATTGCAGTTAAAAGAGTTAGAGAAGTGTCAAGATGAATATATTACTTTAGAAGAAAAGATGAAGGATCTTGTTGAGTATTTAATGGACAAAGAGCCAAGGAATGTAATCATTATTTCACTCTAATACCCACATTACGGGATGGTAAGGCCTCACGAATACAAAACAAAATGAAAAAGGAACTCTAAGACCTCTTGAGCAGGCTGGTAAGACCTTATTGGAAAAATAAGACCTCTTCAATAGGCGAGTAAGACCTCATTAGGAGGCTGATAAGACCCCCGAATACAATGAAAAAATAAAACCTCTACCTAGGAGTCTAGGAACCCAATTTTGGCGTGCACCCTAGTTCACACAGTACGCGAGAAGCACAACCTACGTAAGACCTAACGTGTGTCAAATTGGTAAATTCCTATAAATATGAATTAGGGGTAATGATAAGACTTGTCCGCTGGAGATTGTTATGCAAACAACCTAATGATTTCTGGTAAGGGGTGTAGAAATATGATCAGGGCGCCGAAGACACACGATTGAGATTGAGCTACGGGTGCCCGGTGCGTCTGGAGCGTATCCGTCCATACCTGTTGGCAAGTCCTGGCTACGATACACTCGGTCCCAAAAAAAAAAAAAAAAACCACCTAGGGTGTGATCTCGTAATCATGAGCCATATCGGCGAAGGGATAAGAGGTCACGAAAAAACTGATTGTTGGAATACACCAGATGGGAAGATTTCAACTGTAGTTGTTAGGGGTACGCTTCCTTGAAGAGGCAGTCAGGGGAATATAAAGGGACGACATCATCCATTAGGGAGCCGAATGCAATAATGACGACAATATCATGAGGCTATTATTCATGGGAATAGATAGGCTCATCTTATTGTCGCGAAAAACATCATGCAGAGGCAATAATACGATATGATAAGACGAGGTCAATGGACTATTGTTTGCAAGATCAATAGGCGCCAATTCGTCGACCAAAATATTGAAAAGCCCCTAAAATACACAAAATAAACACAAAAAAGGGTGGGAAAAAATAAGAGCTTAACTAGGAGGCGCAATAAGATCTCGTATCAAATAAGAATAATTAAGAATGAAAGGATAACGACTTCATGGGAAAATAATTAGGAAAACAGTGAAGACAAAACGAAGAAAAATAAATTCGTAAAAACATAAATTTACGAGGTAACAACATCCGAAGTGATAACTTCAGAATCTCATAAGTAACAACATTAATTACTAACCTTGCAGGAATGACTTAAAAAATTACACAAAAGGCAAGTCAACGATTAAGGCAAAAGAAAGCATGCTAGTACATCACTGAAGGATTCAGAGATCCAGCTTCGAAATTCAACAAAAGAATAAAAGCAAGTATATACTTTTCAATTTTAGATATTCTTTTGTTATATTCCTTTTCATAATCTACCATCACTCAAAAGGAAAGAACAAATACAAGTATTATATACTGAGATTAGATTTGTTATTCTTTACTTTCTCTGATGACATAATCATATTAATGTTAGGATTTTTCATATAAACATGTTAAGTATCATATTAATTATGCTATTGCAAACATGTAGTAGAAATATTTTTATAAGATAAACAGGAAATGAGAAGCGAGATAAAGTTAGAAGGACTTAAAGTTCATATAAAGTATGCCCCCAAGTTTGGGAGCGGCCAATCAATCAAAATGTTATAAGAAAAACAACAAAGAAACACAAACAAAAGACAAATCAGTCCTGGTGTAGAAATTGGTTTAAGGGATGTTCTCATCATCTATAGCCTTAGACTTGCTAACAGGATCCGAATGGGTTGAAGTCTTATGGGATCATCAGTAAAGATATTATCATCGGTTTCTTCATCTTCGCCATCCTCACCACCATCACCAGTCTCAGCATCAACATCAACAATGTCCTTTTCAAGATTCTCATCATTGGAAATCTCGTCAAATTCGAGAACTTCACGGGGAAAACCATGCTTGCCACAAAAATCGTCAGCAAACTTTTGTTGGGAGATAATGGCATTGTGTTGAGCCTTCTTAGCGATCTTATTAGCATCCTTCTCAATTTTCTATAGATCCTCATTAGCATATCTAAGGACCCTCAAGCTCGTCAACGTTATTGGACCAGTCAAGAGACGATTAAGCTGATAATGACTCAATTAGTTAATATAGATTTTAATTAATAGAAATTAATCTAACAAAGATATAAATTCAAAACTAGTATCATTGAATATGTCTCGAAAATTTAGGCGAAATGGACTACTCGAACGTGTCATTCAGATAACGGACGAAGAAGATATCACCAGAATTGTATAAAGGGAAAATAGTATTTTCATAACAAAGACTTGGGCCACTGGGTGGCTGCCTACATCCAATCAATTGGGTATCCTAGTAATTCTGTTGGGTCTTATCTTCACCCGATCGAGAAGATAAGTCTTCTTTCTTTCCATTCTTCTTTTTAATTCTTCATTCTTATTCTCATTTCTTCTCTTCTTCTTCTCCCATGTTCCTCTACTCTTCTGCTGCTTTTCTGAGATGTGAGTGTGAAATATATTTGAGAGAATAATTGCTGACGCTGTTTAGATGATGAAGGAGAAGAAGATGGTACTGCGAATCGTAAAAATAGAAGATGGTGATGTATCTTTGTCCTCTGTCTGGGGCCTGTCATCTACTCGTATCACTCGAGTATGCGAAACATTGAGGTACCACGGCATGTAACGCGAAATTGCCTCATCATCTGTTCTCGATCGACCATCCATACCATTTGCGCTGAACCTTCTCTCTTCCCAATATTCACATGATGATAAAGGGTGGTGAAAAATATCAATATCGTTATCCAATGACTCGCTTTTTTTCTCATTGATTTTAAACTTATTGTTCTCCTTTGGGATTTTTTGTACGTGTCTGCATTGTCTTGCGACTCTCGTCGGGTTGTACATTACATATCCTCTTGGATGAAATAAAGTCCCAAAATAACTTTCTTGCTTGGCGCACCCAACCATCTTTCCTTTTCCTTTAGCCAAATCCTTCTTGTAAGGGTCAAAGACAACATATTTCGTCGTCAAGTTGTCCAACTGGCGTCTCAACTTTAGATAATCCACATCTTGGGACTTCGACTTACATTTGTAGGTGTAGATGTCCCCATAACAGTTGTCGTCCCATTCCTTGTTCACAAAAGCCCTTTCAACAAATATTGGGAAGTGAAAATATATCCAAGCCTGCAGAAAATCCGTATTCCCTCTGATTTGGTTCCTTTCAACCCTATAAGCCTTTCTCAACTCGTTCAACGAGTGTGCAAGGGTGAAATTGACACAAGAGTATTCATGAATCTTGGCAAATGGTTGAAACGGCTGAATAAAGTTGGCGCTCACACAGGCACCGAAAACGTCGGGGAAGATAACAGATCCTAGGATGTAGATGACATACACATTGACCTTGGCAAAGATACTGTTAGAGCATTGCTCGGCCGAACTCGCAAGCGTTGCTATCTCAAGCTTGTTTGTCAAGTTTAGTTGATCAATACTATAGTCTTGATTTCTAGTTTACCTATAGGAGTTTTGGACTAGGATAGATTGTGTAGTTAAGCTTTAGACTTCACGACGCTTACAACTGAAGACGAAGATCTACTGAAGAACTCGGAGGAACTTCATCAACAAAAGGTATGTGAAGACTAAAACTTATCTATCACTCAAAAGTCTATTATATTCTACTCTATGTCCTATTGAGACAAAGTCGTATTTATATATAGACTTTCATATCATACACATTTGTTATTTCGAGCTGAGTATAACTCGCTTATCTATTTCTCGAAATATGTGTTGGTAGCTTTTTGTCTTTGTTACGTTCATCATTATTCTTGACGAGTTTAGTTGGAATCAATTTATTTGTTGGAAACTAAATAATAAGTCAAAAGACGATCATGTGGAAATTGCCTTGAAACATCTTACATGATTTGTGTGAGACAATCATTTGATGTCGACTTGGAAAGTTTAGTATTGATCATTCGATCACTTGAAAATCGCTTATTAGCTAATGGTTTGTGTGAAACAGCCATTGTCGTGTTCTAAGAATGTTTCAATGATTGAAATGGGAGTTTAGAACTAAAACCAATGTCTGGAATACATCACAGTATGCATACCAGTATGCGAACTGTGTAAGTATGATTCAGGTCCGGAAAATAAGTTAGCATACCCGTATGCGAACTTTTTTAACTGTGGAAGTCCGGGAACTAAGTTTGCATACCATTTTGCGAACGGTTTCACCTGAGTTAGGTCCGGAACAACAGTTTGCGTACCCGTTTGCAAACTGTTGTTCAATACCAATGTCCGAAACTTAAGTATGCATACCCGTTTGCAAATTTAAGTGGTTCAAGTTCTTAAATCGGCAAAGTATGTTTACATACTCATGAACAAATACATTTATATATTAAGGAATGCAATCTATGCAAACCGGGGCTTAAATGTTCATGAATTGATTCTCTTGAATCAATCCGATTTTTCTTCAATTAGATCATATAAACTTTTATGTGATTATTAAAAATTGAACAACTCTATGAAACACAACTAGATTCATTTGATTATCTTTCATGATTGATTGATCATCATAGTTGATCTAGATGTGTTAGATGAATGTGATTGAGACAAAAGTGTTCATATGGATAACGTTGGTTAACTATTATGAGCCAACTCAATATACACATTTAAGTACGATTAGGTTACCCATATCTAAATGAAGGTATATTTCATTTGTGTGTGACAAGCTAAGACCATCTAATGGTGGAGAGATTTTCAAGCAAACTTAGCTTGTATCTTGAATAAAATTTTCATCTAACGGTCAATATGGAATGCTTTCTTTCTAAGCTAGCTTAGCAAACCCTGATTTGAAAGGCGATATAAGGGAGAACTCTAACAACTGGGAAACCTAATCCCCACACCTCCTGTGTGATATTAGTTGCGACTAGAGTCGATTCTCCTTTAACATAGGTTTTTCCTAAAATACTTATAGGTTAACGACTTGAAGACTTCATTGGGATTCTGAAGTCAGATCCAACTATCTTCTCCAAGATTTGCTCGAGATTTATCTCTGATAGGTAAGATATAAAAAGTAATCACAAATCTATTCGTATCATTCTTTGTGATTCCACAATAACTTGTTCTTGTGAGTTGATTGATATTTCTAGGCTTTTCTTCGAGAATATAAGACCGTATTATCAATTGGTTCTTGTACACCTTGATTTATCATAAGATGGAACAAAACTTCATAGGTATTTTGTCAGAGACAGATTTATCTATCTGAATAGATTTTTCTGTGGGAGACAGATTGGTTTATAAGTCTTCGACTTTGGATCGTAGCAACTCTTAGTTGTGGGTGAGATCATCTAAGGAATAAAGTGAGTACAGTCCTGCTGGGATTCAGAAGCGTAAGGAACGCGACTGTACCTTAATCAGTGGGAAAGTGGTTATGGCTCAACTAAATTACAGTCCGAAGTTAACTTGTAGTAGGTTAGTGTCTGTAGCAGCTTAATACAGTGTGGTGTTCAAATCTGGACTACATCCCAGGGTTTTTCCTGAATTTGCGGTTTCCTCATTAACAAAACTTCTGGTGTCTGTGTTATTTCTTTTCCGCATTATATTTTCTATATAATATAAATATCACAGGTTGTGCGTTGTTCAATCAATTGGTGAATCCAACCTTTGGTTGTTGATAGAAATTGATTGACACTTGAACATTGGTTTTTGATACTATTCAAGTTGTTAGAGCATTGCGCAGTCGAATTCGCATGCATTGCTATCTTAAGCATGTTTGTCAATGTTAGTGATCAAAACTATATGTCTTGATTTCTAGCCTATTTATAGATGTCTCGGATTAGGACATAGATAGTGTAGTTGAGCTTAGATCTCTCAGCGTTCATCATTTGAAGACGAAGAACTACTAAGGGGAGCTTGTGGAACTTCATCAACAAAAGGTACGTGGAGACTTAAACTCATCTATCACTTGGAAAGTCTATATCTTCTCTATCTCCTATATTGATACATAAGTCATGTTACGATATAGTTTTCTATTATACACATTTGAGATTTCGAGCTGAGTTTATCTCGCTTATATATTTCTCGAAATATGTGTTGGCAAGCTTTCTCTTTAGCCATGTTCATCTTACATTCGTGACGAAAGTCCGAATAAGATCATATGAAAATTGCCGAGTTACATCTAACATGGTTTGTGTGATACAATCATTTGGTGTTGCCTTGGAATGTTTCATTATGATAATTTCAATAACTTGAAAATCGCTTTGACGAAAAATAGTTTGTGAACAACAACTATATAACGTCCCCTAAGAAAGTTTCAATGATTGAAATTAAGAGTTGATGAGATAACCATCTTTGGATATAAGCATATATAGTGTGTTCGCACATTAGTGTACAAATCCATAAACCGAGAACCAAGTGTATGCATATGTGTGTATACAATATTGGTGAAGGAGACAGCATAAGTATGCGTACCCGTACGCATTCTGGTAGAGGTTTTTGAACCGAAAACATCTATTGTGTTTAGGAATTATAAACTCCTAAACTAGTCACCTTAAGTATGCATGTACGCATACTAGAGGAAGTTTTCGAACCGAAAATATCTGCTGGGTTTGGGAATTACAAACTCCTAAACTAGTCACCTTAACTGGCGGAAGTTTTCGAATCGAGAATTTCTGCTGAGTTTGGAAACTTAACAAACTCAAATCGGGTTGCTTAAGTAAGCATACTTGTACGCATACTTAAGCTGGTTATTTTGTCAAATCGGTCTATTCATGAACTTAAACATTTAAATCTTAAGGAATGCAATCTATGCAAACCGTGGATATAATGTTCATGAATTATTCAAGTGAATCAAACCGATTTGGTTTCAATTGTGTTCTTCTATGCAATTGAACAACTTTTAACTAGTTTCATTTGAGTCATTTGAACTAGTTATGGATAAGATAAATAAGGTTAATACGAGAGTAAATATATGGCTAACCTCGGTTAACTAATTGTTGAGCCAACATGAGTGTACACGTTTGGGTACGGTTACATAAACCTAAATGTGGGTACATTTCATTTGTGTGTAACAAGTTAAGTTCGATCTAACGGTTGAAAGATATTAGCCTGTTTGAATCAGGTTTTTCATCTAACGGTGAATATTGAATGCTTTGTTACCAAGGTAACTTGGATTGCAAACCCTCATTTGAAAACTGTATAAAGGAGAACTCTAACAACTGGGAAACCTAATCCCATACCTTATGTGTGATGCTAGTTGTATAGATAGAGTCGATTCTCCTTTAACCTTAGGTTTCTTCTCGAGACCCTGTAGGTTAACGACTTGAAGACTTCATTGGGATTGTGAAGCCAGACCGATACTACTTCTCTTATAGTTGTGTGATATGATCTTGGTTTTTCTATCGTACGAGTACAATTATAAAATTGGCTTGAGATTTATTTCTCCGATAGGAAAGATAGAAAAGTAGTCACAAACATCTTCGTCTCATCATTTGTGATTCCACAATATCTTGTTTCACTAGTCGATTAAGATTATTGTGAGGTGATTGATAATACTAGGCTTTTCTTCGGGAATATAAGTCTGGTTTATCAATTGGTTCTTGCTCACCTTGATTTATCAAAAGACGGAACAAAAAACTCTTGGGTATTTATGTGGGAGACAGATTTATTCAATCCTATAGACTTTTCTGTGTGAGACAGATTTGTTTATCAAGTCTTCGACTTTGGATTGTAGCAACTCTTGGTTGTGGGTGAGATCAGCTAAGGGAATCAAGTACGTAGTATCCTGCTGGGATCAGAGACGTAAGGAGCGCAACTGTACCTTGAATTAGTGTGAGATTGAATAGGGTTCAACTACAGTCCAGTCCGAAGTTAATTGGTAGTAGGATAGTGTCTGTAGCGGCTTAATACAGTGTGGTGTTCAAACCGGACTAGGTCCCGGGGTTTTTCTGCATTTGCGGTTTCCTCGTTAACAAAATTCTGGTGTCTGTATTATTTATTTTCCGCATTATATTTTGTTATATAATTTAAATATCACAGGTTGTGCGTTAAAATCAATCAATTAGAATATCCAACCTTTGATTGTTGATTTACATTGATTGACACTTGAATATTGGTCTTTGGTACCGTTCAAGTTTACTACTCTTATATTCAATCGGGCTCGCAGATTTCTATTTGCTGATTGCAGATTGAATTAAGAGTTAGAGATATTACACTCCTCGATATACTTTATTCTAGATTGAGTCGGACTGTCTAGTTGATTCTCTAGAAAGTGTATTAGAGTAAGTCCTCTTAGATTGCCAAACGAATTGTTGGGTGTGGTTGTTAGACCCCCGCATTTTCAATTGGTATCAGAGCAGGAAAACACATTAAAACCTGATAAGTATGTGTTTGTAGCGATCTGATATGGACAAAGGTGATATCTCTATAAACGTACCACCAGTCTTCGATGGCTCTAATTACTTATGGTGGAAAATTGTTATGCGAGCTTTTCTTCAACCGCGTGATTTTCAATCATGAATTCATGATATATCAATGTATTAGCATTTCGTCTATTTCTATCATTCTTAATGAAGCGGAATCTCCTTCCTTCTCACATACTAAAGGAATTGGACAAGGTGATCCAATATCACCTTATCTCTTTATTGTTGCTATGGAAGCATTTTATAGGGCGATGGTTGCGGTTGACGAAATAAAAGTAATCAAAGGAGTTAAAATAGCAACACGAGCACCTCAAATAAGTCATTTTCTCTTCGCTGATGACTACTTTATTTTTATGAAAGCAGATTTTACAAATATCGGAGTTTTGCAGGATATTTTGAAGCAACTCAACACTTGTTCCGGTCAGAATAAACTATCAGAAGAGTGGTATAAGTTTCAGCAGAAACTTAAGTGGTCATGCTTGAAATGATTTTAAAAACTATTCTTGGTCTTAAACAAATGGATAAGATTGAGAGATATCTGGGTATTCCTTTATTCCTCAATAAGAAGAAGAAGCATTTTTCCTTTAACAATCTTATTGATAACATGAGAAATAGATTGAGCAGACGGTGGGGTAAAATGCTAAAAAAATCTGGAAGAACTGTCATGATTAAACACGTTCTCAATTCTGCCCCCCTTCATCAGATGAGTAACTTAAAAATTCCAGAAGAAACGGTGAAGAAAATTAACTCTTTGCAGCTGATATATTGGTGGAATAAGCCGGAAAAACAAAGAAAGGTTGTTTTCTTACTTCTTGGTCTGGTAACTGCAGGAATACGGCAGATGGTGGTTTAACTTGAGAGACGTAAGTTACTTCAATCATGCTTTCCTACCAAAATATGCTTGGAGGATTTGTACTGACAAATATAGCTTTTGTTCTAATACTCTCGGGTCAAAGTACTTTCACAACTACTTACCTCTTCACGCTACAAGTTCTACATACTTCACTTAGTAATGGAAAAGTATCTCAGGTGAATTCAGTTTGATCAAGGAATTCAGTTTTTGGTCCTTGGGTGATGGAAAACAAATACTGGTTTGGAAAGATAAATGGGTTTGTGGTCTAAAAGGTCCTCCAACTCCAAGACAGAACTCATTTATCTACGAATCTATAAAATTGGTAGATGATCTTATTGATCCAACTACTCGTAGGTGGAAACAAGACTTCGTCAAGTCTCATTTTGATGATTCAACTGCCCAGCTGATTCTATCTATGAGAATCTCATGTAACAGTTCAGATAAACTTATCTGGACTAGAAATAATAATGGGAATTTCACCAGTAAAGTCAGCTTACCAAACCTTATATAATATCAAATATCATCGAAATGGGAATCATCAACATAGTTCATCGAACATATGGAAGAAAATATGGAGTTTACCTACGATTCCAAGGATCAAAATGTTTCTCTGGAAGTGTGTTAAGGAAATTCTGCCAAGCAGAGAAAGACTTGCCAGAAATATGCATATTGGAGATACAAGCTGTGCTAGGTGTAAGCACCCTTTGGAAACTGCAAAGCATATAATTTTGGATTTTCCAGTAGCTAAAAATATTTGGTTTAAGACTATGGGATTGAGAAAATTACAAGGAAATTGGAGTACATTAAGAGAATGGATTGTGGAGTGGCTAGAAGATGGTGAATTTGAAGACAGTTCATGTATAAAGCTTGCTATTATAACATGGTTTATTTGGAAGGATCGATGATGTGTAACTTTTGAGGATAGTATATCACACGTAGACATTTTTAAGAAAATCCAAACCTTCTTGCTGAATGCGGAAAGGGATCAAGAGAAGAGGGTTATGGCTGTCAAAACTAAGTCGTGAGTGAATTCAAG
The DNA here is from genome assembly GCA_023531295.1 of Papaver armeniacum. Lineage (NCBI taxonomy): Eukaryota > Viridiplantae > Streptophyta > Magnoliopsida > Ranunculales > Papaveraceae > Papaver > Papaver armeniacum. The sequence goes on from JAJJWW010006816.1 coordinate 219,677, forward strand.
GATTAAAATCTAGAAACCCCCAAAATATGATATCATTAAGATAAATGTTAATGTTGCTTTTGTTAAACAAACTAAACTTAGAGGAGTTGGACTAATAGCTAGAAGGTCAATTCAAAGGCGTGACATGCAATGGAGTAAAGGATGTAGTAAATGCTGAGCAAGTAGTAACCTGAGCACTTACACAAGGATACAATAAGGTCACTTCTGAGTTGAATTGTGAAAATCTCGGTAAAGCTGTCAATGGAAGAGGAGAATCTGTTGATGCATTGTTGAAGATATTCTCTTTCACTTTAAAAAAACTAGATTTATGGGGATTTAAACACGATGAGGATCCTCTCACACTTTTATTATCACATTATCTCACACGTTGGACATTTTTGCGAATAAAAATGAAACTGTAATGGATTTGAAGTTAATTATTTTGGAAATATGTTACTATCACATAACTCTATGTTTTTACCGAAAATGATCGTACTCCGAGTCGTATAACACCACCATCTATTACTTTGAAAATGAGCCGTTGAAAATCAACGAATTTTTAGCCGTCGAAATTAAGACCGGTAGATTGTGAGGTTTTATATTTCGGAATGTGCATATTTTTGGTAGGCACGTAGAACTTGGTAAAAGGAACATATCCTCAAAATATTAGCTTCAAATCTGTTACGGTTTGGTTTTTATTCACAAAAATGATGTCCAACGTGTGAGATAATGTGATAATAAAAGTGTGAACGGAGTGTGGTGGTCTTCTATCAGCTATGGAATGGGAAAGGGATAATGGAGTATAGTCTGTGTGCTTTGAACTCGACGCTAAGCTAGTAGTTGATGCTGTCAATGGAGATCATCGTGGCATTGTATGGGAAAACCAATCTTTTATTCTAGATATTAAGTTTATGTTAAGCAACAATCCTTTATGGCGCTGCAAGTCTATCAATAGAGTCTGTAATAAGCCGGCAGATAAACTATCCAGGCATGGAAGAGTTTACAAAACCTCAAGAGTCTGGGAAACACATCCTCCAAACTTCATTGTTACTGCGATTTTGGAGGACAAAAACCCTGTAGATTTTTCTCATTATTAATGATATTTTCCTGTTAGTATCAAAAAAAAAAAAAAAAAGTGTGAACGGATCCTTCCTCTTTAAACTCATTGATAGACTTGCAAATAATTATGCTGATATTTTAGCTAAATTTGGTAGTAATTCTGGTACCAGTCTAGAATGGCTTGAAAACCTACCTAATTGTATAGTTCAAGATTTATGTAAGGACTCAGTTTCTACCACTATTTAATAAAATCTTATTTTGCATTAAAATAAAATAAAATTAAAGAACATCAACATACGATTGGATTGAAAATTTAAAAAACAAATAATCACTAATGTTTGTGAGAGTTGAGAGTTATAATAGAAATAAAAAAGAGTAGAACACCAAAGCGATCATACTTTTGATGTACAAAAACTCTACCCATAACTATCTTAGCGTGCAAAGAATGCGTGCAAAGAAGTAACCGAACTCACCTTCAGATGAGTTCGGTTACTTGTTCATCCTCACAAATCAACCGAACTACACCTTCAGATGAGTTCGGTTACTTGTTCTTCATATAAAGTAACCGAAGTTTTTCAAAATTTTACATTTTTGGGGAAGTTTTTAATTCAACATACATTATCTAAGTTTGGAGCATACTTGTTCACCCAAATACTCTACCTCCAGGTTGTGGTTGATAAAATCCATCATTTGAATACTCAAAGGGGTGAATTGGAAAAAAAATATTTTTCATGTTTTTTCTCCTTCATCTTCTCTAACTCTACTCTCACAATAATTCTACTCAACTAATAATAAACCCATCTTTTAATTTAATCTCACTAATTGTTTTTAACTAAATCATTTCACTAATCATAACCTAAAATTAATAAAGAGGGTAGATTAGGTATTAAATAAATAACTAGATATGGGGAGAAATTCTTAATGTCTTTCTGCAAAATAAAACCATTAAAAAAAAAGAGAGCAAAAAACCGTTCTTTTAGAATCCGTCAGGCATTTTGTTGTGGGCCGTGGGCCTGGTGGCACCGTGGTGTCATTTTTATTTTATTTGTAATCGCTCTCTCCCAGTCAGGGTTTTAGAGGAACTTCTAAATTTGAGCTTCTTCGATGGCGATTCGTTCATTTTGGAGATCAAAGACTAGGTTTATGATTTCTTCAACGACTATTCGAGACTTTATAGTACCAATTATTGCAGAGTCACCCACTCTTATAATACCTCAAAACTCAATCAATGAAATTAATCAACTGAACTCATCAGTGAGGTGTTACCATGATGGTAGACCGAGAGGACCACTCTGGAGAGGTAAGAAATTGATTGGTAAAGAAGCTTTATTTGTGATTTTAGGCATCAAAAGATATAAAGATGATGAAGACAAGCTTGGAAAGTTTATTAAAACTCATGTTTTGAGATTGTTGAAGATGGATATGATTGCAGTTCTCACTGAGCTTGAAAGGCAAGAGGAAGTTGGTTTGGCTTTAAAGGTGAGAATTTGATGCTAGAATCTTCATTTTAGCTTCATTTTCGTTCTGGGTTTTTGATATCTTGATGAGTTATCATACCATTTCCTGTTGATTCTGTAGAAGAATGTCCAAATTTTGGGGGTTTTGTGAAATGTTTTTTTCTTTTCCAGATGTTTAGGATTATTCAGAAACAAGATTGGTACAAGCCTGATGTGTATCTGTACAAGGACTTGATTATTGCGTTGGCGAAGAATAAGAAAATGGAGGATGCAATACAAGTATGGGAAAGCATGAGACAAGAGGGTTTGTTTCCTGATTGTCAAACATATGCTGAAGTAATTCGAGGTTTTTTAAGGTATGGATCACCAGGGGATGCTATGAATGTGTATGAGGACATGAAGAAGTCTCCTGAGCCTCCAGAGGAATTACCATTCAGGATTTTAATGAAGGGTCTCTTGCCTCATCCTCTTTTGAGAAACAAAGTGAAGCAAGATTTTGAAGAAATATTTCCTGATAGACATGTGTATGATCCTCCGGAAGAGATATTCGGAATGCGTTGAGGTACTATCATGCTTATATATTGATATCTACTATAGTCTATAGCTTTCTCTTACATGCACTTTACCTAAGGCTTTTCTTTATTATGTTGGAACTCATTCCTTGTTCATGGAACATCGGGTCCTTGTATTGATGCCTGTCATCTGAGAAAGGAATTCATCTTTGCTTTCCGCCGTATCTGTTAGTTATATTTCAGTATATATTTTAGTCTATTGTGATTTGAAACAGATCCGTAATAGTTCACCCTTCATTCATTAACACATTACACATGAGTATTAACAATAAAGATGATACAAAGCACAAATAATATGGATAACATCTGAGCATATGAAGTTGGTGCGACTCCCCAAGATCATAGGTCAATTACGTAGTAGCCTAATGACGACCTGCAAACAACACCATTAGATGATGCAGTTCTGCACTTCCACAGAAATGTTTTGCTGTGCTGGGAAAATTGGTTCTCTTTTTCCTTTTAGTTTTTGACTTTAGCTTTTGGGCTCCTTCATGCCCAACTCACGTGTACCTACTGACACCAAAGCCGCAGAAGTATTAAATGGATCATGCAACTAGCAGAGAATATTCAAAAGCATCACTTTATTGCATTACCAAACTCTTGCCAACCTGATTTACTTTGTATTTGTTAAGCGGATCAAGTCTTTTATTTTCTACATAAACTGTTCAATGTCTAGAAATAGATGAAATCGGCTCTGATAATACAGCTTGTCAGGATTACTTTGATAAACTGATTTACCAATATAATCAATTACTTGGCATCTATCTAATATATACCTGGTGTAGGATACAGATCATAGAAGAATACAAAAAACTAGTCCCTCTCTTAGTCTCTTATCAAAATAGCCCAGTTGCTCGAAATAGCATAAGTAGGTATATTGTTCCTTCGGTTCCCCCCCCAAAATAGTTTGTTAGCGATTCTATCTTTTCTTTAATCTCTCGATAATGACTGCTGATTCTGAGAACCAATAAGCTTACCCAACTTCCAGATGTTCAACTCGCCATCATTACTCTCGACCTTATTCAACAAGCTTTTAAGTACAAACATTTTATATGAAACCTTTTAATACGAGCAATTTTACCCGAGGCTTTTCTTTATTTTAGAATTCATTCCTTATTCATGAAAATTGGGTCCTTGTTGTGATGTCTGTCATTTGAGAAAGGAAAAAATGTTCCTTTTTGAGGATATAATAAATTCATTCATTTCATTAATTTCAGTGTTTTCTTAGTGTATTGGATTGTGATTTGCAACAGGCCTATGCTACTTGTTTTACTCGGTATACATAGACACTTGAGTACAACAACTTCATTACTTAACTAACATGATGCGTACAAGGCAACAAAACTCTGACATCATAGGCCACTAAGACGGACTGTAGGCGGTCTATTAGGTGATGCAACTATTCACTCCCATGAAATTATTTGTTGGTGTTTGGCTTAGCGTTTGGCCGTGGAGTCTTTGGCCATAGTTGTGCTCAAACTGACAACAGACTCATTCTTAATTATGTTGCCTTTCGTTTTTGACTTTAGTTGAAGGAACCTCCATACCTTTAACGAACTGGCATGTATTTTCTGACACCGAGTAGAAGTATGTAGTAGATCATGCAAGTGGGGATTTTTCCAAAGCATCACTTTGTTTCATTGCAACACTCGTGCAACTAGAATTACTTTGGTATTTGTTGTCTCAATCAAGTCATTTGTTTTATACAAGAATGGTTGAGTGTCTAGAAATAGATTAGATCGATTCTGATCATATAACATAATAAAATGACTTTGTAACTGAACAAATGCGAAATATTATTCATGGTCCAATGAATAAATGGAGTAGAATACCGATTCCACTTAATGCGAAATATTTGCTTTCTTAAGTTCAAAGTCCACCTGAATCAGAGTTTATAGTATCTTTGTTCTTATATTTCATTCATTGGCTTTTATATCTTTTTCTTTGATCTGTTCTTAAGCTCTTTTTAGCATAACCACCATATTGCAGCATTTTTCAATGTCATGAACTCCTTTAGCAGGGATGCATATTCCATAGAGAGTTGTTTCCAGAGTCATTATTGTTAATTCCCTCTACCACATGTCTAAAAATGTGTACAAAGAACTTGGTTAAACTGCTAACAGTTGCCAACATCTGTTCTTTAAGCATGTCTATTAAACGAATCAACCCAAATGTCGCACATCCAAATGATACTCCGTCATCGTCATCATATTTTCTTTCAACCCCAACATGTGGGAAAAATACAATTGTGTATGCTTCTGTTTTAGGCTTTTAGCACACAAAACATAATCAGAATCAGATGTTACCAGCAATTACAATAATAGGTAATAAAAAACCAGGCCTTTAACATAGGTAAGCAGAATTTATAGCAACAGCGGCTGATGCTGAGCTCCTGAATTCTTTCTTCGTCTTCCTTTGTTAGCTGGAAGACAAGGTATACAGGTATTTCTGTACCAGGTTTAAGACTTTTGAACTTAGACAAAATGTCCATCTATAATTTTATTTTCATGTTTGTATAGTTAGGATTACCTATCAAAAAAATGTCCCCCAAAAGCTCAAAGGTAAGCTCTATAGGACGGCGATTAGACTTGCGATGTTGTATGGTGCTGAATGTTATAGTAGAGGTGTTTATGCTGCTTGTGGAGTTGTGGACATACAAGACATGACCGAATTAAAAATGATGATATACGCGATGAACTTGGAGTGGCGCATATGAGGGGAAGCTTATTCAACACTGTCTGAGATAGTTTGGACATCTCTAACGGAGACCTCCGGAACCACCTGAGGGCACTGGTATCATAAGGACACGTAAACACAAAGAGAGGCAGAGATCAACCAAAATTGACATGGAAGAAAGCGGTGAAAGAGACTAAGGAATGCAATGTGTCTAAAGAGCTGGCTTCGGACAAAAATGCGTGGAAGTTAGGGATTCATGGGAGAAAGCATTGAAAAGAGACTTAAAATAATAGATTGTGTCCAAAGAGCTGGCTTCTAACAGAACTACGTGGAAGTTAGGGATTCTTGTACCAGAACCATACCTAGAAGTTTGGTTAAGATTTGTTTAGGATAACATACTGAGGCTAGAACTCTATCTAGCAACCCGGGATCAAAGACCTAGAGCTTGGGACTTTGACCCCTAGAATTTGTTAATATAGTTAGCTTATGGTTTTTTACTAGCAGTTTTGGTGTCTTTACCTCACTTTACATTTTTTTTTTTTTGGTAACTTCGACATGGGTTTCATTTCTAGCCTACCCCAACTTGTTTGGGACTAAAGGCTTAGTTGTTGTCTTGTTGAGGTTCACGGTTGGTTTCTTGGTTTGATTTTGATGAAGTTTTGGCTTTTTATAGTGTTATATGATCAAGTAACTTACACTCTAGAACATAGAATTCCTTTTGTAACATGTTGCAGGATAAAGTGAAAGGAAGCTGGGAGCCTGTAAGATATTTATCTGTGATATGTAAATGACCTCCTGTTAAGTGAATTCTCCTAATTGAAGCTTGTTTCTCTGAAGTGGAATAGGTCTTTAACAAATTGCTAATAGGTTCTTGTAGATCTGCTCTTGATGTCACTAAACCTGATCTGATTGTTATAATCCAAATGCATTTGTCTTTTATGGAGGTCCTCAACTGCTCGTGCATGGATTTCTAATGGATGTCTCTTTATATAGTTTACAATGTTTAATCCTTCCAAGTCAAGCATAGAAGAGAAGAGTGTAATATGTGTTTAATTGAAACTAACATGACATAGTTGTTTATGAACATCTTATCAGGAAATGCTCTATGTGGTAAAGGCACCCGTTGTTCTTCTTTGTTCACTAGTTTTTCTAGATGCATCTGATGTCCATGCAGTTGCCTCAACCGCGTGTATGGGATGTATTTACTGATGTCTCGCTTTCACAGTTGTTAATGTTTAATACTGCTAAAGATATTTCTTTGCCGTGGTTTAGCTTTTTAGGCTAAAGATATTAAATTTGTAAGCCAGATAACTGATACGTGCATACGTACTATGGTTCTGGAAGAATGTGCCTTGTGTGTTTGTTCCTTCAAAGGAAAGTGCTCGCCGAGCATTTGGAGTCACAAGGTCTGTTAGTGTTTGTTCAGTGACCAGCATAGAGGGAAGCCAGCTGAAAACCAAAATTACTCAGCTTAAGGTATGTACCATTTATATTTTTCCATGTTGTGTCTCATACCCATTCCTTTTGTGTTCTATTCTTACATTGTTGTCTTTCAGGCTTCATTTTACAGAAAAGGAAAATCGAAGATACTGCAGGAAAGCCTTTTGACGTTATCCACCTCTATGTTAGAGAAATTTGGTTTTGAGAGGTTTTGATTTATTAAGTTGTGTTGTGTTGTGTTATTAGTCTAAATTATGTATCACATTAAGAAAGTTCTGTTGCCATGTTTAGAATGATTATGTGAATCAACTTTAACTTTAATAACTTTAAACTTGGTGTGGTTTGTGATTTTGGGTGGATGCTGCTTTTAGATAAACTTGTGGGGGGATCATATAAGTTAGGAGGGTGCCACCACTAAAGTTGAAGTGCTTAAGGTGAGCTTCTTAGATATATAAATTGTATTGCAGATCTTCTAGCTTCATGTTGACTTGTATGTGGTCATGAATTACAAAGTTAGATGATCTTTGCGACTACATAACTGGTATTTGTTTCAGTAATAGTTCTGACACAACCGCTTGTGACTACAGTCTACATTGTGCTTTCAGCTAAATTGACTATTGAAAACTCAGGTTTCGGAATTGTTTAGGATGGACATGGTTGCAGTTCTCGGTGAGCCAAACATGCAAGAGGGAGTCAGTTTGGCTCTAATTGTGCGATTATGATGTCAAAATTTCTTGGTAATAAATGGTGGTGGTTCTGCATGGAAACAACGGAATGTCCTGCTTCTTTTTGGGCAGAGATTAGCTACAAACTCTGCCTCGTTACTAGAGAAATCTGTACCATAAAATCTAGACTATCTTGTAACAAAAGAATCATGAGAAGTCTGTACCGAACCCGAAATTTCCCATAGTAAATTTGAAACCAAAAATCTGTCACTGTACCATAAAATGAATTATATGTTGCATCAACACATTTCATTGCAAAACTCGAGCCAACTTGAATTTCTTTGTATTTGCTGTCATCCATTTTGTACAAAAAAAACTGTGGAATATCTAGAAATAAATGAAATAGACTGTGATTATGTAATATACGTAATTAATGCAGAAGATTTTATTTTGATGATAATCTATAGTTTGGCATCTAATATATACATGGAGTTAAATACCAAATCCTAGAAGAATAAGAAAAATAAACTAGTCCATCCCAGTATTAACACATAGCAAAGTCGTAGTTGCTCTAAAGCATGCATGCATATTGCTCCTTCCCTATCACCGTAGCCTAATAAAATCTGTATATATTTATTTTTCCATTCCTACAATCGAAAGATCAAAGTTCACAGAATAGGAATATAGAGGATCTTTATTTTTCCATTCCTACAATCTTCACTTGTTCTAAGCTCGCTTCACCATAACCACCATTATTGCAGCAATTGTCAGAGCGATGAATGGAGCACCTTTAGCAGAAGTGCATTTCCATATAGAGTTGCTGCCAGAGTCGGTGTTGTTGATTCCTTCTACTGCAGTCCTGAAAATGTGCTGAAAGAACTCAGTTAAACTGCTAACCATAGCCAACACCTGTTCTTTAATCATATCAATTAAACTAATCAGCCCATTTGTCGCATTTCCAAATGATACTCCATCATCATGTTTCCTTTCAACCCCAACAACATCTGGAACATATTCATTCATGTTTGCTTCTGTTTAAGCACACAAACATAACCAAAATCAGACATTATTCAAATTTTCAACAATGGGTACTAAAAAATAAATAGTAACTTGTACAGGCCTAAATCAAGTTATCTTACTTCGGTAAAATTCCATAAGCTCCTCATTCTTCATCACAGCTTCCCAAACATTTTTATCAGATGCTAGCGCAGCAACCACATTCTACCAAAATGGAAAAGAAGAAAGTGAACCTTTTTGGAAAATGGCACCATTAAAAGTTCATATACAAATGCAAATCCAACTCTACGAGAATGTGTGTGAATTCCTCGAAGTTTTCTCCTCACACAGGTTTTACTCTAGTTACGTTAAGATGTGAGTACCTGGACTTCAGGGCTATCTTGCAACAAAGCAAAAGCTTGGAAAGCTTGATTTGGCTGTGAATACCCCACTGTTCTTTCACCAGGAGTGAAATATATCCTAAACAGACAAGTGAGATAAAACAGTTCAGAAACAAACTAAACTCCAGTATAACAACTTCCAGTACTCATAAACAAGATGTGAAGCCAGCAGCAATTATTTGGCCGCATATATGGAAAGCTGGGTACAAAGCAGCAGCCTATAAAAAAGCTCATCACAACAACAATACACCTCATTCAAACAGTATGGCATCCAATGTTGTACAAACAGCACCCCAAGCTAAGACCACAGCAACCCGAAATGCAGGATGTAAATGAAATCTGTTTCCGTCGACAGTGCCTGCTTTAGTCTCCGTGGATGCTGCAATGTACCCTAAAACTACAACAGGTTATGCTATAACAATAAGTACTGTTTATCATGCAGGATACAGCAGCAGACACAGGCACACAGCAGGCTGAAGCTTATGCTATCTTGTAGAATTTTGTGAAGGATGCAGTGTTAACTCTTCTATTACTCTCAAGTGGGAAAACATGGGAGCTCTACAATAGTTCAAACGACATAGAAATGTCGTTGCTATCAATTTAGCTAGCTAGTTATGCTTCAAAACACAGTGTCAACAAATGGTCTGAAATTCCTCCAGTAAAAAAAACAACCAGAACCTTCAGACTAGCATCCCTGTTACAATATTTTCACTTAATTCAAATGCACAAGCTTCTTGATGATGGGTAAAAAAATTCCCCCTAGTTTTCACTTTGGGGAAGTTTGAAACAAGAAACACAACACAACTTAACCAAGCTATCCCCCCCACCTATTTGAGGTTAGTAACGAATCTCAGCCCAAACCCTTTCCACCATATTTAATCAAGATAATCCAAAATCAAATGAAATGAAACATGAACACAAATGGTAAAAAGGTGATGGTAAAAAGTAAATAAAAAATACATACTTTCCCAAGGCATCTTTAAGATCAGAAGTGGCAGATTTGGCTTCATCAAGACTTGGAACAGATCCAAAAATGAAATCACCGCTACCAATAGTAGTACAAGAATACGATGAATGATCAACGGCAGCACCACCGCACATATTATTAAGATCAACAATGATTTTTTCGCCATTATTACTCTCATTTATAATAAACTCCCAATCATTGACTTCATAAGAATACGAAGATGACGGATTCTTATTATTATTATGATGAAGTGATGAAAGATTAATGAGTTTAGGATTAGGATTTGACGGAGGTATGGCTGAATTACGAGCATTAACAACACGGTCAGCTAACGGAACAGGTGAAGATGGTAAACCTCTGTAATGATTACCGATTGCACCTATTCCTACTTTTGCTGTACTTCTCCATATTGCTCCTCCTCCTCCCATGATGGACCCTAATTCTTTGCCCTAGCTTTCTTACTCTTTTCCTTATTCTTATGTTATACGATCCGATAGGCTCTCGAAAGGTTTGTTTGTTTACAGAGCGTCGGAATTTTGATCGGTTGGGGTCGGGGTCGGGGGTGTTAATTTGATGGTACACGTGTTATCATTTCGCTATGTTACGTGTTATTATGGTCAGTGATTGGTCAAGAGATAAGAAATGGTCGATGACTTTCTTCTAAATCTTACTAAATTAATCTTTTCTTATTTTCCTAATTGCGGTAGTATAGGCTTATATACGAGGAATGATCCATGGCCGCTCTTAGATGTGCACTATATACATGATTTGTACTATTTTTTCGACAAAACCCAAACGACAATGAATTTAAATCTAATATTTTGATGATATGTTCCTATTATAAGACTCTACATTCCTATTATAAATGAACACAATTCGAGACGTATAACATCATCATCTACCCCTCTGAATATCGGCAGTTAACAGTTAAAATTAAGATCGATAGTCTTGTCAAAAAAAATAAATAAATTAAGATCTATAGATGGTGAGTCTTATAAGAAGAACGTAGCATCAAAATATTAATTTAAATTCATTGTCGTTTGGGTTTTGTGGAGAAAATAGCACAAACCATGTATGATAGTGTGTCCATAGATCCTCTCTCATTATATATTAGTAAAGTTGTGATATTATTATGCGTTATCACATCTGTAATCATCTTTCACGCCATCTCACATTGCATATGTTATTTATTTTTAATAAAAACCAGACGGTTATGGAATCAGACTAATGATTTGGGGATATATTTTTCTTTCAAAAGTCCTATGTACCTATCAAAATTCAATGCGTTCTGAAATTCGAAACTTCATTATCTATCAATTTTAATTTCAATGGTTGAAAATTTATTGATTTCCAAAGTAGTAAATGATGATGGTGTACCTCTGGGAATGTGCTCATTTCTAGTAGGAACGTATAGCTTTATAAGAGGAATATATCTCCAAAATAGTAGGTTCAAATCCGTCATTATTTATATTTTATTTTAAAAAAATTGCGTCCAAAATACGAGATAGCGTGAGAATAAAAATATGAGTGGACCCTCCCCCTTCAATGAAGTTTAATTATTCCTTTATGATGACGTGGCAGTGCCACAATCACAATTATCTATGTTTGAGCTGCATAATTATTCTTTTTACATGTCACAACTTTTAAATGCGCATTCCAAATAAAAACACTAAACCACTTGAGAAATTTCAATGACTGGTTTTATCAAATAATGTCTAAAAGCAACTTCCATGAACAATAATTTATCCAATCCACCTGTAACAATTTACAATTAGGACCTGCAATTTCTGCATAAATGGACAAAATTATTATATCCTCGATACATAGATATTAATGTTGGATTTTTCAAAGTTATCTTATTCATATAACGCGGAAATGCTAAAGCTACTGACATATTCTTTTTTGTAAAGCTTGGTAGAAAAGAAAAAACTCTAAAAGGACCGAAGACTACTAGACTGAGACTTAAACAAAGAAATAGACTTCTTTATCCTCAAACTAAGGGATGAGATTAAGAAGCTTTTCATTTTAGTTTCTTGTTAGTCTTCTTCATTTTGTTGATAATTTCAAAGTCATCATCATCGTTGTTGTCGTTGTGTGAAAATAAAAAAACGAAAACTCGAGGATAGATAATCAGATGATGATGACGATAACCTCTTCATTGTCGTTATCTGATGATCTATTTCTGAGTTTCAGTTTTTTACTTGCCGATTGCTTCCGTGTGCTTTTGGATTCTGAGACATGCTTCTTTTTCACTGAAGAAGGCTTAGTAGTGCTTTTATGGGTGATGACATGATTTTTTCCTCCTCATCTTATTTTTAAGTTTCTGCTCGAAAACCTTATTTTGCCTCATTCATCGGTAACAATCCACGTAAAAAATTGTCAATACAAAAACACCATCCAATTTATAGAGTTGGGACCCAGTTTAGGCATTAGGCCAACTAACAAAATTAGGTTCAGGAATTAAGATGCGGGCTAGGAAAGTTTGAGGCACCTAGCCCATCCAATTCGAAAATGAGCCTTTACTTTATAATTGAGTTTTGGGTTCTTAATTTACAATGAACATATAATGAAAATGAGTACATAAAATTACCAAAGAATTAAAATGAGAACTAAATCCTGTAAAAAAGGAAGCAAAAGAAAATTATTATTATTAACGGAAATTATTATTATTATTATGGAAAATTATGAATCGAAATAATCAATTCTTATTAATGGAAATTCTCATTAGTCTTAGGCCCATTTGCAAGACATAAGAACGACAATGATGCAACTCTCTGTTTATGCTTATCAAATCAAAACCAAACAATACTGGTATCAAACAAACAAACACAAAAGACCAATATATATGTCAATATATTTATGCATGCGACAAGAGATATTTTTTCATGAATCTCTTATACATGTAGTATGAAATACTTATTATCAACTTAGCATGTATTGACTATTGGCTATGGCTACACGTACTTATATGCGAAAGCTTAATTCAAATCAAAATGCACTCATATTAAATACCGAATAATCCAGGAGCGCTAGATTAGGAGAAGGTAGAATTTTATTAGGAGAACTAATATGAAATATTACCAAGAGTATGTTTTTTCTGTGGTAAATTTTGGCATATCATGAAGCAATGTCCAGACCTTTCAAGAGAGTGTGAGAAATTAGGGTTCTTCTCTCCAGACACGTTCATGGAGAAAATGCAGGACAAAAAGGTAGCCAGATTTTCAGAGGAGATCAATGCCAACTACAAACCCAGACTGATGCAGAGCGACTCTACCTCAAGAAAGCTGCAAGAATCTCCAAACACCATTAATGGAGATGTTGAAACCCTGCAACCAAACCCTAGTTCAAATCCCAGTCAAACACCTACCAATATTTCCTCCTACATTCACTCCACCGAAAAAGCCATGCAACCACAAAATCTTCTTGTTACCATACCAGATCAGAATTCTCATGTAAATCGGGAAACAACTATAAATCTCATTGATCCTAATAATAAAGAGAATCAGTCACCAAATATATCCGCATTCAATGCAAAATTCCATGCAGTTGAAAAGAGAAACAATACCAGAAAGACTGCAGATCCTATTGTAAGCCCAATACCCATCAATCACCCATCAAAAGTACCCGATACTCTACCCATAGCACCAAAGAAAATTCTATCCACCTCAAAGCACAATCCCACTGATAAGGTCAACAATCCCCCCCACAGAAACATACCCCGCCACCCACCCATCACCACTCCCCCACAAACTCCAAACAACCAGAAATACACTCACCACCTAATGAACAAACCCAAGTAATTGTTGCTGCACTAGAACAAATCATCTCAAGAGTGTTCGACAATGGAAAAGATATGCTAGGAATAATTAAAGCACTGACTCTACGGAAACATTCAACCATAGTGGCAGTAAGAGAACCCCAGAACCCATGGAATGTGATCCACCACTTAAGCAAATATGTTATAACACTGCAGAGGCTGTGGCGACTTTCCTTAAGAAGTCGCAAGGTCAATGTTAATACAATCTTGGAACTGTCGTGGTCTAGGGAACGAGAGGACAGTTCTAACATTAAACTCGTTCCTTCATAGTTGCAACCCCTCTATACTGTTCCTTTATGAGACAAGCCTAAATGAGACAAACAACGTTAAGGTTTGCAGTTCTTTGAAGTTTAGGCACTTTGCTTATGTTCCGACGGATAGCAGAAGTGGAGGTCTTGCACTTCTTTGGCAAGACTCAGTTGACCTTTCAGTGATCTCTAAATCCCATAACTGCTTCCATTGTATCATTGAATCAAATCTTTCTTTGCCAAAATGGGATTTGTTATGTATTTATGGCCCTCCTGCACATGCTCAAAGAAATGGTTTTTGGAGAAATATGAGCACCACAATAGAAGGAATAGACGGTGCTTGGTGCATGATTGGTGATCTGAATGCCTTAATGCATCAACATGAGAAACAAGGTGGTTCAACAAATACTGACATAAGCTGTGAAGAATTCAGAGCCATGATTATAGAAAGAAATGTTATTGACCTTGGATATGCGGGCCCTGCCTTTACTTGGTCTAACAATGCAACTCAAAATGTTCCAATTTTTGAGAGGCTTGACAGGGCAATTTGCAACTCAGAATGGAGAACTTTATTTTCTGATGCAGCAGTCTTACATCTTCCAAGAATTGAGAGTGACAATTCTCCCATCATTCTCAACACTATGAGAAGACCCCCAAAAAGTAAACCAAACTACAAGTTTGAATTTTATTGGACTGACCATCCTCAATTCAAAAATGTTCTTCAAGATAGTAAACTCACTGATCTGGGTGATGGGATTTGGAAATGGAGCAGAAAAACCTTTGGAGACACAAAAAGGGAGATTGAAGAAGAGAAACAAAAGTTGGTTGATCTTCAAGCAACTACACACTTGACTGACACAAGGGAAGCAGAAAGAGCTATTTGTGATAACATCATCACTCTTGAAAGAAGAGATAAAATGTTTTGGCCGCAAAGAAACAAATCAAAATGGGTGCCTTCCATTGATAAAAACATTCAGTTATTTCATGTATCTACTATTCACAGAAGAAGCTTTAAAAAACCAAAATAATGAGTGGATCTCTAATCCTGAGCAGATCAGAGATACTCTCATTAACCATTTTTAGGACATATTTACAAAAGATTCTAATGTAAATCCTAGAGCCATGGCTCTGGATCATGCTAATAGATTAAATCAAGATGATTGCAGGCACCTTAGCTCAATCCCTAGTGTAGAATAGATCTTTAATGTGGTGAGGAAGATGGGGTCACTAAAGTCACCAGGACCTGATGGCTATCCAGCATTATTTTACAAAAAATGTTGGGAGGTAGATGGTCAAGAAGTTGTTCATTTAATCCAAGACTACTTCAGATATTCAACAATCCCACCTGGAATGAATCAAACTTACCTTTCCCTTATACCCAAGAAGAAAACAACAGAAGCTACAGTTGATTACAGGCGAATTGCCCTCTGTAATGTGTTGTATAAGGTAGTTACTATTAGAGCACTGCTCGGTCAAACTCGCATGTGTTGCTATCTCAAGCATGTTTGTCAATGTTAGTGATCAAAACTATAAGTCTTGATTTCTAGCCTATTTATAGATGTCTCGGACTAGGACATAGATAGTGTAGTTGAGCTTAGATTTCACAGAGTTCATCATTTGAAGACGAAGAACTACTAAGGGGATCTTGTGGAACTTCTTCGATAAAAGGTATGTGGAGACTTGAACTCATCTATCACTTGGAAAATTTATTTCTACTATCTCCTATATTGAGACATAAGTCGTGTTAAGATATAGTTTTCTCTATACATATTTGAGATTTCGAGCTGAGTATATCTCGTTTACATATTTCTCAAAATATGTGTTGGTAAGCTTTCGCTTCGACCAAGTTTATCTTATATCATGAGAAAATTTCCGAGTAACATCTTACATGGTTTGTGTGATACAATCATTTGATGTAGGCTTAGAATGTTTCGATAATGATTATTTCAATATCTTGAAAATTGCTTTGATGCTAATAGTGTGTTGATATGAGCCTAAATTACATCGTTTGAATGTCAATTTCTTTTACTTTTCTTAGTTATTTCTCTTGTATTTTTGTATATTACGCTTCTTTTGCATTTTGTAGGTATTTTGGAGTCATGTGACGTAAAAGAAAGCAAATAGGTGCTTAAAACATTGTTTGGCAACCTTGGATATCGACGGAGTTGAAATGCATAAGCACTGAGGCCCAAAACACACAGTTTTATCAGGTCATCAAAGGAAATCCTTTTGAGAATTGTTAAGGACAGAATATATAGCGTTAAGGGCCACCATTCTCTTTGCCTTATAACCTAGCAGCTGGTTCACTTCCAAGTTCTCTGGTAAGGTTCACTTGCACAGAGTTTTTCCCGTTGCCGAGCCAGTTCTGCCAAATATTACCGGCGGCTAGCCATGATAATAGAGATTGTACGAACGGTTTAGAGAGTTCTTAAAGAAGTTCAGGGAAACAAGGAGCAGTACTGAGTTGTAAGAGAGGTTCGAATCAGGTTTAATCCCGAGAATACACAGGAAAGAGTACCTGCCGCTACTGCCATTGGAGTTAATGAAGTTTTAGAAGATCACAGAAGGAATTGGAGTTGGGTTTTGTTCCAGTTTGAATTTCAGCAAGAAAGAAGGCCAAATGAGCTCTTTTATTACCTGTCCGTTGCTGCCATCATTCTAAGCTATGAATGAAGTTGATTGATAAAGATTTTGAGTTATGTAATGATTTGAATGTTTGGGTCTGTTGTGTATGGATTTGTCTTAGTAGGGAAGGAATTCTGGTGATCTCCAAGGTGCAGCCATTACACAATACATCACCAACTCAGAACTGCACACAAGGTGCTTGACTAAATGCCTGAATGACCGATCAGTTGAGCAGCTCAGCTTCCTGCTCCAGGTTTTCCATGGACGCTGTGGGGTTATGTTCGATGGGTCAGAAGGTAGAATCTAAGAATGAATGTGGAATTAGTGTACAAGTTTGAGACTTTGGGTCTGTTTTGGCAGCAAGATAACATGACAGAAAGCAGTGAGTTTCTGCCATTCAATTGTGGATGGATGGAAGATATTGAGCTGAGTTCTAGCAGCTGGTAAGAAAGGAAGAGTTGGATACGTTGATGGCAGCAATATATGGTTCGAGTTCGTAAGTTGGGACTCAATCTAGAAGGCTTGATTTGGTTGAGATTAAGACGTGTGTTGGTCTGGGTGTTTGCCGTGACTAAACACAGTTTGTTGCCATGGGTTGGATGGTCGAGTTAGTGGCGGAGTTTTGGATTCAGCTGTAGCCGAGAAAAAATCCTGAGTACGTGATGTTGCTGACCTTTCAAGTATTGCTAAACGATGAAGATTTTGGAAGTCGAGAAGAAATAGGAAGTGGGTCATAATCAGATTCGAATTTTCAGCAAGAACTTGAGCTATAAAAAGGGCTAAACCTAAAGCTATATGAGATATATCTCATACCCCTCATCACTTCGGCTTGTTTTGTATCACCAACAGAGAGGAGGTCTCTGCTCCTCTCTAATCTCTATCACCACCACAGTTTGCATCATTCATATCCACCTGCATCCACCAGCATACCACCAACAACATCATCCACCATCTCCATCCACCAGTTTACATTCCATCATCATCAACAGAGAGGATCTCTCTGCTCCTCTCCATTTCATCACCATCTGCATCTCCACCAGCATATCACGCATACATCACCTGGATACCTCCATATACCACCAGTTCCATTCCACTTCACCTACATCCACCAGTTCTCAGCCATCTTCATATCATACATATCCATCTCCACCTGCATACCATCCATACCATCAGTACTAGGTCCTGTCACAGTCCACCTCGCCTTACGACATTACCACCAGTTCGCCTACATCAATTACTCGCAGCAGGACCTAGATATGACGAGCACAACACCATCACCAGCATACAGGCAGCAGGGAGCACAAATAATACATCCCCAAGGCAGCAGCAGTTCGCATACACCACCACCACTCCATTATCACTAGGACATACCTTCGCCAACACCATCAGTCCATATTCAACTCCACATGCAGTTGTTGTTTGGTTTTGTATTCCTGTTTTTATTCTTCGTTTGCCATGAACTCCAATAGCTAATTGCATTTGATTGGGGACGATTTCGACGTCCGGACATGATTTACAATTGATATTTAAAAAAGCATGTTCCTCGCAATTATTTCGTTATTGCTCATTCAATACCATACCAATAGTGTTTATGAATTATTCTCGAATCATTTAAGTTGCAAATTAAATTGGTTGTTTGGTGATTCTAATGCTAGTTGAGACCTCTTCGACCCGTAATTGTCTAGAGACTCTTAATACAGGTAGTAATATGTGGTTATTGACGATGGGATTTTGTTAAGTAATCATATGTATTGAATGACACTAGTAGATGAGTCGGGCTTATGTATTTGTCACTAGGAATAGACTATCTCACGGAACTTAAATCATTTGTTTAAGTCCACCTAGAGAGCGTACTTCTAGGAAACTTGGCAAGTAGAATCCGGTAGTCGAGCGCTTCCGTGTCCGGTGAAATTAGGAGATATTGCGGGATATTTGAGCGTACTAAATATTCTAGGGTTATTAGTAATTAGTACTTTGCAGAAACATAGCTATATCAATTAGATTCACATTTTGTGACTAAGAAAGAGTCCTTGATCATTCTCGTCCTCATCTTTTGCATTTATTTATTTTGCATTAATATTCAGAAATTGAATTTACAATTTTAGACTCAACTCTCCCTTAGGAACGAACCTGCTTGTCATTGTACTACTAGTTAGTGTAAGAGAAGTAAGGAATTTATTTTTGCGAGTTTGACACCTCGTCATGTGTGAAAACAGCTATTATCATTATAGAAGAATGTTTCAATGATTGAAATAAAGAGTTTAGAATCTTGTAACCATCTTTGGATATAAGCATAGTATGTTCGCACATTGTGTATACGTCCAAAACCGGGAGCCTAAAGTATGCATATGGTAGGCTGGGAAATGGTCTTATTTTAATGCCTACTTGTGATAACCGCAAGTGCACGGCGCCTGTTGGAGGCGTGGCAAGTACGGGTCGAACCACAGAGACTTGTGGTGCTATGTATTGATCTATGGCTATGCTAGACTGAATTCAAGGAGAGTAAGTGACACAATTCAGGGTTGTCGAAGCGACTGAGGTGAAGATGTGACTCTAAGCTAAAGTCAGCCAAACAATATAGAAAGAGCACTAGAGTGTCGAATCCACCACCTAATCTTAGCTACATCAGTTCATTTTCAATATTGTTCTTGTCCCCTGTAATGGATGCCAGACAAGATGCAAGTTTGCCTTTCATCCAGGGTCTCAATGGATGGCTTACTATCAACTAAGGCCATTAACTAATCCCTAGTATTAGCTGTCTTGTCATAGTACAACTAATCACAGATCAATTCTTACTACTTAGATGATTAAACCTATCTTAAGATGGATATTCTAATCACAATTAGGGTATCTCTCCCAAGCACTAATTGTCTTCTCAGGGCACAACTAGTCTGAGGATTAATAGCATTCAATGAAGCATGAATTGCAACACAATCAACATAGTATTTATCCAACTACAATGCATACATGGCATACCTTTGTGAAAGTAAAATGCTTGAGTGTTAAGATTATATTTATCCCGAACAATATAGCACAACAAGAACAATTATCAAAATATGAGCAAATCTTAGCAACAGATTATGGGTTTCATCTCAACCCTAGCCAATGTGATTAAAACATCAGAGGAAATAATAAAACACAAATTATTCTACAATTAAACCTAATTGGTGCTCTGGCTAGCCCAGGCATGACCAAAAACATCCTCTACCTCTTCTATTTATACATGCTGAGAATACAAACCCTAATTCTCTTTTAAAACAGAAATTAAAATAAAAATTCTCTCACCCACGTCTCTAAATCACTTCTTCCTTCTTTCAATTCGTCTTCAGAGCTCCATGCTGGGGTTGTTGGTGAAAAATCCTAGTTCTAGTTTTCTCTAAGTTAGCTTCAAGGGTTGAGAGAAGCTAAGAGAGAGAAAACTAGCTCTAGAGAGGTAGAGCAGGTGGGAGGTGGTACGGCTGTTGCAGGGGTGATTGTTGTGTGTCAGGAGGTGATGATGGAGGTGGTGATGGCTCTGTGATCGGTATGGGTGAAGGTGGTGAAGGGGGATGGTTCTCTGCAGAGCTGTTGGGAAGAGGAAAGAGAAGATGGAATGGGAAATGGGGATGTGGTCGATGGTGTAAGGGTGTAGATTGCTTGGGTGTTGAGCGGGCACATCAGGGTTTGATGAAGAGGCCTCAGCGAGCGTTGGATGTGGGGGATGGAGATCTCAACGGCTCGGGTTGGATGGGCTCGGATCCGGGTCGGGTCTTGGATAGCTTGGGCCCAAGTCTTGTAGATGGGTTGCTCCTTGTTGGGTTGCAACTGTTGCGCGCGTGGGCTTCGGCTTTCTGCTCCATAGACGCTTGTCTCCGATTCTTTGCTCTTTTGGCTCCTCAATTTCTCCGAGCTTTATTTATTACCTAAAAACACAAAATTAATTAATACAAATATTTATTCTTGAAAACAAAGAAAACACAGAATCTGGGATAATATCTGATTCTTGAGCACAAAAGATGAGTAAATGCCAATAAAAAGGTGTATAAATATGCAATATTTGGCACTCATCAGCATACTTGTGTGTATACAAAAAGGTTGTAGGAGACTGGGTAAACGCATACTGGCGGAAGTTCACGTCCGTGAATTTCTGCTGAGTTTGAAAACCAAAACCAAACTCATCTGTGTTTGTACCCAGAAATATTTCCAGGCACTAAACACGATGATTTTGGTGATGATGAGGAAAACAGGGTTAATGACATGAAGCAAGCATAAAGATGAGAGACACAAATTTTACGTGGTTCAGCAGGTTTGCCTACATCCACGGACGAATCCCCGTAGGGAGAGATTTTTCATTGATATGATTATAATTGGTTCTTGATCCCTTTTAGGGTTTACTGCTCTCTCTTCTTCCCCCAATTCTCTATCAGGACGTCCCTATTTATGCAGTTGAATACCTGGTTCAACCCTAATTTGGAGATAAATTTTAAATGGCATTAACTTGTATTAAGTTTCCCTGCATGCCTCCTGACATTAATATGCCCCGCATGGCTCTTGGCATTAATCTGCCCTGCATGCCTCCCTGTATTAATTCTGCATGCCTCCTTTCTCCTGTTAACTGTGACTATCAAGCTTTAAATGGTAGGACTCTTTGAAGACCGCATTGACTCGGAGACCGGATGGATCTTGTGGCGGCCGGTGAGTACTTGGCCGGGAAACAGGTTGCGGCGCAGTCGACAACTCGGATGGATGTTAGTTGGCGGCACCACCGCAATATGATTTGAGGCAGTCGGCGACAGACTGCAACATAGAATGGAAATTGTATGGGAGTGCGACTTGGAAGCTTGGCTTCAACCGTTGACCGATATTTGATTTGACCATTGACTATGTCAGTTGACCCGTCGTTGACTTTGACAATTGACCGATGGTTGACTTTATGTAACATTAGGTCGGCTGATGAGCTGCGTCGGTTGGCTGGATGGAGGGCTTGGATAACAGCAAAATGGTGGCCCAGGCAGTATTCTGGTCCAATATGCGACAATTTTATCATGGTACAACATCGCCCCCTCTTAACCTCCAACTTGTTGTGGGGTTAAGAAGTTGATTTTCCATTTCGTATTGACTGAAAATGATAAAATTCGTCCCCAAGCGTAGACTATTGTTGTTGAATTGAATGGCAACCTTCCCTCATCGTTTGCAAAAATCGAGACGCCCCCAAGAGTAAATTTCTGTTGTTGAAGCGTAAAGGAAATTGCATTCGTTGATTTTGGAAATCATAATCAAGTCGCCCCCAAGTGAGGCTATTGTGATTGGAAGATCGATGTGAATCAGTTGAGCACGAACCATTGTTGTAAACAAAAACTGGACTGAGGGCCAAACTGGTCTGCAATGCAAGTGTGGTACTTGAACGGAGTAGTTGCCTGAAAGTAAGCTGTAGTTGTTGATGTAAAACTGAACTGAGGCAGTTGCGTAGAAATGGACTGGTAATAGTTGTTGGAAAATATGACCTATATTTGAAGTCACTTAGCTGGAACCTGTGTCGACTGTTGTTGTAAGCGAAACTTGAATTTGCAAACTGTCATTAATTTCCGACCAAACTGGGTAGTAGTAGCTGTTTGTACTAAACTGTTGTCAACTACAGGCTGAGATGCAACAATTATGAACGAAAAGGTGACAACCATTGGTGAGACCCTTCAATCATTGGGATGGTAAAAAACTTTGTGTGCCGCTGGACCTCCAAGCGATCTTGGATTACTACTGGTTTTGACAATGATCTTCATATGTCGTTAATAGTTATATGAATCAGGATAATATCAGCGATGTAGTATTAGATCACAATAGTTGCTATGGAACTGGAATGCTATGACTGTGGTGAACTGGATTGCAATAGCCATATAACACTGCTCTGTATTAGTTATGAGCAAAATTAGATTACAACAGCTTCGTGCAGAGCTGCACTACAACAGCTGCGATCAGCTAGACTGCAAGAAAAATGTGAGTGAAGCTACACTGCAGCAGCTACGATCAGCGCTGCATGAGTTACGAGCGAAAATGAATCGCAGCAATTTGCGATCATGGACTGGGCAGGAGCGACGAGAAAAAGCCGCACCGCACCAGCCGCGATTTGACCGCAAGAGCGACGAGAAAAAAGCCGCACCGCACTAGCCGCGATCATCCGGACTACGTAAGCGACGAGCAAGGCACCCGCTGCGCTGCTTTGCGATCAAGCTGAACTGCAGAAGCGACGAGTAGAGTTGCCTTTGCAAAGAATTTGCGATCAGCCGGACTCGCATGAGATACAAATAGAGCAGATCGGCCAGCCTTTCTTCGACCAGGCATCGCAAAGAATGACGAGAAAGGCTGCACTGCAGAATCTACGATCAGCTAGACTACATGAGCTGCGAACAAAGTTGGACTGCAGCGGCTTCGACCAGCTTGACTGCAGTAGCGGCGAGTAAAGCTGTACTACAGCAGCTACGATCAGCTGGACTACAGGAGATATGGAAAGAGATGAACTGTAACCTTCGACAACTGGATCAGCAGCTAGCCGGCGAGTAAAGCTGCGCTACACGATCAGCTGGACTGCAGGAGCGACAAGCAAAGCTACTCTGCACCAGCTGCGATCAGCTGGACTGCAGAAGCGACGAGCAAAGCTGCACTGCGCCGGCTGCGATCAACTGGACTGTAGAAGCGACGAGCAGAGTTGCACTGCAGTACCTGCGATCAGCTGGACTGTAGGAAATACAAATAGAGCAGGACTGCAGCAGCTTCGACCAGCTGTACTGCAGCAGTGACGAGAAAGGCTGCACTGCAGCAGCTACAATCAGCTGGACTGCAGGAGCTGCGAACAAAGTTGGACTGCAGCGGCTTCGACTAGCTTGACTGCAGAAGCGGAGAGTAAAGTTGTACTGCAACAGCTGCGATCAGCTGAACTGCAGGAGCTACGGATATAGATGAACTACAGCAGCGGCGAGCAAAGCTGCACTGCACCAGCCGCGATCAACTAGACTGTAGGAGCTGCAAACAGAGATGGACTACAATGGCTTCGACCAGCTGGACTGCAGTAGCGGCGAGCAAAGCTGCACTGCAGCAGTTGCGATCAGCTGGACTGCAGGAGCTGCAAAAAGAGCTGGACTGCAGCAGCTTCGAGTAGCTAGACTGCAGCAGCCTACTGAGGAACTGGACTAAAATAGTTTGATAACCTGAGTGTAATAGATACAAATAAAACCAGACTGCATCAATTGCGTACAACTGAGTACAGAATTGATGAGCAAAACTAAACTGCATCAATTGCGTCCAACTGAGTGCGGCGATTCTTTGAGAACTTGACTACTACAGTTCGATCAACTTAACTTGTAGAAGTTATTAATGTTACTGTTTGAAATAATTACATCAAAATATTAGGGTGTATGCTCGCCCCCTCTTAATCCTGTAATTCGTTGGAGGATTAAGAGTGTTTATGGGTGAAAACTATTCCTGCCGGATTTGGTAATTTGGGGTGTGTGGATGAGGAATGAATCTAAACCCTAAACAAATGCACTGCGCGGTGAGTGCTTGTGATTCGAGAAATCAATCTGTATAACTCTAGCCTAAACCAAGAAATGGCCGTTCCAGACTTGCTTCGGTCACAAAGTGAAGGAGATGGGGTTGATCTTAGGGAGGGAAGCGAAGAAGGTGTTGAGATTGTGAAGGTGTAGGCTTGTTTATGACTTGTAATAGAAAGGTGAGCAGGCTTACGATTGATGCAAGCAGGCTTTAAGTGTTTGAATACGTTTTGTATTTACACTTGGTTTATGTCTTTTCTTGACTTGTTCTGTTGTTGGAAATAGGGAGGAGAACCTATTTATACAAGTCATTTGAGCCTTATTCACGTCTCTCTCGTGGGAAGTGGAGGAAGTGGAGTGATGGAGTAGTGGAGTTGTGTGTCGATGTTACACGACCAGTCTCGCCCACTTCTCCTGTCATCTCTAACCGTCCATGACTTCCTGACACGTTCTTGTGATGGCGCATTGCACGCTGCACGCTGTAAACCGCTGACCAATACCCCATATGTATCCCCAGTTTGTTACATGATTGATGTCTCGAGTGTGTGGATCGTGGGACCCACGAGAAAGTAGCATGTAATGCTAGACTAAATAACTAAATTATTTAGGAAGTCGATACTTGTGAGGTATCGTGTGTATTCTACGCAGTCTCGCATCGAGTATATTCGGCATGTATGAAGCATTGTTGTTTTTAAGGCTTACCGGAGTAAGTCACGAATTTAAGCGTCTTAAAATAGCATCATGTCTAGCCATCTTCGAGTGATCGTTTGGAGGCTATACAGGTAAGCCCTGACTTGACCGATCACTCCATGTGGAAGAGTGGTGGACGGTGATTGTGGTGACGCCTTGCTGGTCTCTTAACTCCTAACCAGGGCTGCTTGACCAAGCTGGTAGAGTTGGACGGACGAGATGATCCGTGACACTCATCTGCGACCGTTGATGAAGTTTTAGGGCTTTTGAAGAGGTGCGCAGGCATCACTCTTCAGCTTGGTCGAAACCAAGCATGAGAGGTGTTTTGGAAAGGACCGACCGGGCATGCGTGTAGACGACATTCCGGTGTACACGTCCGTACCTCACTGTCTCATGAAGGTGCGATCTAGGCCACTCAATTTGACCGACAAAGAGGAGCGGTTGAGATCGATTTGCAACAGACATGCTCACTTCGGGCGCGCGTTTCAAGACGACCAAGCCTGGTCGGTCCCGGCCGATTGATTCGGCGTGTGGGTGGTAGGCTGGTGTTCACGTCTGTACTTCATTGCCTCATAGAAACGTGATCTAAGCCACTCAATTTGTCCGGAGAAGTTGAGTGGTCGAGATCAGTTTACAATTAGGAGGTGCGACCACGCCTGGTTTGGGCGTGCAAATCGAGGTGTACAGCCAAGTTTTATCTTGGCCGATCGGGTGTGGAGATAGGTGGGCCCGCAGTGATCATGTTGATACTTACCGGACATGCTTAGTCTATTCCTGGACCCTTCATCCGAGCAGGAGAAAAGGGACGCTCGTGATCGTGACACAAACCCTAATCAGGTTTTGCCGGCTGTGTGTCATACCTAGTTTGGGACGCACGAATCAAGACGGCCAACCATAGTTGGTCCTGACCGATCAGTCAGGTATGTAGGCGGGCCCATGGTGTTTGTGTTAACATGTTCCGGGCCCTTTGAATCTACATCTACACCCTCCATCTATGCCCTGCGAAGATGGGTGGTTGAGACCGATTTGCGACACATGTATTGTTCCGTAACCCTAGTTTAGGGTTTCACGTCCATGCTGTTTTGGCTAGACGAACTGGTAAGCGTTGCTTCCCTCTTGGGGAGGCCGACCATGTGGGCCCGCGTTGGGTTGGTGGTGAATATTCCAATACCTGCTTGGGGTCATGGATTTAATCTAAGTCATCCAATCATGATGGTGAGGTTGGATGGTCGTGATCGTTTCTGAGACTGATATGGTCAGTTCAGGTTCAAACATGCTCAATCGGGCTAGTATAACACACCGAGAGTTGTAGCCTGTATGGGTATTTCGTACATGTTTTATTATTAATGCTTGGAGATTCGTGTTGCTTTGCTGAGAACAACACTCAGTCGTCATGCCGCACCGGTAATGAGTACAGGAAATACGAGACTGGTCATTCATTAATTAATAATGTTGTAAATTCACAGGGGTATATGGGATTGTTGCTACATGCTCCAACCTGGATGAATTTTGTGTATTTAATTCACGCACTCGGGATTGTTGCCACATGCTCTATTCTAGGTGAATTAGTAAGGTGAAGAAGTATTCATCACTTATTAATGGCTTTATCTTTTGCAAGATGTTAGCGCATGATTTTGGCTTTTACAATTTCAGCCCTTAAATGAAAATCCACCATCAACATTAAGTCCCCTACCTAGCGCATAATGGTTACGCTATTGTGGGGTAGGCATAAGATGGTGACAAGTTTGTATACAGAAATGACCAAGCTAAGGTGAATATACATTTACCGCATAGGCCGACATCGTCAGGTGTTGTCCCAAAACTGGTTGGTCCTGATTAGGATGGTGGAGGGAGCAGGACTTGATCTGGCGAGTCGCTTTGGTTTCCTCCGCACTATCTGGACAGAGCTTGACCTATCCCTTGGACTAGGTGTACTCCCCTTTGTTACACGGCAGTTTTCCTCAGATATATCCGATAAGCATCATTGATCGCTATCTTGAATCGGTAGCCTTTCTAGGTGACAAGTAGAGACTCCTTTTCTCCTGGGATTCTGTTGACTTGCTAGATTATAAAGAAAAATTCTAAGGATTCTTCTCATCACATAGTCTTTCCTTTTGTATCTCAGGTATTTCTCCGTACTCATCTGATCTTCTGATTGACTGATGATGATACACGTATTTTTGTGTGCCCATAACTTCTTTTTTCTTTGCAGCCTATCATGGAAGCAGCGGGCAATGATCATTCTGTAACTTCTCCAGAAGAGGGTTTCGAAGTTGACAAACCTGAGACTAATGTGCACGAGGAGGTAATGGCTAAAATTGATCTCCCACTTCGTAAAGTTGGTCGTGTTATACAGGGGATGTCTGTTCTGCACCTGCGTATCACCAAGGGACGCATATGTGCCCTTTCAGATGCGATCGACATGGAAGAACGGTGGAGGCATGAGGAAGCGTTGCGAGCACCAGTAAGCGCAAGGGCAGAAAGATTTGCAACGCGGTTAAAGAGGCGGAGAGTGGAGCATAAACGGCCTCCGGATGAAGATAGGCGTGATTATCCAATCCAGGACGGTGTGATAATCCTTGATTCTGACACGGACGGACCTGAGTGTTCGAAAGCAATCGGCGCAAACCCTAATGTTCTTTGTGGGCTTTGAGGAAGACTTGGAAGTATTTCCTGCCGATGATGTTAGGACAGAGAACGTTGCTGCGGAAACATCTGAAGCGGAGGCTGAGGCTCTGAAGGGAGAAGCGGTTGCAGGTGATGGCGTTGAAGCAGAACCCAGCAGTGGTGCAGGCGCAGTTATTCTTCTTGAAGGCTAAACCTCTTTGCTTCTTTTTCTCTTTTCGAGTGTGTTCCCGTAATTTTTGAACCTCTTTCTTGTACTCAGTGGCGGATGAGTTCAAGATCTTTTCTTCTGTTTGCTTACCATTGAATAAAGGTTTATGTCATAACCCCTCGTTAAGATTGCATCGTATGTGCTCCGACGTGAGATCTTCTTGGTCTTGCTGGGGCAGATGGCTCAAATCATTTTCCTTTTGTGCACACATTCTATTTCCTTCTTCCCATGAGATGTTTGCTTAGGGTTTCCTTCCTTGCTCTAGTGGGTTGATTTAGGTAGACTCAGGACTTTGTGTTTTTAGAGGTAGAGAGGTTCTCAGATGGAAATAATGCTTCAATTAAATTGAAAATTGAAAAATTGAAACCCTAACTATGAATGCAAGTATTGCAATCATTTTTACGGAGGAATCACAAATATGACATGAAATTTTAAAAGAAAACACGCTGGAGGAAATAGCACGGCGTTTTAAAGTGTGGAGGACGCTGGAAAGTGGTAGCACAGCGTCTTAAGTTCGGTAGGGTTTGAGCCATTGTGAGTGAATTGTTATGCCTTCTAGTTTATCGGCGTTGATGAGCTTGCGGTAGCCGCCTAGGATAACATCTCGCTGCAGTGCGGTTCATCCTCTCTTTCGGTGGGTGAGTCGGTGGAGTGGTCATTTTCACCGTCAAGTTCCCAACCTTGAATGCAGTCGTCTTCGTCACCAGATCTCCAATTCCAAATGGGTTTGGGCGTGCAGATACCTGGACCTTGGCCTTATTGTCTTTGACCAAGACAGCCTCTAAGCTCTTGATAAAACGTTTGAAGGGGCCGGCTTCCCATTCACATCTCTTAGCTTGGGTTGGTTTGTTGGTTGGAGCCAGTCCCCAGGACTTATCAGAGTGAGGAGTAATTGGTTGCAAGAAGGGTTACGTGATGAGACTTACATGAGATCGGAACCTCTTAATATATGCTGATGGGCTCTCTCCAGGAAGTTGTGTCACATTGGCAAGCTGCAGGTGCGGCAACGGACAGCCTTCAGGTCTAGACGGCTTGTTAGAGATCCTTTCAGGTGTCGTAACCGGTAGAGGGCAAACTCCCAGTGTTGTCTTGTTGTCGTGTACCCATGAGCGTCCTAGGATCATGTCGTAATTCGGATGCTCTCTGACTATGTAGAACTTTGCTTGTGTCGAGGCATCGCCCAATTTTACTTCAAGATCGATGTATCCATATGTATCTCTGAGTTCTCCTTCTGGAGTCTTAATCACAATTGGGTTGCAAGTAGCCTCCTGTTTTGAAATTTTTGCTGCTTTTAAGGTATGGAGAGTGATGATGTTGAATTCAGAGGCCGAATCGATCAATGTGTTATCGAACTCGATATCCTTCAAACGGGCAACGGTTAAGAGTCCCCAATTCCCTTGCTTGCATCTTCTAGCAAGGACTGAGGTTTCGAGACCGCTTCCTCTCCCAGATACAAGCGTTTGCCTGAGACAATACGGTTGAGGGCTGCAAATATGTCCTGACGCTATGCTTTGGATAAGTACAAGATCTCGCATAAATGTTCCATCATATATTGCACAGTTTTGTAAACGGAATCCCCAGAAATCATGCAGTTCCTGACAGGAAGAGGGTCTCTACGAACACCTTCGTTTCCAAGCTGGAGTTCTCCTGTCTCTATATTTTCTCTGAAGATTTGTTTCAGCCTGTTACAGTCTTTGGTTGGATGGTGAACGAACCTATGGTAGCTAAAGTACCTAGGATCCGCCATATCTTTCTCAGTTGGTGGACGTCTGATAGGAGGCAGCTTGATGGCGTCGTCTTGAATCCACGCCTCCAAGAGTTCCACTACTTCATTCATGGGGAACGGGAAACCTGTATCTTCGGTGTCTTGTGCGGAGTTTCTTGCCCGCTCCCTTTTGAGAAGAATTCATGTGTGCTGGAGCCGCACGCTTGGGTTGTTGTTCTGTTGCTGAAGCCTTCCTTTTTCCTCCTTCGCCAACCACGCTCACACAAGGACCAGTGTTGTATTGTTTGTTTGTGAGACGCATGCTTCCTCGACTCTCTCGTGGATCTTCGTTTCGAACAACCCTGGTTCTTTCTAGCAATGCCGGGGCAGTTGTGGTCAAACGTTTGGAAGCTTCATGGAGTTCGGAGAACGTCTGAAAGCCCAGATTCTCTAGTAAAGCGCGGTATATGGGTATCATCCCGTTGATGCATAGCTCCACCAAGCGGCGTTCGGTGATGTTCGGATCATGACAATCTAGTGCTTGAGTTCTCGAACCTCTTAACGAAGTCGTTCGGATGCTCGTTGTTCCGCCGAGAGACTCTCCCTAGATCTGAAAAGGTGATTTGCTCGGACACGAAGAAATATTTCCTGTAGAAAGCACCGACCATCTCCCCCCAATTGGATATGCTGTCAGGTGTGATGTTGTTGTACCAGGTGTACGCCCTTCCCGTAAGTGATTTCGAGAACTCTTTCAGGCGGAGAACATGATTGTACTCATGCTCTCCCAAGGATTCCAAAAATCGAGAAACGTGCTCACAAGCGTTACCAGTACCATCGTAGAGGGAGAACTGAGGAGATGTGTATCCTCTTGGAAGAGAGATTTGTTGCATATCTTGAGGGTACGGCGGTTGATGTTGGTGTGCATACATCAGATTTCCTTTGCCTCGGTTTTGGAGAAGTCGTTCCAGGTCTTCACGTGTGATGAAGTTGGATGGCTGGTCCCTCTCTCTTGGGCGTTCAGGACCAACACGAGCTTCTTCACTCATGTGGGTCCGAGTGGAAACGCTTGCTCCGGGTGTATTGAAGGCATCTCTTGCTGGCTCTAAGGGTTGTCGTGAATCTTGTGGCAATCGTTCAGTTAAAGTTTTAAGGAAAGTGAGTACCTCTTTCTGAGTTGCGGCCATATCCGTTTGAGTCTTAGCAAGAATTTCCTGCTTCTCCATCAAGTCTGCAATGGTAATAGACGGTGGCCCTCCTCTTGTGCCTCCGGCTCCTCGTCCTGATGAAGGAGTGAAAGTTGTTGCTCTGGTGACCACTAGAGGCGTTACACTTGAGGATATGCCGGGATTTGCGGCTGCTCTGGCTCTAGTGATGGGGGGGGGAGTTACACCCACTGGAATGTCTCCTGCTCCGCTAGCGTTGGTGATAGGAATAACGGTTCCACGAGATGTATTGACCACTGTAGCTCCACTGACGGGTACATCGACACCGGGAGTGTTATGCGTACTAGCTCCATCAGGATTGATTGCTGATCCAGACCTGAGTTCTACCATCTTGAAATGAAATGCTGATTGAATTGATTCTAAGATCTACCCTTTTTTGAAATTGATGAAATTGAATCGGATTTCGAAGAAATTGACTTTACAACCGAGAGATTAACCTCCCGCCGTGGTAGCCAATTGTTTATGGGTGAAAACTATTCCTGCTGGATTTGGTAATTTGGGGTGTGTGGATGAGGAATGAATCTAAACCCTAAACAAATGCACTGCGCGGTGAGTGCTTGCGATTCGAGAAATCAATCTGTACAACTCTATCTTAAACCAAGAAATTGCCGTTTCAGACTTGCTTCGGTCACAAAGTGAAGGAGATGGGGTTGATCTTAGGGAGGGAAGCGAAGAAGGTGTTGAGATTGTGAAGGTGTAGGCTTGTTTATGACTTGTAATGAGAAAGGTGAGCAAAGCTTACGATTGATGCAAGCGGGCTTTGAGTGTTTGAATACGTTTTGTATTTACACTTGGTTTCTGTCTTGTCTTGACTTGTTCTGTTGTTGGAAATAGGTAGGAGAACCTATTTATACAAGTCATTTGAGCCTTATTCATGTCTCTCTCGTGGGAAGTGGAGGAAGTGGAGTGATGGAGTAGTGGAGTTGTGTGTCGATGTTACACGACCAGTCTTGCCCACTTCTCCTGTCATCTCTAACCGTCCATGACTTCACGACACGTTCTTGTGATGGCGCATTGCACGCCGCACGCCGTAAACCGCTGGACCAATACCCCAATATGTATCCCCAGTTTGTGACATGATTGATGTCTCGAGTGTGTGGATCGTGGGACCCACAGAAAGTAGCATGTAATGCTAGACTAAATAACTAAATTATTTAGGAAGTCGATACTTGTAAAGTATCGTGTGTATTCTACGCAGGTACTGCATCGAGTATATTCAGCATGTATGAAGCATTGCTGCTTTTAAGGCTTACCGGAGTAAGTCACGAATTTAAGCGTCTTAAAATAGCATCATGTCCATCCATCTTCGAGTGATCGTTTGGAGGCTATACAGGTAAGCCCTGACTTGACCGATCACTCCATGTGGAAGAGTGGTGGACGGTGATTGTGGTGACGCCTTGCTGGTCTCTTAACTCCTAACCAGGGTTGCCTGACCAAGTCGGGCGGTAGAGTTGGACGGACGAGATGATCCGTGACACTCATCTGCGACCGTTGATGAAGTTTTAGGGCTTTTGAAGAGGTGCGCAGGCATCACTCTTCGGCCTTGGTCGAAACCAAGCATGGGAGGTGTTTTGGAAAGGACCGACCGGGCATGCGTGTAGACGACATACCGGTGTTCACGTCCGTACTCTCTTTGTCTCATGAAGGTGCGATCTAGGCCACTCAATTTGACCAAGAAGAGGAGCGGTTGAGATCGATTTGCACCGTAATCTGGTGCCGCAAAGCCGCGCATCATGACCACTTCGGGCGCGTTTCAAGACGACCAAGCCTAGTCGGTCCCGGTCGATTGATTCGGTGTGTGGGTAGTAGGTCGGTGTTCACGCTCATACTTCATTGCCTCATAGAAACGTGATCTAAGCCACTCAACTTCTCCGGACAAATTGAGTGGCCGAGATCAGTTTACAATTAGGAGGTGCGACCACGCCTGGTTTGGGCGTGCGAATCGAGGTGTACAACCAAGTTTTGTCTTGGCCGATCGGGTGTGGAGATAGGTGGGCCCGCAGTGATCATGTTGATACTTATCGGACCTGCTTAGTCTATTCCCTGGACCCTTCATCCGAGCAGAAAAAGGGACACTCGTGATCGTGACACAAACCCTAATCGGTTTGCCGGCCGTGTGTCATACCTAGTTTGGGGACGCACGAATCAAGACGGCCAACCATATTTGGTCCCTGACCGATCAGTCAGTATGTAGGCGGGCCACGGTGTTTGTGTTAACATGTTAGGGCCCTTTGAATCTACATCTACACCCTCCATCTATGCCTGCGAAGATGGATGGTTGAGACCGATTTGCGACACATGTAATGTCTCAGTAACCCTAGTTTAGGGTTTCACGTCCATCTTTGTTTTTGGACGAACGGTAAGCGTTGCTTCCCTCTTGGGGAGGCCGACCGTGCGGGCCGCGTTGGGTTGGTGGTGAATATTCCAATACCCGCTTGGGGTCATGGATTTAATCTAATACATCCAATCATCTTTGGTGAGGTTGGATGGTCGTGATCGTTTCGAGACCGATATGGTCGATTCGGGTTCAAACATGCTCAATCGGGCTAGTATAACACACCGAGAGTTGTAGCCTGTATGGGTATTTCGTACATGTTTTATTATTAATGCTTGGAGATTCGTGTTGCTTTGCTTGAGAACAACACTCGGTCGTCATGCTTAATTTGGTAATGAGTACAGAAATACGAGACTGGTCATGCATTAATTAATAATGTCAGTAAATTCACGGGGGTATATGGGATTGTTGCTACATGCTCCAACCTGGATGAATTTTGTGTATTTAATTCACTGCATCGGGATTGTTGCCACATGCTCTATTTTAGGTGAATTAGTAAAGTGAAGAAGTATTCATCACTTATTAATGGCTTTATCTTTTGCAAGATGTTAGCGCATGATTTTGGCTTTTACAATTTCATCCCTTAAATGAAAATCCACCATCAATAAAGAGGTTCGGGTTACCTTTTGTTTTCATTTCCAGCAGCTAAATTTCACATTGTATTCAGGTGCTACGTAACTCTCCCCCAAGCGTGTGGAGCGTTACACAGCTTGCCCCAAAAAAGTTACTTTAGACCATGATGTGTTACATATCTCGCCCACAAGTGATGGTCACCCACGTTGAAGTGATATGCAACTCGCCCCCAGAAGATAGTGATTATCATGCTGCTCAATGCTCACACAAGGGTGCACAGCCTTGTTGCATCTTTCTCGCGCATGGAATGAAGTTGAAGGTGTCTGCTATCAGGAATCCACAGGGGGACAATCCCACTATTCCAGATGCGGGCAGAATTGAAATGTGTGCATCTCCTTGTGAGAAAATGCTCGCCACATTGTAGGTGTCCCATTGAACAAAAGTATGCAAGATTAGATGAAAAGATGCGAAAATATGTAAATTGTATACGCACCATATTGAAGTGTTATTACAACTTTGTTTAAGAGGTGATTAGGATTCCACTTGCTATGTTGATGTTTTCCAGCGGCGATGACTAGTGTAGTTGGCTTAGCGTCTTGGGTTGTTGATAATGCTTATGGTTTGCGTCATGGCTTGACTCAGCAACTAGATTTGTCTGCGGGACTGGAATGGACCAGTTGAATCAAAACTGGATTGAAGACAGTTGCCATGGAATTGTATATTTCAAAGCATTTGCGATCAGCTGAAGCTATATGATTATAAGTAAAAGCGGACCGAAAAGCGATTCTTGAGAAGCTGGACTATAGAGGTTCAATCAATTGGACTGAAGCAGTTGTGAGGAAAACTGGGCTGAAACCGAATAATGGCTTTACTTGGTGATTAAATACGTCATTCTTCGATGTCTCCGCCCCAATCTCAAAAAATAAATGTTCTCTAATCGTTGAAATTCCACCCTCATGATGTTGGAAATTGACATGCGATCGCAACAAGCCGAAAATCGCTCAATTCTGACGTACGATGAAGAAGTTATCGAACAAACAAAATTGCATGTGGAGTAAGCCGGGTGGATAGATTGCTGACGGGGCAGGAGTGGTGCAACCTCTACTAACATGGAGGAAAGTTGCTAATGTGGCAACTCGTATGGAAAGAAGTTAGCTGATGTGGCACCGGTTGAGGCACGGTATTAACATGTTGATGATGTGATCCATTTTTCAATGATTTTGCTCGGTGAGCGCCTTGCTCCAAAAATGTTGATGATGTGATTGATCCAAAAATATTCTTCTCTAAATGTAAAATTTTTACCTTCATGATGTAGGATATTGAAATGCGATCCAAAAATCACCCAATTCGGACGTGGGATGAAGAAGATATCAAGGAAGCAAAATTAAAGACCAAGCCCAAGAAGAATAGTGTGCTCAAGCCCAAGTGGGGCATATAAATCCGCAAGGCAAACCAGCAAGGAGTGGAAACATCCAGTGAGTCAATGACTCGACTCAGCTGGAACTCGGTGAGCCGGCTCGTTTCAAACAGGTGGGCGTAAACATCCTCTAGTGTAAACGCCAGGGGTGGAAATAACCGAGTAGTATGCTAATTGAGTAAGCTGCGAAACACAGGATAATCAACACAGGTACTGACGTGGGTGAATCAATGAAACGTGGGTGACAGAAAATGCTGACGTGGGTGAGCCAAGCGGCTAAAGTGGGTGAACAGGTACTAACGTGGGTGAACTAATGAAACGTGGGTCAACATAACTCTGACGAGGGTGATGGGTCCGCCGGCTCGACCCGCTGGCTCTGTCCGCCGGCCTAGTCCACCGGACTTTCTGCTGTTTTTCTTTTTGAAACCTTTGGTAACGCTTTTACTGAACTGTTGTCTTTAGTCCTGAGATTTATGCAACGGTTGCTGGAACTGTTATCTTTTCGGAGAACCTTTTACAACAGTTTTCTGTGTGGTCTTTTCTCTTGAAAATTTCATCAACAATTTTCTTGGACTATTGTTGTCTCTCACGATGCTTTTCTGGACGGCTTTCATAGGGTTTTTGCCTCCCGTTTCTGTCGTACGTGCAACTGGTGCATGTAACTAATGGATGCAGTCAGAGACGGGTAGTCTGGAAACCCAATAACACTTGGTGGTGGTGATTTCGACAAACTGCGAACTCGAACATGCCGTCGTTACTTTATCAGGGAATCAATTTCTTCAAACTTTGGACTTGTATATATTGCGGATCGAACATCCTGGCAATAGTTTTGACGATGCTTTCACTCCGTCTTTTGCTGCGGACCGAACGTCCTGGAAATAATTTCTTCGAACTTTGTGGTGATGCAATTTCAGTGGTTTCCGAAGGTGATAGTTTTAGCAAACCTCGAACTGCAAAGCTGGACTGCAGCAATTGCGATCAACTGGATTGCGATAAGCTGCGATTATACGACTGCGCAAATTGCGATCAGGTTGGACTGCAACGATTGTGATCAAAATCGGATTTGCAAGCGATTACGATCAACTGGACTGCAACATTAATTATCGAAGGCGTCCAAACGGCTTTTCTCTCGAACACGATTTTGAAGCTTTATGTACTACTTTTCTTAACGGGAAAACACGATTCTTTTTCTCGTAATCCCCTTAGTCGGCGCCAATGTTTGTACCCAGAAATATTTCCAGGTACTAAACACGATGATTTTGGTGATGATGAGGAAAACAGGGTTAATGACATGAAGCAAGCATAAAGATGAGAGATACAAATTTTACGTGGTTCGGCAGGTTTGCCTACATCCACGGGCGAATCCCCGTAGGGAGAGATTTTTTATTGATATGATTACAATTGGTTCTTGATCCCTTTTAGGATTTCCTGCTCTCTCTTCTTCCCCCAATTCTCTATCAGGACGTCCCTATTTATGCAGTTGAATACCTGGTTCAACCCTAATTTGGAGATAAATTTTAAATGGCATTAACTTGTATTAAGTTTCCCTGCATACCTCCTGGCCATGCCCTGCATGCCTCCTGGCATTAATCTGCCCTGCATGGATCCTGACATTAATCTGCCCTGCATGCCTCCCTGTATTAATTCTACATGCCTCCTTTATCTTTGTTGGATTGTATTTATCAAGCTTTAAATGGTAGGACATTTGTAGACTGCCTTGACTGGAGACCCGGATGGATCTTTGGTTGGCGACCGGTGAGTACTTGGCTGGAAACGGGTTGGCAGCACGACCGACAACTCATATGGATGTTAGTTAGCGACCGTTGCAATATATTAGGAAGCTGGTCGCGATACCGTGGCAACATGAATGGAAATTGTATGGGAGTGCGACTTGGAAGCTTGGCTTCAACCGTTGACCGATATTTGATTTGACCATTGACTCTGTCAGTTGACCCGTCGTTGACTTTGACAATTGACCGATGGTTGACTTTATGTAACATTGGGCCGGCTGGTGAGCTGTGTCGGTTGGATGGATGGAGGGCTTGGATGACAGCAAAATGGTGGCCCAGGCAGTATTCTGGTCCAATATGCGATAATTTTATCATGGTACAAACAATCCGGTTACCTAAAGTGTGCGTACCCGTACGCGTACTGCCGGAAAGTTCACGTCCGTGAATTTCTGCTAAGTTTGAAAACTAAAACAAACTCAAATCCGGTTACTTAATTACGCATACCTGTACGCATACTTAAGTGTGTTACTTTTCTAAAATCGGTTATACGTGAACCTAAACATTATCAATAAGGAATGCAATCTTTGAAAACCGTGGATATAATGTTCATGTATTGATTCGAGTGAATCAAACAGATTTTGCTTCAATTGTGTTCTTGTATAATCCATGAGAATATAGCAATTGAACAACTCTTTAGCTAATTTCGTTTGAGTCATTTGAACTAGTTATGGTTAAGATGAATAAGGTTGATATGAGAGTAATTATATGGCTAACCTCGGTTAACTATTTATGAACCAACATGGTGTACACGTTTAGGTACGGTTACATAAACCTAAATGAGAGTACATTTCATTTGTGTGTAATAAGCTAAGTTCGATCTAACAGTTGAAAGATATTAGCTTGGAAGAATCAGGTTTTTCATCTAACGGTGAATATTGAATGCTTTGTTACCAAGGTAACTTAGATTGCAAACCATGATTTGAAAACTATATAAAGGAGAACTCTAGCAACTGGGAAACCTAATCCCCACACCTCATGTGTGTTACTAGTTGCATAACTAGAGTCAATTCTCCTTTAACCTTAGGTTTCTTCTCGAGACCCTATAGGTTAACGACTTAAAGACTTCATTGGGATTGTGAAGCCAGACCCAACTATTATCTTTGTAGTTGCGTGATTTGATCTTGCTGTTTCTATCGTGTTGAGTACAATTGGAATAATTGGCTCGAGATTTTATATCTCCGATAGGCAAGATAAAAAAGTAATCACAAACACTTCGTCTCATCGTTTGTGGTTCCACAATATCTTCTTTCGCTAGTCGATTAAGATTATTGTGAGGTGATTGATAATTCTAGGTTGTTCTTCGGGAATATAAGTCCGGGTTATCGATTGGTTCCTGTTCACCTTAATTTATCAAAAGGCGGAACAAAAACTCTTGGGTATTTCTCTGGGAGACAGATTTATTCAATCCTATATACTTTTCTGTGTGAGAAAGATTTGTCTATCAAGTCTTCGACTTTGGATCGTAGCAACTCTTGGTTGTGGGTGAGATCAACTAAGGGAATCAAGTGCGTAGTATCCTGTTGGGATTAGAGACGTAAGGAGCGCAACTGTGCCTTTAATCATTGCAAGATTGATTAGGGTTCAACTACAGTCCAGTCCAAAGTTAATTGGTAGTAGGCTAGTGTCTGTAGCGTCTTAATACAGTGTGATGTTCAATGTGGACTAGGTTCCGGGGTTTTTCTGCATTTGCGGTTTCCTTGTTAACAAAATTCTGGTATCTGTGTTATTTTATTTTCCGCATTATATTTTGTTATATAATTGAAATATCACAGGTTGTGCGTTAAGATCAATCAATTAGAATATCCAACCTTTGGTTGTTGATTTACATTGATTGACACTTGAACATTGGTCTTTGGTACCGTTCAAGTTATTCCTCTTATATTCAATCAGGCTTGCAGATTTCTATTTTATGATTGCGGATTGAATTAAGAGTTAGAGATATTAAAACTCTTTGACACACTTTATTCTAGATTGAGTCTGACTGTCTAGTTGATTCTCTAGAAAGTGTATTGGAGTAAGTCCTCTCAGATTGCCAAACGAATTGTTGGGTGTGGTTGTTAGACCCCCGCATTTTAAATTGGTATCAGAGCAGGCAAACACATTAAAGACCTCATAAGTTTGTGTTTGTAGCGATTTGATATGGAAAAAGGTGATATCTCTATAAACGTACCACCAGTCTTCGATGGCTCAAATTACTTATAGTGGAAAATTACTATGCGTGCATTTCTTCAAGCGTGTGATTTTAAATCATGGGTTTATGTTGTTAATGGTTATGATGCTCCCGTTGTGGTAGTAGGGAATGCAACCGTTCCAAAGAACATTGGTGAATACAATGCTGCCGAGATACTTGTTGTAAAGCAAAACTCCGACGGTTTGAATGCCATCATACATGCCATTACCCAAGATCTTCAACACCATGTGACTACGTACTAGGTCTAAAGATGCTTGGGATATCTTAGAAACCGTATTCGAAGGAAATACCAGTGAAAAGGAATCTAAGCTTCAAAACCTTAATTCCGATTGGGAAAACCTTCATATGGCAGATAAAGATTCGTTTGATGAGTTTAATCACAAAGTGTCTGAAATTGTTAATGCATCGTTTGCATTGGGTAAGACTATTCCTGAAAAGGACATTGTGATGAAAATTCTCAAATCGCTGCCATCTAGATACGATTCTAAGAAGCATGCCATCGTTGAAGGAAATAACCTTGATGCTCTTTCCAGAAACACGTTCGTTGGAAAGCTAAAGATCTTTGATCATGAGCACAGATCCAAAATTGGAAAGGATGTTGCCTTCAAAGCACAAAAGAACACTAAATTACTTGACAAAAGTAAAAGTGTTTATGTCTCTGAGGATGATCTTTTTGAGGCTGATTCATTGGATGAAGATCTTGACAAATCAGTCTCTTTGATCACAAGACAGTTTAGGGATCTTCTATTGAAGAGAAGTAAACGGTTTTCTAGAGACAAACTCAGGTCATCAGTTAAACCTCACAACCACATTCCTCCTAAAAACAGGGATGCTGACGAGGATATGCCACAGTGCTTTTAGTGTAAAGGTTTTGGTCATTTTTCAAATGAGTGTCCAAATTGTAGAAAATACACTGTAAACAAAGGTCTTGCTGCAACTCTTGATGAAATGTATGATCACTATGATTCCAATGAAGACGAAAAATCAAGTGTTGCACTTCTTTGTGAAGATATTGATTTTGATAATTGTAGCAATACATATATCAATCTTAATATTCTTCCAGAAGAAGACTCAACCAGTCTGGAAGAAAAAATTAACCTTTCTGTTGGAAACCCTATGTTTGATTTTCCAGGTTCCACTCTGTGCATAACAGCTTGTACATCTCGTGTGTCTGAATCATCCTAATCAGGGACATGTTCTTATTGTTCACTCAAAGTTCATGAACTTTCGAAGTGTTACAAGTATAAACACAAGATGAGACATGTCAAAAGACTTCAACGAAGAGCAAATCGATTATCAAACAAGCTCAAACTTGTTCAAAAAACCGCTGAGGTATGTAAGATTTTATCCTCTTCAAAGAAGTTGGTTTCCAAAGATAAGTCAAGACCACTAGAGAAAAGAGTATGGTCTAAACAATTTGATAGACAGGGTTCTATGAATTCCTTTCAAAGAGGTTATGGTGGACAAATTGTTGTTCACCGCAGCACAACTTGATTGTGTTGTTTTAGTGCATCTTGTCTCATGTGCCTGATTAAAAGAGACAAGATTGTGCACACCCCAGGATTAAGAAAAAAAACTTTTTGTTTTTGTTTTCTTAGTTTTTCTGTATGATTTGGAATTCTTTCATATCTAATTGATATTGGAAGGGATTTCCCCATGTATTCAATAAAAAGAGGGTTATTCTCATCAATTCCACTCTATTTAGGGTCGTGAATTGCGTGTGCGTGAACCTATGTGGTTAAAAGGTTCCGTAACCCTACATTCCTTTTTCCTTCCCTAAAACTCTTTTCATCTTAAGACTGCCTGTTGAGTTTAAATTGTGATTTCCTCTCACAAATCCATACACGTATGGAGACTCCAAGCATCATGTATTTTGATGGAAAAGATGTTAATATGATTATTAAGCCATCAATCATAAAGGAAAAAGAAAAATCTATGTTGCCTCCAACTTTGAAAAGAAAAAGAAGGAATGTGAGGAAGCCAAGAGTTGTTCCTTCAAATTCTCAGATGTTTTCTGATGTTCTTGAAGAGTTGAAGGAAACAAGGAAGGAGATTGACTAATAATGGCTTATGTTATGAGAACTCTCGAAATTGGAGGGCCCTGGTTCGACATCATCACCCTAGAAGGTTTGTTGGAATTGACTCCTTTCTTCACGAACCGTATGTTCCCATGGCTGTTGACGACAAGGAGTTCGGGGACGATAAAGAATTCTTCAGAGGTCTCAATGTCTAGTAAATCTTCTTTTAGAGAATTTATTTCTTGTTTTTAGAAGAATAACTAGGGTTTGGAATAGCCATTATTGTGAGTACACATAGCTATGTCCAACGATTTTTATCTTCAATGTTTTTAGATTTATTTATTTAAATTCTAAGTTATTTGGAAGATGATTTTTGCAATTTTAATCTTTATGATTTTATATATTGCAAATTGTTATGGGATATGTTGTTTACGTCCGTGAACCTGTGACTATCCCAT
This sequence comes from Papaver armeniacum, assembly GCA_023531295.1. Taxonomy (NCBI): domain Eukaryota; kingdom Viridiplantae; phylum Streptophyta; class Magnoliopsida; order Ranunculales; family Papaveraceae; genus Papaver; species Papaver armeniacum. Next base: position 261,335 of record JAJJWW010006816.1, read on the forward strand.
ACTTGTTCAAAAGTTATCTCTATTATGTCAGTATGAAAGTATTGATAGAAGATAAAATGAACTTTTGACATTACAGAAGTTAAAGCCTTTTATGTCATTGTTTTGATGGAAGAAAGGATAAAGCTTTTGTTTACAGGGATTAAGTCTATTATATGTCATTGTGCAAATAGTGATGGAAAATAGAATGAATCCTTGTGTATTCCGCAGTATTGGTCGATCCCCGATCCAGTTTTTGTGCATATACTGTGTTGCTCCATAAGATTTCCTATGTTTGAGAATGACCAACTAAATTGATCATTCTCTTGTGGTTATTTTAGTTGTTGCTCCATAAGTTCTCTTATGTCGAGCATGACCAATTGAATTGATCAAGTTGTGGTTAATTTTGTTGTGTATTTCAATTAAATTAATCGTGGGTTTTCTTGTGATTAATTTGGTTGTATTTTTCGATTGTGTTGATCACGGGTTCTCTTATGGTTAATTCAATTGAATATTTTGGATACAAATTCATGTTTTCATGTGATTTGAGTTTATCCAAAGAAATCTTTCTTTTCTTGTAAAAGCAAGGTCGCCTTTTTTGTTCTTCCGTGAATGACATTTGATGGGGAGAGTTCTTTTTGAACTTGTGCTTAATTGCCAAATCTTTGTGGGGAGTGCGGATGTGGAATATTAAAGGGGTTATCTTGTATCTTTATAAACTCCTTGATGAATGCATTTAGCTTCGGCTTTATGATGGCATCTAAATAAGTTGATATGGTATTCTATTTTGGTCATGAAGTATCTCTGTGAAAATTTCATGAGGATCCCACTAGTTTTCGTACCTTTTCCAATTTATATTGACAAAAAGGGGGAGAATTAATGTGTAGTGTGACACTACAAATACATATGGTTTACGGATCATTATGTAAGGGAGAGTGGTTTTCATGTTGAGATAAAGTATTGACTAAGGGGGAGTGATACACCATAGTATTGTTGTCAAAGTTGTGATACAATTGAACTTTGATGTTGTGTAATAATACTATGACACTGTATAACAATGATTGAGAGCATTTTTTTCTCATTGTTATCGCTAAGGATCTTCAACAACTATGATGCTGAACTTACAACCTTTAGGATCATGGAGTACTTGGAAGTGACGAAGATTTCGAGTCGCATTGAAGATGCCAAGGAGATCAAGCATTTGGATGAGAAGCTACATTTTCTATCTATTTTGTAATCCATATGTATTGATAGTTTTGTCACTAAAATTGACAAAGGGGGAGATTTTTACAGCACTGCTCGGTCAAACTCGCATGTGTTGCTATCTCAAGCATGTTTGTCAATGTTAGTGATCAAAACTATAAGTCTTGATTTCTAGCCTATTTATAGATGTCTCGGACTAGGTCATAGATAGTGTAGTTGAGCTTATATTTCACCGAGTTCATCATTTGAAGACGAAGAACTACTAAGGGGAGCTTGTGGAACTTCTTCGAAAAAAGGTATGTGGAGACTTGAACTCATCTATCACTTGGAAAGTCTATTTCTACTATCTCCTATATTGATACATAAGTCGTGTTAAGATATAGTTTTCTCTATACACATTTGAGATTTCGAGCTGAGTATATCTCGCTTACATATTTCTCGAAATATGTGTTGGTAAGCTTTCGCTTCGACCAAGTTTATCTTATATCATGAGAAAATTGCCGAGTAACATTTACATGGTTTGTGTGATACAATCATTTGATGTAGGCTTAGAATGTTTCGATAATGATTATTTCAATATCTTGAAAATTGCTTTGATGCTGATAGTTTGTGAAAACGGCTATTATCATTATAGAAGAATGTTTCAATGATTGAAATAAAGAGTTTAGAATCTTGTAACCATATTTGGATATAAGCATAGTGTGTTCGCACATTAGTGTATAAGTCCAAAACCGGGAGCCTAAAGTATGCATACTTGTGTGTATACAAAAAGGTTGTAGGAGAACTCATCTATCACTTGGAAAGTAATTGTATGTCTATTTCTACTATCTCCTATATCTCGTACATGTACGCATACTGGCGGAAGTTCACGTCCGTGAATTTCTGCTGAGTTTGAAAACCAAAACCAAACTCCTCCGGTTACCTAAAGTGCGCGTACGCGTACTGGCGGAAAGTTCACGTCCGTGAATTTCTGCTGAGTTTGAAAACTAAAACAAACTCAAATCCGGTTACTTAAGTACGCATACCTGTACGCATACTTAAGTGTGTTACTTTTCTAAACTCGGTTATACGTGAACCTAAACATTTATCAATAAGAAATGCAATCTTTGCAAACCATGGCTATAATCTTCATGTATTGATTCGAGTGAATCAAACCGATTTTGCTTCAATTGTGTTCTTGTATAATCCATGAGAATATAGCAATTGAACAACTATTTAACTAGTTTCATTTGAGTCATTTGAACTAGTTATGGTTAAGATGAATAAGGTTGATATGAGAGTAATCATATGGCTAATCTCGGTTAACTATTTATGAACCAACATGGTTTACATGTTTAGGTAAAGTTACATAAACCTAAATGAGGGTACATTTCATTTGTGTGTAACAAGCTAAGTTCGATCTAACGGTTGAAAGATATTAGCTTGGGAGAATCAGGTTTTTCATATAGCGGTGAATATTGAATGCTTTGTTACCAAGGTAACTTTACATTGCAAACCCTGATTAGAAAACTATATAAAGGAGAACTCTAGCAACTGGGAAACCTAATCCCCACACCTCCTGTGTGTTACTAGTTGCATAACTAGAGTCGATTCTCCTTTAAACTTAGGTTTCTTCTCGAGACCTTGTAGGTTAACGACTTCAAGACTTTATTGGGATTGTGAAGCTAGACCCAACTATTATCTTTGTATTTGCATGATCTGATCTTGATGTTTCTATCGTGTTGAGTACAATTGGAATAATTGGCTCGAGATTTTATATCTCCGATAGGCAAGATAGAAAAGCAATCACAAACACTTTGTCTCATCGTTTGTGATTCCATATTATCTTCTTTCGCTAGTCAATTAAGATTATTGTGAGGTGATTGATAATTTTAGGCTATTCTTCGGGAATATAAGTCCGGGTTATCGATTGGTTCCTATTCACCTTGATTTATCAAAAGACGGAACAAAAACTCTTGGGTATTTCTCTGGGAGACATATTTATTCAATCCTATAGACTTTTCTGTGTGAGAAAGATTTGTCTATTAAGTCTTCGACTTTGGGTCGTAGCAACTCTTGGTTGTGGGTGAGATCAACTAAGGGAATCAAGTGCGTAGTATCTTGCTGGGATCAGAGATGTAAGGAGCGCAATTGTACCTTGAATCAGTGTGAGATTGATTAGGGTTAAACTACGGTCGATCAAAGTTAATTGGTAGTAGGCTAGTGTGCGTAGCGACTTAATACGAGTGTGGTGTTCAATCTGGACTAGGTCCCGGGGTTTTCTGCATTTGCGATTTCCACGTTAACAAAATTTTGGTATCTGTGTTATTTCTTTTCCGCATTATATTTTGTTATATAATTGAAATATCACAGGTTGTGCGTTATGATCAATCAATTAGAATATCCAACCTTTGGTTGTTGATTGACACTTGAACATTGGTCTTTGGTACTGTTCAAGTTATTCATCTTATATTCAATCAGGCTCGCAGAATTCTATTTGCTGATTGCGGATTGAATTAAGAGTTAGAGATATTAAAACTCTTTGACATACTTTATTCTAGATTGAGTCTGACTGTCTAGTTGATTCTCTAGAAAGTTTATTGGAGTAAGTCCTCTCAGATTGCCAAACAAATTGTTGGGTGTGGTTGTTAGACCCCCGCATTTTCAGTTACCAAGATCCTCACCAATAGATCAAGTCCTTTCTTAGACAACCTCATAGAGAAGAACCAGTCAGCATTTGTACCAGGAAGGAAGATCTTGGACAACATTGTGATTGCCAAGGAATTATTTCACTCTATGAGGTATTCAAATACAACTCAAGGTTCATTTACACTGAAGCTGGACATGAGTAAGGCATATGATATAGTGGACTGGGATTTTTTGAGTCAAGCCCTCTTGAACAGTGGCATTGCATATAGAGCCCATGCTCTCATCATGAGCTGTGTGAAGACTTATTCCTTCTCCATTCTTATTAATGGTCAGCCTAAAAGTTTTTTCACAGGGGAAATAGGTATTAGACAAGGCTGTCCATTATCTCCATATCTGTCCATCATATGTGCTCACTCTCTGTCATGTATTATCAACAAAATGGAATTGGAAGGATCTTACAGTGGGTGCCAACTCAACAGATGGGCTCATAGTGTTTCTCACATCATGTTTGCAGATGACATCATGTTATTTGGCAACATAGACACCAGAACCATAAACTCCATCACAACAGTGCTGCAACAATATTACACTTTATCATGGCAGCCTGTTAACTATTCAAAATCCTCCATTCATTTCAGTAAAAATGTTCCAGACACATACGCTGAAGAAATCATCCAGGTGTTGGGAGTTAAAAAAATGGCTAATGATGAAAAGTATCTAGGAGTGAAGATCTTATAACAAGGTAACATGGTCTCAAATTACAACTTTCTCATTGAGAAATTTGATGCATCTTTGTCAGGAAGGAAGAAAAATACTTTATCCCATGCAAGAAGAACAATGCTTATCCAATATGTTCTAGCACTCATTCTAGTCTATTTCATGGCAACAAATATGATTCCAAAGTCAGTTCTCAACAAGCTGACACAGATTATAAGAGATTTCCGGTGGGGCCATTCAAGAGACAAAAGAAAGATGCACTTCTTAAAATGGGACCGGTTCAATTTGCCCAAGGAAAAAGGAAGATTGGGTTTAAGATCTCTCTATGATCTGAACCTAGCCCTTGTTGCCAAGTTGTCTTGGAGATTCTTGCAAGAACATAACTCTTTATGGGTACAAATTATGAGAGCTAAATACCTGATAGGGACCTCATTCTGGGAGGCCAAAAAGATCCAACAATGTTCAACTACTTGGGCTGCAATGCTTGACAGCAGAAATGAATTAAAAAAGGGTTGTCTCTGGCTTGTAGGTAATGGAAAGAATATCAATATTTTCACTGATCCATGGATACCCACTATCCAAGGAGCTACTCCAGTCACATCAGAAGGTGGAAGTATGGATCTTACAAAAGTTAGTGAATTAATTGATAATACTACAGGCCAATGGAATGCTCAGGCCCTGCAACATCTTGAAGACCCATATATCTCCATTCAGATTATACAAATCTCTCAAAACACAGTATCTAATGATAAACTCATTTGGAAGTTCACCACCCATGGCAATTTTACACCTCAATCTTTCCAGAAGATGTATCAAGATCAACAAGGTGAGTCCTCTGTCATTTGTTAAAACACTTTCCCTTGGAAGAAATTATGGGCAGGGAAACGAGTTGGACCAAAAATAAAAATGTTCATGTGGAGAGCATTACACAATGGCCTTGCTGTCTCAAAAAGGATAGGCAAAATCATTACTAGAGTTTCAACAATCTGCAACATATGCACTAGGGAAGAAAAATCTAAAGATCATCTTTTGGTTCATTGTGACTTGGCTCGAGCTGTCTGGTTTGCTTACCCATTAGGTTTAAGACTTCAAGGAAATGATCAGATGACTATGTCAAACCTAATGGAACTATTACTCAGCGGAAATGATAATGAAGCTTCTCTGGTTATGGGAATGTCTATATGATGGGCTATTTGGAAATCTCGTAATAACAAAGTTTTTGAGAAAAATACTGCCAATGTGCAAGGGATTCCGACAGTAGCTCTGTACTGGTACAATCTCTATCACAATTTCACATAAGATGAGGATTCTCAAACAACAGGAATGAACCAATACACATAGACAATCATTCAAAACACCTGCACTGGTCCCAATCATCCCTTCATCAAGATCAATGTAGATGATGCATGGAAAGATGATATGTATGCATGTGCAGCAGTGGAAAGAGATAGTGAAGGTAACTAATGTGGGGTTGGAACTCGATTAGGAAGATCAGACACGGTGGTTTTTGCAGAAGCTGATGGTTTCAATTTAGCTGCAGATCTTGCAATTTGGCTGCATGTGAATGACATCGTTATAGAAGGTGATAACCAGGTGGTCGTGAAAAGATTAAAAGGAGATTTACGAAATACCCCTTGGAGGATTTGGAGATTGAAGGATGATATTATACACAAGATGTACTCTATCAACAGTGCAGGCTCTTACAACTACGTACTAAAGATAGCTAATTCAGCTGCACACTCTTTGGCGGCCTATGCACTCACTCACAACGTCCAACACATGTGGACAAGCTCAAATTTAACTACTAGTATCGTCAGCCTCTGGGATGTAGACAATAACTAGTTTTCTTTCTTTCCTTTTCTCATACCCAAAAAAAAAAAAGGATTAGGAGAACTAACAAAAAACTTTTATTGGTAATTGCAAGCAACAAACCAACATCCAATCAATTAAACAAATCAAGACCAGGACTACTTGGTTCTCGCAAAGGATTTTACTCAGATTGAAATGATGAATCCATACAATAACACAAATCGTATCCAAAAACCAACTTCAGTGTCGCTCTAACTTTTTCTCCAAATTATATTTCTCTTCCAAGAATCAGTTCCCTATTTATATCTCATTTTCCTCCATCACTACCATAGGATTAATAACTTAAAAATCCTATGGCTCAAATGAATAACCTAAATTTTTTCACCTAATTTCAAAACATTTTTTTTTTGTTTGAAACGGAAAAATTTTATTTATTAAGGGAATCAACTGTTAACATGAAGCATCAATTGTTAGTTGAGCTCTAATCTCCACAAGAGAAGAATCAAACCAAGTACTAGATACATTATCCACCCTAACTAGTTTTGAAAGGATATCGACTACTTTATTTCCTTCTTTAGGAATGTAGGAACAACTCCAAGAAGAAGAGGAAGAAAAAACAATCTAATATCTTTAATCATATTAAGTAATTTCTAGTCTGTTGCAGTATTGTCCTTATTGACTACATCTATTATATTTTTTGCATCAAGCTCGAAATGCACCTTCTCTAGCTTAAGACTCTTCACCCAGTTCACAGCTTCCCACAATCCAATGCATTCAGCTTGCTCTTACTTAAATCCTTTAGGTAGATGCACCTTGCTGCTTGCAGTGTACCTGCAAAATTACGAATGATTAAAATATTTCAATATTATCCAATATTGTTACCAAAGATTAAGAATATTTCATTTAAGTTTAATAGATTTGTTGAATGGAAAAAATTGGGGACAATGTCGACACTAACCTTTGGGTCACTGGGTGATGATACCAGTGACCTAAGTTCGATACTCGCCAGCACCAAACTCTTTACCGATCAAAAAAAAAAACCTTTAGGTGGACGGCTGATTCATTTTTAGTGTATAATAATTGGACGGAATTTCGTAATGATAGATGCGGAGAGTGTGGTACTCTCATGTCTATGTGCATGTTGTGTCCAGGCAGGCGAGTCGACATAAAAACTTAGCCATAATTTTATGAGATAAATCTTCACGAGATTATCTCTAGCCCTACCCAGGACTTGTTCCTGGACAAAATGGTTTCGGTTTTCGGTTTTCGGATGTAGAGAGTGTGCACGAGGTTGAGTTTCTTAATAAGCCCTCAAAAGGGTGAAAGAGTATCTGGCAATAAAACATAACATATCTATTAAATTCCATCACGTCTGGTACTTTTCTATCAACCTATTCTTCTTATTTGGTTTTTGATTGACTCACGCATTTAAAATTGAAATTTTTCGGAGATTTTTTTTTTTCTTGATTTATCCAGGATCGGCCAATGTGTATGTGCCATTTCTTCGCCCAACTAGATGAGATGGATAAGGGATGTCTCAAAAAGATAAAAGTATTAAGTTATGTTCCCTATAAAAACTTAAATCAAATCTATTAAATTTCATCATCTAAAATTGATTTTTTTCGAAGATTTTCTTTTTTTTCTAGATTTATCCAGGATCAACCGATGTGTATGTGCATATCAACCGATAGTAGACATGCCAAAAATGTAAGTTTTGGTCAAACATTAGGATTGGTATTGACTTAAATCCTTGCTAAGGATCAGTCCTGACACACATCCTTGCAAAGGATCGACCCTGACATAGATCCTCGGGATCGGTTCTAGTTGAGATCCTTATTAGAGATCAGTCCTAGTAGAGATCTTTGAATCACCTATTCAACTACAAAATAAGTCTCACAAGTCTACTCCCTTAAACTATGTAGAAAATCACAATTCTAAAATATGGATACATCTGGAAGTTCGAAACATTAAATAATAAGAAATTACTTATTAGTGTTATGTCGATCCTACGAAGTCTATAGATAAATTATACTTTGTAACTCCATATACTTAAGTTGCATAGAACAACTATATATCATTTATTGATACTTTGACCATAATATAATGACCAAGTCACCAATACTAAAGTCAATGTGAACAAACTTTACTTCGTATGTTATGTTTTCAATAACTATCGATATGACATAACAAAAGATATAAATGGAACAAGTCAAGCTTGTTGTTACTAACCTCGAACTGAAAGATGGTGTTTTCATTGATGTCGATACGTCTTCACGTTATTCATGAATAACAAAAGCAAGTCTCAATATGTCTATGTTCCTAGTCTAACCTAACGAAGTTGACTTTAGCAATCATATCGAGTGACTTAGAGTTTCAGAACTAAAATTGACAACCAAACTTGACATACTCACGCTTGGTGAGTTCAACCGAACAATGCTCTAATAGAAGTGTATACAAGTTAAACTGAAAATGTTCATAAGTGTCGACATAGTGATTTGAATATGTGCTAAATCCTAATATCTAGGGATGGACATCAGTCGACCAGTGTTGGTCTTTACCAATACCGACCACCAAACTGCCAATGGCGGTTTTTACTATTTCAATGAAATAATTTCGGTTTTGAGCTGACAATTCAGTGATTAAAAAAATTATGGAACGCCAGCACAAAACGGCTGACCCGATTAGAAATGTCTGCAAGAAAAAATTCTACCAAATTTTTGTCTGATTCAACTACAACCTTCATATTTTTTTTTTACCATATTTCTTAATTTTTTCGCTATAAATCTCATTCGAAAATTCAAACTTAAACAAAATACTAAAACAATTAAAACACATCAAATTCAATTTTTCAAACACGAAAAGTTTAAAATTTAAACAAATGTAAAGTCTTCAGGTGTTAGTTCTTTGATAGATATTATATTATGTCTTCTATAGTCGATTTGATATGGATGGCGTCATGTGTATCGTATACTTTTAATGTGGTTACTAAAACAGAAATTTAAAAAAAATTATTCTGCGATAGGTATGGAACACGAGTGCAATCTAGTTTCTTAAAAAGGTTATTGCGAGTTTTTTTTTTTTTACCAGCTGATATTCTTATTTATTTTTTTGTTAGCGTGCTTATAAGTATTATACTGATTGTAATATTCCTATTATCTGCAAGCCTTAGATCTTTAAGATTGATGACTTACTTAAATGAATGCCATGATGTAAAAGTCTAGAGCCTTTAGTATCAAAAACTGCATGTGATATAATAGTAAGTTTGTAATCATTTTTTTTTGTTAGATAATTAGGCATATGTGCATAATCGCAACCATGTTAGTTTACAAACCCTAGCACCACCAAAAAAATTCCTCGCGTAGACGAATCTTGCAACTTTCCAAAGCCATTACTAATTCCTAAGGTAAATATTGTCATGGTTGGCTTTCTAAATAGTATTTATACTTGTACAAGATAACCGCCTAACCGTTTTCGAACAAATTTTTCTAATTAATTTGATTTGTAGTTTTCTTTAAATTAGCGGGTATTAATAGCAATAATACTTTGGTTTAACCGTTGTATTTATGATGAGTATTACAGGAAAGGTTGTTTAAAATTTCTCTGATCCCGCTGGACCTAAAACTCTGAAAGCGTAACTTACACTCACACCGACTATTTGGTCATTAATGTAGCAATGAATGTAATACTCCATATATGAAGAGCACAACTCTCTCTCAACACTTGTAATCCAAAATACACATATATTTACTCCAATTCCTCCTTCAGTCGTTCCTCATTTAAATTTTCTTTTTCTTCCCCTTCAATTTAAGCTATAAAGAGGGAGTAACTTTAACACCATTTCCTGACCTCTCTCGTTACCTTTAGAATTCCTTCGGTATAAAATGGGCTCAAAGGATCAAATCCATCAACAAAAACTACATTTGGGTAGTGGTGGTGCTTTTGGTTCTGTAACTTATACTACTGATGATCACAATCTCTATTCATCTCATTTTGTTCAATTAGAAGAACTAAATAAGCATGTCCCTTTTGGTTTCCAAAGATTCCTTGATATTAAGGTACATATTCTAATATTCATAAACTCATTTATTTTTTTATTAATAGTATGTAAATCTTGCTTTCAAAAACTACATGTTAATCTAGTTTTAATCTAGTTTTTGACTGATTGTGTACAGACAGGTCAAATATATTATAAGGAGGAAACACAAGAACTGGAACCAAAGAAAATGAGTCGAACAGACGCAGAAAGTGAAAATGATTCTACGTCAGCACCGTTTGATTTGAATCTAAACCTATCTCCACCAGTGCTGAATCAACTGATAATAACAACTGCAGAAAATTCACCAGCATCACCAGCATCATCACCTACAAGTTCATGTGTTACAACAGACATGAATTATTCATGTAGTGATAGTAATATGAATCCTGGAGACGTTGTTGTCTAATATGGCGTTGGTAGGGTGCCTCAATTGCCACCTGTATGTTATGTTAAAAGAGGATAATCTTAAATGCCCCAAGTGCAAAGGTTCTGTTTTGCTTGATTTCTTACGGGATTATAACACCGAGAACAACCAAAGATTAAGGAAAAACTAGGCTCGTTATTATTCATTCTTCAAAAACTAATAGTGTTTTTGCATTGTTACTAGACTGTTTGAATTATGCTTAGATTTTTATAGAGTTTTTTCGTTTTACATTTTTTTTTCTATTCATAACTTTCCTACTTTTACTTAACACCAATTTCAATATGATCGTTATCATGAATATGGAATTGAAAAGATAGTTTAAATTGGTACTATAATCTATTTATGTTACATCAACATGGTAAGCAAATCATTTATGCATAATCAATTCGAGTTTCATTCATCTGTATAAGGTTCTAAGACAATTGACATAGTTGAATTACATATATTCATGACTTGATCACACCACAAGTCTAATCTTAAAGCACATAATGAGAGAGAAATAGAGAGTTTTGTGTTAATAGAGGTTCTTTATAGTCAAATCAAAGAATATATAACACAGTCTGGCTAAATTTTCCTGTGTAAGTGTTGGTCCAGATTTGTCTAGAGAGAAGATAAATCTACGGTCATGGTTTGTTCAACTAAAATATTAGTATAAGTGTTTCATTAATTTCTCATAATAAATAATTTATTAATTTTACATATCATAAATGTCCCTTAATTAATATACTGATACATATTTCCATCAATAAATATTAGTGGTGGCATTGGTAGAAGAAGTAGTAGGTGGTGGAAGCGGTGGCAGGTGTTAGTAAGTGGTGGAGGCGCTAACATTAGTTTCGGTGGAAGAAATAGTGGCGTGGATGGTTTTAATGGTGGTGGTATTGGTTTTTTCTTTTTGAATAAAAAATAATAAAAAAGTTTTTACATGACGGGTAACATTGTATTGTGAAAAATATAGTTTGTGTTTTTGACAAGATTAATAAAGGCGGGTAACAAATATTTCGGGGATGATACCAAATCATATAAGACAAAATGATCATGATCATTGGATCAAATGGTACCACTTCTATCTTTGGTAACCATTCGTACGCATGGTTTTCAGTATTAACAAAAACATATAGGTGAAAAAATTAATTGATGACCTAAGTTTGCTCAATACCTAAACTTTATACATGACGTCTGGGATTAAAAGTTAGAAGTGCGCCCAATATTCTACGAGAGATGGGCAGTGGTGGTGGTGGAGAAAGAAGTGATATCTGGAGGTTTTGTGGTCCTGGCGGGTATTGGTGAGTAGTAATTACTATGTTAATTATGTAGAATGTGGTTGATCGTCTTAATGCTAAAATAAACTCAGTTAAAATACATGACAATTAATAAAAACACAGAGATGTCACGTTATATAATAAATACAAAATGTTACATATTTAGTATCAAGATTTCTCCCTCTAATAGATAAATATGCGGTTATATTGAGATCCGGTAAGCAAAGCGCAAGTTCGCTCTTGGACTTCTGAATGATAATGAATATAATGAAACGCTCCCTCTCGGTTTATCCAATGAAAATCGAAAACTTCCAGAAAAAAAATCAATCGAACAACACTTAGATGGAGTGCATCACCGCCAGTGTAATCTTCTCTGAATTGCTACATATTCAGTGAAATTTCTACAAATTAATTTGGTGATTTCGTCCCTACCGTAATTTTTAATGAGCCTTGCAATTAAATCTCTAATAGCGATTTTAAAGGTATTTAATAATTACGAAATTATCTTATAAGTTTTGTTTATGCAAGTATTGATTTAATTTGGGTTCTTTTATATTTTGTGTTAAGTTGATGACTTTTTAATTTGAATACATGTTTGGTTAACAGAATTTGATACATATAGGGTATTTTCTTTGTAACACTACACTAATGTTAGTCTCTCATTTTTCCCACTAGCACTTTATTTAGATCCCGAATTTGTAGACATTATTTGACTAATGTTGGGGTATTTGTATAATCTCAAGGCCGATTAAACCCAGTGTGTGTTCTACGAATTGAAGGCGAAAAAAGTTTGTGTCGGCTCTACTTTGAAACTAATAATTTTTCTTCAGAAGGTTCGTTGAATTTATGTGGATACAGATATCAATATGACTATGTTCTTTATTGTTCCAAATTACTGGAGTACTAGATGTGAAAACGCCACTCATGCACTACTTAGCATAGTTCATGCGACATTTTTTTACCCACAAATTTCTTCAATTTTATGTTATCAATATGATTGAGGAAGAATCGTACACATATTTTGATTTACTTTTATAAGTTTATTTTTTCAGCTCACACATGTATATCTCATCCTTCCAATATCCAAGGGTTCTTCATTTTTATAACTCTCACATTTGCAAAAATATATATAAAAAAAAAATAGTTTGTGTCCGTAGTAGGGAAAATATTATGGGTTTTTGCTTCACTCCTTAGAGCCTTAGTTATCAATAATTTCGAAAACCCATGTATTCATAAATGTCATGGAGTTGGATTGGCAGTTAAGGTATATGTACTTTTAGATGAAATATTCTTTTTGAAATTTAAAATTATGGTAGGATGGAAAAGTAAATGGGAAAAATATCTATTGATTTTTTATTTTTATTTTCATGTTGGGACAACATTATTACTCTGGCCAGATAATAAATTGAAATAACATGCTTAAGTAAAATAAAAAGATCAGGTAACCCATTATATTTCTGGACAAAACCTATTTGAATATCAAAATTAACACCCACGAAAAAATGAGGCAATACGAATGTGAACAATATTGAATTAGAGAAAAAAACATCTTGTGCCATTACGACACGGGTTAAGCCCTAGTTAATAATAAATAAAAGTTGTTAATTGGTACTTAATAAGATATATTTGTTAGCATTTAGGTGTTTTGCGCAACAAATCTCCATCTGGTTAAACTAATTCTTGTTTATACTATGTTAAGTCGGATTAGTCTTAATCCGCATTAAGGCATGTTTATGGTATTAATCATGCACTAAAGACTAGCTTAAGGTTAATGCTAGATAAGGTTGAGTCTAAGCATGACATGTCTTTTAGCTTGGCATGTCATATGAGTTGTGCAATGTAGCCATGAGGTGTCCTCCAACCCATGATGGAAAGGTTGGATTGACATGTGGCAAGCATGACTAGGACTCTCTTCTGGCCTCAAAAGTTTTCTTTAAAAGCAAATTTGTTTTCATTCCATCATGAAGTAATGTGAGGAAATAGAAGTTGATAATAAGTCATGAAAAGGTTAAGTGTCTTGTGTGTGTTTCTATTTCCTTGTACTCAATCTGTTTTAAGTATGAATCATATGTAGTGTAGTGCTATGTATGGTGCTGGTTTCTTGTGTTGTTGAGTATGCTAATACTAGGTTCAAGGTCTGATTTCAACATAAAGTTGTTTTCCACAATGTTTAGGTCTTAATTGTAGGGTTAATGGAGCTGAAATTCCAACAATATCAAGATGATAAAATGAAAAGGGAGACTGAGATCGGGTAGGGAAGCCATTATTAGTTCTAAAAATTTAATTCTAGAACAAAGAAATTAATTTAAACGGATGAGAAGATAGGGTGATGATGAAGTGTAGTCGTATTAATATTAGGAATCAGAATCATGCATCTTGACGGTAATACAAATTCATTTTTTCATCTTCTTTAATAAATTTTATTATTATTGGATAAAGAATATTACATTAACTAGTTGGAAGCCTAACAAGCTAATCTCCAACGACATACTACTACATTAATTGAATAGGTTGCCGTGTTAACCTACCAGCGAGCCTCATGGGTAACCTAGCCAAGGGAGCCGGGGGTGGTGAGGGGGGGGTGAGATTGTGTCACAAGGGGGCAAGCTAACGCTACCTTCCATGTTAATTCCTGCAATATTACGCCATTGGGGGCTCGAACCTGGAACCTCCTGGAGCGCATGAAACTTTGGGAAATGGGGATGACCAGCTGAGCTAGGTGCCCGTTTTTATTAGTTATTTTTTATTTATTATCAAGTAACTTAAAAAAACAGGATTTTTTTTTTTTGTATGTGGTCATCAAGCACACTCTTGTTCCCACCCGTGAAACCTACGAACAAGTAAATAAAGAAAAACATACGGAAATACCTTATCAAGAATACCGAAAATCCCAACCGGAGAACGAATAAATGTAGATGAAGAAAAAAAATACAAATATGAATCCAAATTTATTCCCCTTAAAGCTTATGGTGTATAAGTTATTGGTTAACTCATTTTAAACCCAAATAGGCGAGAATAATGGCTTTAAAAATCTAACATCCATTGAGAAGAGACGTACTTGTGCACCCTGGTTTTTAGGTGGCACAAAAATTTTCACTATACAAATATGAATACAAATTGAACATGAAAAGCAACAATTTTTCTTGGAAATATAATCTAATCATTTTTTTGTCATCATGAGAAAGATATGTTCCTAAATAGGAGTGAAGCTGCCGAACTTTTTAAACTCGTGGATGAAGATTTTGTCTTCTGAGTTCATTATCGATTCAATTCTAGTCAATATAGTTGGTGCAGAACACTTTTAGCGGACGAAATTATACTTGTCCTAAGATAAAAAATTCCTTGTCGGATAAGTTCCCACCCGCACGAAAGGCTTAACTATGACAAATTCACCTACCGGTTGGTCTGAATTTTATTAATCGAAATTTTACCTCATACAAAGCTACAGATTTATAAGTGACATACAATTTTTCTTTTCAATTTATACGGAAATTTGTAAACATAAGTCATCTGAATTCTCAATACACGACCAATGTGTCCAATAACTTATTAATTTATTACACACAATATTATCAACGCTTCTTTTTGTCCTTCTAAGCTTCCTAAATTTGGTGCAGTTGAAGAATGAAAAAAAGATGGCTTTGGTGGCTTAGAAAAAAGTATGTATGTCTAAAAAGTGTGGAGGTCTTAGGATAGAGAGTCTTAGACTAACAAATAAGGCTTTACTTAAAAAGTGGGAGTGGAGATACTCTAAACAAAATGGTTCTTTTGGAGGAGAATTGTATAAAAAATGCAAAGTGGAGAAAAAAGTTGTTTTTCCAGGAAACAATAATATTGCACAATGTATGAGTCTATGGAGAAACATAACTAGAATAGTTTCAAAAATTCGTAAATTTGGGTCATTAAAAATCAAGAGTGGGAAAGGCACAAGATTCTAGTTCGATAAATAGGTTGATCAAGGGTGTCTTAAAGACTTATTTCCTGTCATTTTTGAAGCTAACAATAGGAAACAAATTTTTGTCGCAAGTATGATTAATGGAAGGAGGTGGGAAGGAAACTTTAAAAAGGCGCTAGATACAAATGAACAATTAGAGTGAGATCTCCTTAAAATAGATTAAGGAATTGTGCCTACACTTGTGGAGGTAGAAGACGAAATTAACATTATGGATAAGTTCAGTTCAAAAGCTTGTTATGATGTTCATTGTTGTTTTGAGAAATTCCTCCGGAGAAGGGACATTTCGATTAAAGTCGGTTTTATGATTTGGGTTGTTTTCAACAACTCATTATCTACCAAAGTAATGTTAAGACATAAAGGTGTCCAAATTGATAGTGAGGGTTGTGTTTTCTGTAACTTTGATAACAAGACAACTGATCATCTCCATATGCAACTTTAATTTTAAAGTGTGGGATTACTTTATAAAAGCCTTCGCGTTTCTTGGCACTGTCAGGCACGATGATGCATATTTTTCAAGCACGCCTAGAATTTTTCAGAGGTCGTTGTAGACAAGTCTTGGATGATGAATATGAAATATTTGGAAGGAACGATACGGAAGAGTTTTTGGCGCAAGACATAAATCAGTGGAGGAATTGATAATTCTCATAAAACAAACATTGGTACTTTGATTTTGTGATAAGGGGACTTTTAGGACAATCAGGTATAATTAAATTTTACATAACTAGCTTGCATATGTAATGGTCTCATAAGTTTCTCTGTAATGATTATAATGATCTTGTAGTGGCTATGCCTTTTGTCATTTAATATAACTTTTTTCATTTCTAAAAATAAAGGCTTCCTAAATTTGCTTATTACAATTTGTTTCTCGTGTTTTGCTTTAGTTGTTTTGAAATCCTATTTTAAGATTCAGTTTTAGACGTCTTTCAAATACAATTTTACCGTACTCGAACTCTTGATTATTTGTAAGTAACCAGAAAATCATGCGCTGACATCTTGTAAAAGATAAAGCCGTTTATAAGTGACGGATACTCCTCACTTAATTCACCAAGAATGGAGCATGTAGCAACAATCCCATTCTGTGAATACGTGAAATTCCTCCGGAGTTGGAGCATGTAGCAACAATCCCTTCCTATGAATTTCATATCAACCTTGTATTTCCAGTACTCATTATCAGTGTGGCATGACGACTGAGTGTTACTCTTACAGATTAACACGAACCTCCAAGCACTATAATGAAACCATGTACGAAATACCCGTACGGAGTTGATTCTCGGTGTGTTATACTAGCCGAGCCCTCTCGGTGTGTTATACTAGCCCGATTGAGCCCCTCTCGGTGTGTTATACTAGCCCGATTGAGCCCCTCTCGGTGTGTTATACTAGCCCGATTGAGCATCAAGACCTTGACCATATCGATCCGGATATGATCCGATCGCGATCATCCAACTCCACAAGCATGATTGGACGACCCCGGATCAATTCCATCACCCCCAAGCAGGTATGGAATACACGGCCGACCGCGCATGGTCGACCATTGGCCTTTGCTTGCCAAGAAACCGTCCACACCAAGCATTTTGGGCGGAAAACCCTAAATTAGGGTTTGCGGCATATTACATGTCTTGCAAAGCGGTCTCAACCATCCATCTTCGCAGGTATAGATGGAGGGTGTAGATGTAGACTCAAAGGGCCGGAGCATGTCGACACAATCACCATGTGACCGCCTACACACTTGACCAATCGGTCAAAACCAACCATGATTGGTTACAACAAATTCGTCACTTTGAAAGAGCATGGTCGCACGGCTTTGAAAGCCAAAATTGGGGTTCAAGCCATCGCGCGCGTCCATCTTCTCCGGCACGAATGGAGGGTCCTGATTAGATTGAGCAAGGGTCGGTCACACCAGCATGACCACCGTGAGCCCATCTACCTCTTCATGCGGTCGGCCAAGGCATATCATGCACAGGCCGATCAAAACGCCCGCTCAAACATGCGTGGTTACACTTCCCAAGTTGCAAATCGATCTCGACCACACAACTTCACTTAGGACGAATTGGGTGGCTTAGATCACGTTTTCATGGGACGGTGAGACATGGGCGTGAACATCAGCCTACCATCTTCACGCCAAACCAACTTGGCCAAGACCGACCAAGTCAGGTCATCTTGGAAAACACGCCGGAAAAGGGTATGGTGCGCGACTCCTTGCGGCATCAAACTCCTATCGCAAAACGATCTCAACCACTCAACTTTACCGGTCAAATTGAGTGGCTTAGATCGCGCCTTCTTGGGAAAGTGAAGTATGGACGTGCACACCGGCGTGTTGTCTACACACACATGCCCGGTCGGTCCTCTTCAAAACCCTTCCCATGCTTGGTTTCGACCAAGTGAAGAGTGATGCTTGCGCACCTCTTTTAAAACCTAATTTCATCAACGGTCGCGAGATGAGTGTCTCAAACATCATCTCATCCGTCCGGCCTCACCAGCTTGGTTATACAACCTGGTCGGGAGTTATTTGGTTAGTGAGGAGTCGTTACCCATCACTTTACCACACCGTAATCGAGACTGCATAAAATACACATGATACTTTACAAGTATCGACTTTACGAATAACGCGTGATTATTCAATTCAAAGATTACATGCTATCTTTCGTGGATCCACGATCCACATTCAGACATCAATCATGTCACAAGGCGGGGGATACATCGGGGTATTGGTGCGGCGGTTTACGGCGTGCAGCGTGCAACGCGCCATCACAAGAACGTGTTAGGAAGTCATGGATGGTTAGAGATGAGCACGGGAAAAGTGGGCAAGGCGGTGGGTGTGTTACCGATACACAACTCCACTACTCCATCATCCCACTACCTCCACTTCCCACGAAACGTGAATGAGGCTCAATGACTTGTATAAATAGGTTCTCCGCCCTATTTCCAACAACAAGGGAATAACGGAGAACAACACAAGTTCAGACGAGACGGAAAAACCAAGTGTTAATACAAATCGTATTCAAACACCCGAGCACTGCTTGCATCAACCGCAAGCTTTGCTCATCTTTTATTACAAGTCATAAGCAAGCCAACATCTTCACAATCTCAACACCTTCTTCGCTTCCTCCCTAAGATCAACCCCATCTCCTTCACTTTGTGGCCGAAACAAGTCCGGGCGGCCATTTCTTGGTTTAGGCCGGACTTTGCAGTTGATCTCTCGAATCTACAAGCACTCACCGCTTGATGCATTTGTTGAAGGTTTAGATTCATTCCTCATCCACACCCCAAATTACCAAATTCTGCGCAGGAGTAGTTTTCACCCATCAACAATTGGCGACCACGGTGGGAGATTAATCTCTCGGTTGTGAAATCAATTTCTTCAATACCCAATCTGTTTGGCTAAGTTCCGAGATGGTTGGTCTTAGGAATTCCTCAACAAATTCAAATCCCGGTCGAAGTTCCTCCAACGAGGATACCCCTCTTCCCAACGGCGTATCTCTTGGCGCAACGGAGGAATCCCAACTATGAGCGAGTTGTCTCGGATACTTGAGACTCGAGACGAGGAACATGAAGCTGATCAAAGAAGCGGTAAATGGCATACTTGACCTCCTCATCAAGATGACGTCGGAAATGAGCGTGCGGAGACCTTTACACAGGGGGACTAGTTCTCCTCGGATCAACAGTTTTACTACGAACCCGAGAGGCCGGTAGATCGGGAAGTCTGTGTCTCTAGTGGAAGACTTGTGTGAACTCTTGCACCTCTCAAAGGATCAACGGGCGAGACGTTTGCTGCGAGTCAATAAAATAGCTGCGGACGCACACCTTGCTCCTTCTTCGTCCAGGAGTCTCAACTGCATCGGAAACATCTATAAATAATGTTACATTCACGGAAGATGACATGATGGCGAGAGGAAGGTCAACCGAGCCCTACATGTTACCGCACACATCAAGGGTTTAGAGTTCGGAGGGCCTCGTCGACACGGGAGAGCATCTTGAACGTAATTACTCTCAAGACTCTCAAGACGACCAAGGTCGGCCCATGCAAGATTGTACGACAGCCCACCACGATGACGGACTTGAAGGGAATCAAACCAAGCACATACGGGTATGTCAATTTGAATTTGTCGGTAGGACCTGTTCAGTCACGAGCAAAGTTTGAAGTCATAGAAAAGGAGCCGGACTACCACATGATACTTGGGAGACCGTGGCTTCACCACAACAAGGTCATTCCTTCGACGTATCACCAGTGCCTGAAGACTGTGCTAAATGAGAAAGTCATCCGTATTCCCGCATCATTGTCTCCGTACGCACCAATATGTGGAGTGGAGCTGTTCGAGTCGAAAGATGCTCCGCAGGGAAAGTCCGACAAAACCCTGTGCACTCCACTACCCACGTGGGCTTCAATCCAGGAGGAAGACCGACTTACATTGCTGGGGGCCAAACACCACGACCCACTCTCTCCGACGAGACGTCCATCTCCAACCGGTGAAACTTCACCCATCCTCACGCCAAAAGGGGAGCGCTCTTTCGAGGCAAGCGCCGTGATCGAGAGGGAAGACAATATCTGCGGCGCATTTGTTAGCAATTAGCGAGGAGAGACCATCCGGTCTCTCGCCCAATTGGATGCCGCAGGACGACGGAATACAAGAGGAGGTATTGGACGCCCTGCGACTACAAAGACGGAACCAATTCCACGGTGACGAGCTCGAGATTGTTAACATCGGGATGATGAATCTCCCGGGCGGTCTCTATCGGGGTTCGACTCTATCCCAGGCAGGCGAACGTCGAGCCTTGTTCAACTACTCAAGGAATACCAAGGCGTGTTTGGACATACGAAGAAATGCCGGTCTAGATGAAAAATTGGTCACCCATCACTTACACGTCATGCCCGGATCCAATCCAATCAAGCAATCTCCGAGGCAATTCGGACATGAGGTAGAAGAACAAATCAAGAATGAGATTTAGAAGTCGCTAGTTCTGTGGCTTCATCGAGGACCCATTCATCATCCGACCCGGTTAGCCAATGTGGTCCGGTAAAAAAGAAAAGCGGATGATTCGATGCTGCGTGGATTTCGGAGACTTGAAAAGTGTTGCCCCAAGGATGACTTTCCCCTGCCTAACATCGACATGTTAGTAGACGCCACTAGCGGACACGGCATGTTTTCCTTTATGGATGGCTACAGCGGCTACAATCAAATAAGGATGTATGAGCATGACGCAAGTAAGACAGCTTTCCGAACCCCTCTTGGCAACTTTTACTATACTGTTATGCCATTCGGTTTAAAGAATGCCGGCGCAACATACCAACGTGCTATGACGGCAATCTTCCACGACATGATGCATAAACAAGTAGAAGACTATGTGGATGATATTGTGGTCAAGTCAAAGGCTCGAGATGATCACACCAACGTCTTACGGCAAGTATTTGAGAGGTGTCGGGAATACAAGTTAAAGATGAATCCTTTAAAATGCGCTTTCGGTGTCTCCTCGGGTAAATTTCTCGGGATTCCAAGTGACCGCAGAGAAGGAATAAAAGTAGACCCGTCCAAGACTCAGGCTATCCTCACAATGCCGCCTCCCCGAACTGTGAAAGAGCTCCAGAGTTTCATGGGCAAGGTAAACTACATTCGACGTTTCATACCTGGTTTAGCCCAACTTACCGCCTCATTCACCCCCTTGCTGAAGAAAGGGGCCAGCTTTGTTTGGACCGCAACCCAACAGGAAGCTTTTCGGAAAGTCCAACGAATACTATCATCTCCAACCGTCATGAAATCTCCTGTACAAGGGAAACCATTGGTCCTCTACACCGCCTTCGGTGGACGCCGTCGTAGGGGCTTTACTCGCTCGGGGAAGACGGCGAGGGAATCGAACGTCCCATATACTATTTGTTAGAATATTGAGGGATCTTTGAACTCCGATATCCCAGAGCGGAAAAAAGCGTGTTTAGCTTTAATCCATTCCATTCGAAGTTTAGGCATTACCTTTATCCAATAGGGTGATACTCGTGTCTAAATCCGATCCGCAAAGTTTTTTGCTTTCAAAGCTTGGTCCCGACGGGGAGGACGGGAAAATGGCTTCTCCAAATGTCGAACTAGACATAACGTGCGCATCGCCTAGAGCTATCAAGGGTCAAGCGATTTGCGGACTTATCGCGGCATTTCCGGAGAAGGTACTACGGGACTACATGAAGAAATCCCTGGACAATTCCAGGACATCTCTACTCTGGAAGAAGAAGCGTGGCTTTTGTATTTTGACGGCTCCGCTACCTAGAAGTATCTTTGGAGGAGCAGGCGTGGTGTTATTCTCTCCAACCGGAGAAGTATTTTCACATTCTTTCAAGTTAGACTTCGAATGCACCAACAACTCTGCAGAATACGAAGCTTTCCTCATAGGGCTTTCAATAGCTAAACAAGCGGGAGTCACACGTCTGGAGATAAGAGGTGACTCCAAGTTACTGGTGAATCAAATGAACGGAGTATATGCATTAAAATAAGTAACACTAGCCCCGTACCGATCAGAAGCACAGAGGTTACTAAACTACTTTGCCGATGCAACCATAACCCATGTCGGTCGCAGCAACAACAAACACGCCGATTGTCTAGCAACATTGGCTTCAAACTGAAGTTCGAGGGGGCGGAAGAAACTTTGACAGTAAAAAGGAGAACCATAGAATCGACATGGCTGCCGCAACACAAAGACACCAAGACCGACGATTGGCGAACTCCGATCATTCGAGAACTCAACAGCTCACTCTCCCAAGGAAAGGTCAGTCTCAAAACCCTGCAAAACTTCTTCATGCTTCATGGTATGCTGTATTATCGGAATCCAGATGGCTCCCTGTCAAGATGTCTGGGAAGTGATGAAGCACAACTACAGCTGGATCGTATTCACAATGAAATTTGTGGACAATCATTGGTGATAACGCTTTACCGGCGACTTCAACGTCTGGGTTGTGCGGCCGTAAATGGAGGCTCAATCCAGGATCGCTCTGTAAGTCCCGCTCGAATTGCCGAGACACCACCACACCAATTGGAGATTTTTAATGTGAACCGCACTGGGACTGGAGAGAGCCCTACATTAGCTATCTCCGTGATGGGATAATTCTGTAGGTCAAAAGGACGCTATTAAGATGAAGCGAGAGAGCCAAGCGGTTCATATTCCATGAAGGGATCCTATACTCGCAAGAGATTCGGAGGTGATATGCTACGCCGCTCGGCTGGAGAAGAAATCCCGATCATGCTTGAAGCAGACACACGAAGGAGAACATCAAGGGAAGAGGAAACTTTTCTCCAAATACACGAGAGATACTATTGGCCGACCATGGAGGATGATGCAGCCGTTTTCGTTCAAAGCCGTCACACATGCCAAATTCATGGGAACCTTGTTCATACGCCTTCTACCCCTTTGCATTCGTAAGCATCCCATGGCCATTCTACTGCACTTGGGACTGGACATTATCGGGAAGATCAATCCACCGTCATCGGCTAAAGACGAGTACATCATAACCGCAACGGAATACTTCACCAAATGGGTAGAGGCCATTCCCTACGAGGAACTACGGGAGCAACAATTGCGGCTTTCATTAAAGAATACATCATTTGTCGTTTGGGCGTGCCCAAGCATATCATCACAGATAATGACACTCCCTTCGCCAACAAGCAAGTACGGAGTTACTTGAGGAGTACGGCATTAAATGAGGTCTTCTCCACCGTCTACTATCCTCAAGGGAACGGCAAGCCGAGAGTACCAACAAGACATTGATCCGGATCATCGGTCGAAGCGGTACACGACAATCCCAGGAATGGCATGATCGGAGTTACCAATGGCACTATGGGCATACCGTACGTCACCCGAAGCTCCATTGGGGTTTCGCGCGTACTCACTTTCTACGGAGCGGATGCAATTCTCCCACAGAGATCGAGAATCCCATCGGCCGGATTGCGGCGAAGAACGGGATCCACTGGAACGAGGCCGAAATCTCGACTCTAGAATCGCCAGAGAGTTAGACACTCTGGATTTTAGAAGGAATAAAGCAGAAGAACGCGCTCGGGTGTACGGGAATCGAATTTCAGGGCATACAACAAAATTGTGAAACCACGCGTTTTCAAGGTGGGAGATTTGGTTTTGAAAACAACCCAAACACATCCAACAAGACATGTCCGCACCAAAATTCTCACCAAAATGGGAAGGTCCCTACATGATCACCAAGGCTTACGAAAGATCGGCTACTACAAGATCATTAAGGTAGACGGAGGCAAGTTTGAAGTAGTCATCAATGGAAAGTGGCTCAAGGCATATTACACACGACCACTATCTCGTTGTGGTCAACAATACATGCATTTATTTTCATTACATGTTTGAATCATCAACTATATTCGAGAGATGTGTCAATGAAAAACTGTTTCACCAATCAAAAACCAATGCAATTTATTCCGCAAAGATGTTCAAAACTCTTGACATAAACGTCATTAACAATAAGGAGTACAGACTTAGAAGAGGCCATCTAGAAGATTATAATTCCTTGAGAGCATCATCTGCAGTCTAGCCTGATATCTCTCCGTTCTTTTCTTCAAGTCCTGCACAGCTTCCTCCACCTTCTCTGATTCTGCGGCCAGAGCTTTCTCCTCTTCCAAGATATCTTTCGTAGCATGAACAACATTTGCGAGGATACCAACTCGATCAACCTTGATGACATCAAGACGTTGCCGCAACCAGCCCACGTTGAACTCCATGGATTCACGGGTAGATACCATATTCTCCCACTTTTCGAGATTTGATTGAAACAACGTTGCGGATAGAAATACTCTCCATCTCCGCAATCATGGGAAGAAGGCGATTCACGGTAACCAAGGCAGAGGAGCAATGTCGGACCACATTCCCTGGTTGCGATATGACCGTACTTCCTCCACAACTTGGTGTACAAACCCACAAACTCCTTCCGCACCAAGAATCCACCGACATCCGGTAGCCGGAGGATAAGCATTTCATGCGAACATCGAATGAAAGAGACCGCATTCGGATATTCATAAGATGAGACACCCTGTCGGCGTCTTCGAGATTCACAGGGGTAGGTGTGTTTGAGTTTGAAGGAAGAGGAATGGTCAAGTCATCATCATCAATAACCGTCACATGTTCCTAGGAGGGTGTCTCTGCAAGAATGAAGGGATTATTCACCCGACTATTATGAAGAACAAACAATGTTTCAAAGGGGGAAGAGACAAACCGGAATAATCTTCTTGACTCGAAGAATACGAACAGGGATTGATCATGAAGCTCTTGACGCAGGTCGTGCACGTTTAACGGAAGATCCTGGGTGGTATGAAGAAGATGATCCACTTGTTGTTAGACATGATGGGAAATAGAGTTTTTGCAAGGAAGCTCTCTACTGTAAAACGAATCAAAAATCTCTTCACTCGCATAAATGTCGGGAAACCCTAAAACGATTATGGCGCCCGATATATGAGGATTCAACGCCGACCAAGTCGGGATTTCTTTTGGACCCTAATCAAGAACCCGAAGAGCATCCGGACAC
This sequence comes from Papaver armeniacum, assembly GCA_023531295.1. Classification (NCBI taxonomy): domain Eukaryota; kingdom Viridiplantae; phylum Streptophyta; class Magnoliopsida; order Ranunculales; family Papaveraceae; genus Papaver; species Papaver armeniacum. The sequence goes on from JAJJWW010006816.1 coordinate 286,856, forward strand.
AACGATTCAATCGGCAATGTGCAAGCACCGCGCCCGAATCCCGGTAGAAGAAGAATCCTATCCTCGACTCAAACACCGAAGGGCGGTCGAGCTCATACATGTACAAGAGGAACCAAAGCGACCCACCGGATCAAGTCCTTCTTCCTTCGCATCCTTAATCAAGACCAACTGAGCCTGTGGAAACGCCCGACAATGTGAAACTATCCGGTAAATATGTATTCACTCCCGACTTGGTCATTTTTGTATGTCACCATCTCATGCCTACCACACAATAGTGTAACCATTATGTGCTAGGCGGGGGACTTAATGTTGATGGTGGATTTTCGTTCAAGGTTAAATTTGTAAGTAACCGAGAAAATCATGCGCCGACATCTTGTAAAAGATAAAGCCGTTTATAAGTGACGGATACTCCTCACTTAATTCACCAAGAATGGAGCATGTAGCAACAATCCCATTACGTGAATACGTGAAATTCCTCCGAGGTTGGAGCATGTAGCAACAATCCCTTCCTATGAATTTCATATCAACCTTGTATTTCCAAGACTCATTATCAGTGTGGCATGACGACCGAGTGTTACTCTTACAGTAAAACACGAACCTCCAAGCACTATAATGAAACCATGTACGAAATACCCGCACAGTTGATTCTCGGTGTGTTATACTAGCCCGAGCCCTCTCGGTGTGTTATACTAGCCCGATTGAGCCCTCTCGGTGTGTTATACTAGCCCGATTGAGCATCAAGCACGACCATATCGGTCCGGATATGATCCGATCGCAGTCATCCAACTCCACAAGCATGATTGGACGACCCCGGATCAATTCCATCACCCCCTGCGGTATGGAATACACACGGCCGACTCCCGCATGGTCGACCATTGGCCTTTGCTTGCCAAGAAACCGTCCATACCAAGCATTATGGGCGGAAAACCCTAAATTAGGGTTTGCGGCATATTACATGTGCCGCAAAAACGGTCTCAACCATCCATCTTCGCAGTATAGATGGAGGGTGTAGATGTAGACTCAAAGGGCCCGGAGCATGTCGACACAATCACCATGTGACTTCTACACACTTGACCAATCGGCCAAACCAACCATGATTGGTTACAACAAATTCGGCCCGCCCGAAAGAGCATGGTCGCACGGCTTTGAAAGCCAAAATTAGGGTTCAAGCCATCGCGCGCGTCCATCTTCTCGGCACGAATGGAGGGTCACAGATTAGATTGAGCAAGGGTTGGTCACACCAGCATGACCATCATGAGCCCATCTACCTCTTCATGCGGTCGGCCAAGGCATATCATGCCTGGCCAATCCAAAACGCCCGCTCAAACATGCGTGGTTACACTTCCCAAGTTGCAAATCGATCTCGACCACACAACTTCACCGGACGAGGTGGGTGGCTTAGATCACGTTTTCATGGGACGGTGAGACATGGGCGTGAACATCATCCTACCATCTTCACGCCAAACCAACCGTCCAAGACCGACCAAGTCAGGTCATCTTGGAAAACACGCCGGAAAAGGGTATGGTGCGCGACTCCTTGCGGCATCAAACTCCTATCGCAAAACGATCTCAACCACTCAACTTTACCGGTCAAATTGAGTGCCTTAGATCGCGCCCTTGGGAAAGTGAAGTATGGACGTGCACACCGGCGTGTTGTCTACACACATGCCCGGGTCGGTCCTCTTCAAAACCCTTCCCATGCTTGGTTTCGACCAAGCTGAAGAGTGATGCTTGCGCACCTCTTTTAAAACCCTAATTTCATCAATCTGTCCGCAGATGAGTGTCTCAAACATCATCTCATCCGTCCGACCTCACCGCCTTGGTTATACAACCCAGTCGGGAGTTATTTGGTTAGTGAGGAGTCGTTACCCATCACTTTACCACACCGTAATGCGCATGCACATAAAATACACACGATACTTCACAAGTATCGACTTTCCCGAATAACGCAGATTATTCAATTCAAAGATTACATGCTATCTTTCGTGGATCCACGATCCACATTCCGGACATCAATCATGTCACTGGCGGGGGATACATATTGGGGTATTGGTCTGGCGGTTTATACGTGCGGCGGCAACGCGCCATCACAAGAACGTGTTAGGAAGTCATGGACGGTTAGAGATGAACAGGGAAAAGTGGGCAAGACCGGTCGTGTGTTACCGATACACAACTCCACTACTCCATCATCCCACTACCTCCACTTCCCACGAAACGTGAATGAGGCTCAATGACTTGTATAAATAGGGTCTCCGCCCTATTTCCAACAACAAGGATAACGGAGAACAACACAAGTTCAGAGGAGACAGAAAAACCAAGTGTTAATACAAATCGTATTCAAACACCTGAGAGCCTGCTTGCATCAACCGCAAGCCCGCTCATCTTTATTACAAGTCATAAGCAAGCCAACATCTTCACAATCTCAACACCTTCTTCGCTTCCCTCCCTAAGATCAACCCCATCTCCTTCACTTTCATGACCGAAACAAGTCCTGAACGGCCATTTCTTGGTTTAGGCCGGACTTGCAATGCATTGATCTCTCGAATCTACAAGCACTCACCGCGCAAGTGCATTTGTTGAAGGTTTAGATTCATTCCTCATCCACACCCCAAATTACCAAATTCAGTAGAGTAGTTTTCACCCATCAACAACTGATAAAATTATTTTTCAGATCGGGTATGGATTTAATTTTAAACTTTTAAATGCTCCAACTAAACAATGAATTTTTAAGAGATTTTTATTTTCTTTTTTTTTTCTGAAGAAGAGACTTTAATTTTTTAGGAGCTTAGCTACGTGTAGCACAAAAACTATAATATTTAATTCCAAATATGATGGTCATAGCCAAAACAAGTAAACTCAATTTAACTGGTTAAAGTTTGAGAAGCAAGACACAAAGCGTAGGAAACATATTCCTTATTTTAATTAGTGCTTACACCCACTACCAATATGAAATTCAAAAGATTTCTTCTGAATGCAACTACAAATTTGGAAACTCCTACCACGGAAGCCAATCGTCTTGCATCTCTAACAAGATTGGTGGTTAACATAATACCCCAAACGGGATGGTTTTCAGGTAACAATTATCTGGAAAAGTTGGCACTTTATGCATGGATACATGAGTAAAGTGGTCAAGGACTTTAACAAATAGGGGTACTTTAAATTGGAAAGTAAAGGACAATTATTTATCTCTAAATAACACTTACAAGATTATCTCTAAGGTCTTAACCAAGATATTAAACTTGGTCCTTTCTTCGTTAAATACCCTAACAACAATTTGTTTTCCTTAAGGTGAGGCAAACACTTGATGGTATTTTAATACCAAACAAGTGAATAGATTTAAGAGTCACGAGTGATATTGCGGGAGCCATTTGCAAAATCGACTCTGAGAAATTATTTGATCATGTTGAGATGACGAGGATACCGAGTAAACCAAAATCTTTTCAATATCAAACTATGTAGACAAACATTGTATAATCTTACCGAAACAATAAAAGCCAAAAGATCATTTCAACAAGGTGTATTTGGTAATAGTCAGAATTCGAAATGAATTAACTATGGGATCGTTACCAAGTGTGTATTTTCGCTAATTATAAAGCCAAAACAATATAATGTGAAAGTAAAGTAAATAACACAGACATGCAAGATTTTGTTAACGAGAAAAACTGCTTGGCCGACAAACCCCGTGAGTTAATCCAGTTTTGAATACTTTCAGAATTAAGTTGTCATACAAACTCACTACCGCAACTTCATATAAGTGAGACAAAGTAAACACTTCAGTTCCTTCAGTGTCCCTGCGCCCACAACCAATCTGGAATACACACGTGAATCCCAAGACAGAGTATTATCTTGAGTTGTTTCAGTAACCAACTCAGTTATCGATCACTCAAATCTATCTTTAGATCAGTGATAAATTAGGTTAGAGGATCTTCCATTTATATCAATAAACTCTTTTGGTATAAATATCAAACCAAGATAATGATTATCGAAATATTCAATCTCGATGAACAAGATCTACCCAAGCAAATTAATGCAACTATAGAGTTCGTTCGGTCTTCTACAAGTCTTATGTTTATCAAGATAAACTGCTTATGGATCCCAAAGAATCAAGTATGCAAGAAGTAACACAAATATTAGAACCAAAACTAAAAGTCTTCAAGTTTTCAATATTCAATTATAATCTTCAAAGTAACCGCTACAAAAATATTAATTCCACTATTGATCAAACCCATATAACGGAATATGTTTACGTTGATTGATCAACATTTCTATCCCATAGATCTAGTATCACCAAGATTTGCGATAGTCAAATCTCAAATAAACTTGAGTAGCCTTATTTCAGAAGATAAGGACCATAGAATTTACAAGTTTGATCTATTGAAGATAACTATATCGTTAGCTCAATAACAAGTAATTAAACATCTAAAATTAAATAACAAATCTATCTTCCTCCAATGGTAAACCTAGAGGCTTCTTGATCCCAAGGAAGTCTTTAAACGAAAGACAACGCAAGATGTTCCACCTAATTAGATTACTCATATTTGTTTAACAAATTGGCTTTCCCACATAATCAACACATGTGTGTGTTCTAGGGTTGAGTTTATAAGGATACAAAATTCACTATTTGTAACGTTATGACCATGGCTTGTTCGACAATTATCATATATAATTGTATTTCAACTCATAAACCAATTTCTCTGATAGTTTGAAAATTAAGATTAGCTAGCATACATCCATGTACTTGACTAGTATAAACCAACTCATAAAACTAAAGATATGCAAACCTCTGGAATTTGGTAAGCATATAATTTGAAACCAAAATAGGTATTTGAAAATCGGTATTCATGATCCTGCCTTGGGTATCAAATGAATATACTTGAACAATAAGATATTAGAGTTTAGCACATGTTAAATCACTATGTCGACACTTATGAACATTACCACTCTAACTAATGTACATCTTGATGTTTGCAGCAACTCGAAGATAGAAGACCAATCAAAAATGTAAATATGAGTCAGACATAATCGTATTCGAACCTGGGATGGGTCAGAAGATCGATCCTTGCCACAAGAGATCGGTTCTATAAATAATACATGTTTTGATATCATTCCTGAATCCACAAAATAAGTTTCTCAAGTTTACTTCCTTAAACTATGTTTCTAAAATTTCTTTTAAACATAATTCCAAGGTTTGGATTCATCCGTAAGTTCAACATGTTAAATGATAACAAGTTACCAATTAGTGCAGTTTTGAAGTCTATAAATAGGATATACTTCATAACTCCATATACTTAAGTTGTATAAACAACTATTATATATCATTCCTTAAAGTACTTTAATCATAGTATCATGACAGTCACCAATACTAAAGTCTTTGTATGAAATTAAACTTCGCATGTTATGTTTTCAATGAATAAAGACTTAAAAGATATAAATCGAACAAGTCAAGATTATAATTACTAAACTCGGACTAAATGACGATGTCTTCGTTGTCTTCGATACATCTTCAGGTTTTCATGAATAACCAGAGTTTGTCTCAACATTTATATGTTCCTAGTCTAACCTAACGAATATGAGAATGCTATAACACATGACTCAAGCAACTTTAAAGTGTTTGGTTCAACCGAAGAATGTTATAACACATGTCTTATGAGAATATGTTTAGCTGATTAAGTATTAGTGGTTAGAATAGAGTAATGGATAAGATTAATAGTTAGTATTTGAAAATCAAAGTTAATTTTATTGCATGTCTTTTAGAGTACCCAAATTTCCAACCGTAACACATTCTACGGATGAGAACTCATGAACTCCAAGCCGTAAACTATAACTTACAGCTAGGAGTTCATGATTTCATGGCCGCAAAAGATCTTACAATCAGATTAACAACCACCAAAATCCAGTTGTATCTAGGTTGTTATTCTGTTACGGCTATATCAGCTATCCGTATGGTTACTCCAAAGTCACATAAAATTGGCGTTTAGAGCAAGTTTTTTACTTTAAGACTAGGAAATTTGTGACAAAATATCATATTACGGCTAGGAAATTTGCTATGAAATCATGTTTTTTCAGAGTCACTTACGACCGGGAGTTCATCATTTAATAATAAAAATATCTAACTTACGACCGAGAGCTCATAAATTTTAAGCTGTAATTTGTTATTTACAGCTAGGAATTCATTTATTCCGAGCCGTAATTTGTTGTTTATGATTAGAATTTCATTAATTCATACCCATAGGTAGTTTAGAAACTGAAAACTGAATTCTAATTTGATGAAATCTAACCTATTTAATCAATCAAAATCAATAAAAACATAGTGGGATTCCCGATGATTACCTAATATAAGTCATGGATGGAAGATTATCTGATCATTGAGGTATTTCAACTTCTTGATTTATCAATTCATCATTTTCTTCTTGAAGTTCGTCCTCTTCAGGTGGTGAATCATGGAGAGCAAAAGAGAACAAAAATAATAGGGTTATTTGGTTTTTGGTACTCAGGTTTTGACAAAAACCTGGGTTTGGTCTAACATTTGTCCAACCTTTGAGTTTGGTCTAAAGACCAATGTTGACCCGCGTTGACCACATTAGATATTAACTTCTATTTATTAATTAATTAAAGAAAAAAGAAAAAATACAAAGAATTAAAATTTTAGGAGATTTTACCATCTTACCCTTAATTAAAGGCCAACCCTAACTCTTGCTCTTCTTCATTCTAAAGCCGAGAGATTGAGAGAGGAAATCAAGAGCAGAGAAACCAACTGAGGTTTGAATGGGTTCGATTGTTTAAGATTTATGGGTGGAATTGGATTCTAAGTAACATCAAGCTACAAGATCAGTCAAATCATAAATTAGGGTTTTGATATAATCTGCAGACTGGAAAGAAAGATTCATGAAGAAATTGGTTGTTGTTGATTGATTTAGTCGGAGATAAAGAAGATTCAGATGGGGTTTGTGGTGGATTTGAGTTTAGCATCAGCTAAGAAACAAAAAGGTAAAGAAATTGAAGGTGTTCTTGAGTAGCAGAGAAGAATGGTACTGATATTCATGGGTTTTGAGAAGGTGGTGAGTGATAATGATGATTCATTGAATTACTGCTGTTGTTGAGTTTGGTTATTTTCTGTGCAAGCTTTCCTTTTCATGTTTTCAAGGAAACAAAAAGAATATATGGTAACACATGATGATTATGCCTCGGATTTTGTGTAATAATGAACGCGGTTCACAGCCAGTCCACGTGCATGCACTACGTTAATCCACTTAGTATTTGATCTCATAGTTGTGTTTGGATTCGAAGCTAACATCTTGTTGAAGTAATATTTTGGCAGTTATTATTTTTTTAAAGGTTACACAAGGTGGTAGTAGGGTTGATATCGGAAATATTATGGTGTACTTGGTATCTTCGTTGTTTCAAATTTGGCATTGCCGATTCCCTTTCAAAAATCCAAGTTTTGTTTGCCGCCACTTAAATGGTGGCAAAGACTTTACTGATTGCACTATACCGACTCGCATGAAAGTTCTCTTCACCTATTGGAGTAAGAATCGCCATAATGGTTAGTTACTTAAATAATTAAACTATGTCGACTCACACCTAAATTATTTTCCCTAATTTGAGTATGAGTCGACATAGTTGATAACTGATTCACCTATGTTGGCCCGTATCATAATTCTCTGCCTCAAGAGTAAGAGTTGGCATTATGGTTAAATGATTAAGCTATGCGTACTCACACCAAAATTCCCTGTAATTTTACGAAGGAGTTGACGTTGTCTATACCTGGGTTAAATAATGACGACTATGTGTGCTTGGGTTTGTTATCTGTTAGTTCACTGATCACAAAACTAAATGTCAAAAACCAGGTTTGAGTCGATATTGTAGAATCTATCGATAATATCAATTTTATAGCAGTTACACATTGTTTGAGTCGGAATCGGTGTGGTCGAAATAATGTGTATAATTGCCATATAATTAGCGTTGTCGATATATTCGACATTGTCAACTTCGCCCTGGTTTCTAACATTTAGTTTTGTGATCATTGAACTACGAAAGTAATATAAATGAAATAAAGTGTAAACTAAAACCATTTCATTCATTGGGCATGATTCAAAGTTTAAAGTACAATACGTAAGCGACCACTATCAAACTTACCCCAAGAAAGCCACATTCCAGAACAAACATTATGAAATTTACTTCAATTCAAATGTTCTCATGTCCACTCAATGCTCCAATAGTTTTAGAGCATTCCAAAATTGCATGTTGTAAATGTATGATTTTAAATATACAGAAATGACGAAGGTACCAAGTACACTACAATCTTTTCGATACCAAAATTTGCAAGATACACCTTGTGTAATCTAATACAGACAAGCACTGTCAAGGAGATTACCTAAACAAGATGTACACTTAGTATATAACGTAAATTCGAATCCGAAAAAGTCTATGGATTAAAACAAGTGTTGATTAACGTACAATGCTATTACTTTAATTATAACTATAACAATAATTATAATAATAAAAATAAACTAAAGGCTCACAACAAGATTTTGTTAACAATGAAAACTACAAAGCAGAAAAACCCAGGATCTAGTCCAGTTTTGAGTATCTTAGAACTAAGCCGCTATACAAAGACTGCTACAATTTCGTTAGTTGATACCAAGTAAACAAATTCCAAGTTCTCAGTTTCTTTAGTATCCCTGCGCCTACAACCAATCTGGTATACACATGTGAATCCTAAGATAAAGTCCACTATCTTAAGTCGCTTCACCGGTTGTGAAGACTTCAATCACTCAACTCCTTTGGATCATAATCCGAAGCAGTAATAACTAACCTGTTTCAGTAACCTCTCTATCAATCTTCAAGATCAACAAGTTAATTAGAGATATAGTTGAGTATAAAGGTTCTTCCGTTTAATCAATATAAACTCCTTTGTCCAGTTATATTAACTAAGATCAAAATTACTGAAATAATCAATCTTAGTTCGCAAAATATCAAAGTAGATCTCAAAGAGAACACCTGGATAGTTTCCGATATATACAACAAGCCTAATGTCAATTATGACAATCTTATTTTCGGGTACCAGTCAATCAAGTGTGCACGAAGTTATCACAAAGATCACAATACCAAAAAAAGTCTTCTAGTCTTTAACCTTTAACCTTCAAAGTACCTGCACAATAAATTGATTCCACCAATGATCGATCACACACAAAACGAAGTTTGTTAACAATGGATGATCAAAAATCTTATCTTTAGATCTTGAATCAAAAGATCATATCTGAAATCGTCGATTCTTGAACTAGTTCGAGTGACCTTATATCAGAAGACACGGATCACAAAATAAACAAACTAGATCTATCAACGTTCAACTTTACCGTTATCCAATCAAATCAATAATCAAAAACTAAAACAACAATATGATTATAGTTTCCCACCAACGATACTAGTAATGCTTCAGTCTTTAAACGAAGCAAACATAAGACATGTCACCTAATTAGTATACTCTCCTATCGAACGAGTATTACAAGAATACTTCAGTGGGCTTCCCACACAAACATTTAGTTCAATGTGTCCAAGGGATAAGTATGTAAGAATTACAAGCTTCACTATTTATAATGAACAAGGTAGTTTGGACAACAAGGAATTACCAAACCTGAAAATATTAAAGATATATAATAAATGTTTATTTTCGATTTTTTTAAAATTTCACCTGTAATCCAACTCATGTACCGAAATTTCTCTTAGATGATGACTAATGTTATCTAGCATAAAACATATGCTTTATTAATATAGCAACCATAGATATGCTTATCCATTATGATATGAAAAGCATATCAATTTCGGATATCAAAAAGATATTTAGAATATTTTGGTTTCGGGATCTCACCTTGAGTATCAAGGGAAATACTTGAACATTAAGTAATAAGAGTTCAACACATGTTCAAATATTATGTCGACATCTTGTGAACTCTCCATATCAACCAAACTACATTTCTGATAGCTATGCAAACCCTAAGGTAATAGCCAAATCGAGAACTTCAATGTTGGTTAACCTAAAAATCATTCCTACTAGGGATCCATGGGATCGATCCAAGTGGTGATCCTTGGACCGGTCCTAGTAGAAATCACTAGGAAAGGATCAGTCATACTAAAGATCCTTAGGAGCGGTCCTAATAGAGATCCTTGTTTAAGGGATCAGTCTTAAAATAAACTATTTGATTCTTTAAAATATGAAAAAAGTTTCATATGTCTACTTCCTTAAACTCGTATAGTTAAACATAGTCTTCGAGGAATAGAAACAACACGAAAGTTCAACACACTAAATAGGAACAAATTACTAACTAGTGTTATGTCGAATCCACGAAGCCCAAATAGCTAAACTATACTTTGTAAGCCAATATACCAAAGTTGTGTAAAACAACTAATATCTTCTTCCTTGACACTTTAATCATACTTAAATGATCAAGTCACGAACACTATAAATATATAAATATACTTCGTATATTATGTTTTCAATCTAAACAACTTGAAAGAAACGTAGATAGAAATGAAACAAGTCAAGTCTGTATTACCAACCTCGAACAGAAGGATGACGTGTTGGTTGATGCCGATACATTTTCAGGTTCGTCGGAGTAACACGGGTGAGTCTTAACATTTCTATTGTTCGTAGTCTAACCTAATGAAGCTTACTCTAGTGACATAATCAAGTAACCTCAAGTTTTGGAACTAAAATATGACAACCAAACTTGACATACCAACGCCATAGTGGGTTCAATCGAGCAATGTAATAACATATTCATTAAAGTGATTTGCCACGAACCCCAGCCTATTAATATACATACAAACTAGTGGTAATAGACAATTTTTCTTTAACTTGAAACCGATAAAATGATTATCGTTCACTAACGTCTAAACAACCCTTCTCTTATTAAGCGAGACATCACACTGTGTAAACGAAATGCTCATCCCAGACCCAAAATAATGAATTAACTACACACCACCATGTACCTGCTAAGACGTCAGAAGGAACTTCATGGATTCCTCTGTGTTAGAGCACTGCTCGGTTGAACTCGCAAGTGTTGCTATCTCAAGCTTGTTGTCAAGTTTAGTTGCCAAAACTATAAGTCATGATTTCTAGTCTACTTATATCTAAGTCTCGGATTAGGATAGAAAGTGTAGTTGAGCTTTAGACTTCACGGCGTTCATCGATTGAAGACGAAGAACTACTAAGGGTATCTTGTGGAACTTCATCAACAAAATTTATGTGGAGACTTGAGCACATATATCACTCAAAAGTCTATCTACTCTATCTCCTATTTGAGACAAAAGTCGTATAGCTATATAGACTTCGATTATACACATTTGATATTTCGAGTTGAGTTTAACTCGCTTACATATTTTTCGAAATATGTGTTGGTAAGCTTTCGCTTTAACCAAGTTCATCTTATATTCTTATAGAAAGTCAAAAAATGATCATGTGAAAATCGTCTGGTAACATCTTACATGATTTGCATGAGACAGTCATTTGATGTAGACTCGAAATGTTTCGTATTGATCATTCAATCACTTGAAAACTGCTTTGAAGCTAATAGTTTGTGTGAGACAACTATTGTCGTCTTCCGAGAATGTTTCAATGATTTAAATGGGAGTTTAGAACAAATAACCATGATTGGATATAACACAGTATGTGTACTTGTATGCTAACTGTTGCAAGTTATTCCAAGTCCGTAAACCATGGTGTGCATACCCGTATGCGTACTGATTGGTTTAGTAGAGGTTCGAGAACTAAGTACGCATACCGATACGGGTACTGGCGTGAGGTTCAAGTTCCGGGACTTTATTGAGTTTGGTGGTATGCTTACCCGTTCGCGTACTGGCGAATCCAAACTTAGTCCGGCCACTTAGTTATGCGTACACGTTTGCATACTTGAGTGGGTTATGTTCTAAAATCGATTTGTTCATGAACTAATATATTTATATAATAAGGAATGCAATCTTTTGCAAACCGTGGCTATAGTGTTCATGAATTGATTCGAGTGAATCAAAATCGATTTTACTTCAATTGCGTATTGTATACTTCTATGATAATATAAACAATTGAACAACTCTAGAACTAGTTTCATTTGAGTCATTTGAAATAGTTATGGTTAAGATGAATAAGGTTGATATGAAAGTGTTCATATGGCTAACTTCGGTTAACTATTGTTGAGCCAACAAAGGTGTACACGTTTAGGTATGGTTACTCATATCTAAATAAACTCACTTTTCATTTATGTGCAACAAGCTAATTAAGTTCGATCCAACGGTTGAAAGATATTAGCTTGAGTCTAATCAGGTTTTCATCTAACGGTGAATATTGAATGCTTTGTTACCAAAGTAACATTGATTGCAAACCCTGATTTGAAGACTATATAAGGGAGAACTCTAGCAACTGGGAAACCTAATCTCCACACCTCCTGTGTGATACTAGTTGTGACTAGAGTCGATTCTCCTTTAACCTTAGGTTTTTCTAAAACCCTATAGGTTAACGACTTGAAGACTTCATTGGGATTGTGAAGATGTTGATGGTGGTTTTTGGTTTAGGGCTAAAATCGTGAAACCCTGTATTTTAATATGCTTTCATCCATCAAAGAAACAAAAGCTATTTGAAATTGATGAGTGCATAAACCTTTTCACTTACATATGTATTGAGCAATTCAACGTATTTACGAAATTTATCCAGAATGGTGCATGAAGCAACAATCCCAGATATTCTGTACATTTTAACCTATTGCATTATTCACTAATGCATGGCCTGCTCAGTATTTTCCTATGCTATGTTCCCAACCGAACTCTCAATATTGGCATGACATGATAATTAATGTTCACTCGTAGCGGAGTAGCATGAATCTCCCGAAGTGTCAGTATTGAGACCTGCATGAAAACACTCACATAGGCTACACCACCCTCTGACAAAGAGATCAGTGTGTTTACACACTTTTTAATTAAAAATTAGCGCGATCGAACGCGTTTAAATTCCTTAAGTAAAATCTAGACTGTCCATATCAGTCTTAAAAAACGATCGTGGCCATACGATTTGGCCACGCAATTCAACAAGCCTAGCTTACTCCTAGCGGAACTAGACGATCATCATGATAAACACCGGCGGGCCCACTAACATCCCGACCAGTCGAAATTTCTTTAGCTCATCCGCTATACCCTTGAACGCTCTCCAAAACATGGGTGATCGCGATGTTTTAAAAAAGTGCCCAAACGAGCTAAAACCGACAAAAAACGGTCTCAAAAACATCACGACCGCCCAACTTAGCTAGCCTAGTTGGACGGCTTAGATTTTCCTTCGAACAATCAAAGAAGTGCTGGCATGTTCACCGGCGACCCAGCTACACCCATGGTCGATCGACTTGCCCACGGCAATCCAAGAGTATATAGAATCGCTCGCCCAAAGTAGGGTGAACACGCTGCTTTAGAAACCCTAAATTGCGTTTGCGGCAACGAGATACTGTCGCAAATCGATCACGATCGTCCATCTTTTCCAGCCAAAGTGAGTGGCTTAGATTCAATTTCGGGCGGACCAAAAGATGTCAGCGCGCTCACTGGGGACCCGCCTTTGCATAAGGCCGATCAGCCTGCTCAAATTAGCGCCCAACGCTTTCAATTGATCAGCCAAAATAGGGTTGGACGCACGACTTCTAAACCCTAAATTACATCAGCGACAATATGCAACTGCCGCAAATCATCTCATCCACCCAACTTCGCTAGCCTAGTTGAATGGTGTAGATTTTTTTTCAGACGTCCAACAAGGTGACGCTGTGATCATCGGCCACCCTCTTCCACATGGAGCGATCAACCAAGTGGTAGCTCACCCATAGGGTTACCAAACGATCGCCCAAAGGTGGTTGGTCATGCTACTTTTTTAGACGTTCAATTCGCGACTAATTTGAACAAGCTCTAAAACAACGATGTTTCCTGCACATCGATTATTTTCAGCTGCTTGTTTAAAAGCGATGCTTTATATACATTGATTATAAGCGATGTTTTATAAATATCAATTTCACAAATAATTTTATTATTTGATCTAAAAGCACTATGTGCTACTTTTGGCTGCGAGTCTCACGACTTCACCCATTTACTCGAGACATCAAACGTGTCACAAACTGGGGGATGCTCACTGGGGTATTGGTGTGGCGGTTTATAGCGTGCGGCGTGCAATGCGCCCATTACGAGAAAGTGTCAGAAAAGGACGGACGGTTAACATCAATGGGAGTAGTGGGTTAAAGTGTGCCCAGTTTTCCCTCGTAATGGAAACGTGGTGATCGCCACTTTTTACACAGCCCCACTTCTCCACTAATTAACTGCCTCGACTTCCAACGAGATCAGGGGTGTGCTCAACGACTTGTATAAATAGGATTTCAACCTATTTCAACAAAAGGACACAAGTAGCCAGAAACCATATTCTGATACAAGTCATAAAACAGCCACACCTTCATAATTCAACATTCTGATCTCAAACACCTTCTTCGCTTTCCTCCCTAAGATCAACCCTTCTCCTTCACTTTGTGACCGAATTGAATCTGGAACGACCATTTCTTGGTTTAGGCCAGAGTCTTACAGATTGATCTCTCGAATCTAAAAGTACTCCTCTGCAGTACATTTGTTTAGGGTTTGAATTCGTTTCTCATCAACACTCCCAAATTTACCAAAAACCGCAGAATCAGTTTTTACCCCAAAATAACTGGAGACCACAGTTGGAGATTAATATCTCGGTTGCGAAGTTAATTTCTCAATTTTCATCTCAATCTTCCCAATTTCAAGATGGTGGATCTTAGATCTGGATCAGCAACAAATCCCGATGTCACTGGCAATGATAACACTCCTAGTGCCAATATCCCTGCCGTTAACACCAATGTATCGACTGTCAGCACAGTCAACACATCGCATGGTGTTACATCCTCTAGCACCAACACCAGTAACGCCGGAATCATCCCCTCTGGCGTGATACCTCCTATTATCAGAGCCAGAGCCGCTGCTACTCGTAATATTTCTTCGAGCATGACACCTCCAATCGTCACCAGGGCTGCCACTATTTCTTCATCGACACGAGAGACTGGAGGAGCCAGAGGAAGCCAACCCCCTATCACCATTGTTAATTTGATAGAAAGACAAGAAGTTCTCACTAAGGCTCAGACAGACATGGCTACAACTCAGAAAGAGGTACTCACTTTCTTCAAGACGCTAACGGAGCGGCTACCATAAGAGCAGCGTCAACCCATGGAGACAACAAGGAGTAGTTTTAGCACTCCTGGCGCGAGTGCTTCAACAGGGCGTGCCTTCATAGATGAGAAAGTTCGTGTTGCTCATGAACGCTCACGAGAAAGGAATCAGACGTCCAACTTTATCACACGTGAGGATCTGGAGCGTCTCCTCCAAAATCGAGGCAAAGAAAACCCGGTGGACATGCACTAGCACCAACCTATGTATCCTCCTAATGTGCAAAGAGTTACTCTCCCGAGAGGATACTCCTCTCCTCAATTTTCCATCTATAATGGTACTGGTAACACTCGCGAACACATTTCTCGTTTTCTGGAATCCTTGGGAGAACACGAATACAATCATGTCCTCCGCCTGAAAGAATTTTCAAAGTCGCTTATCGGATGAGCGTATACCTGGTACAACAACATCGCACCAAACAAAATATCCAACTGGTGTTAGATGGTCATCGCTTTTTATAAGAAGTATTTCTTCG
This sequence comes from Papaver armeniacum, assembly GCA_023531295.1. NCBI lineage: Eukaryota > Viridiplantae > Streptophyta > Magnoliopsida > Ranunculales > Papaveraceae > Papaver > Papaver armeniacum. Next base: position 302,580 of record JAJJWW010006816.1, read on the forward strand.
TGTCCGAGCAAATCACTTTCTCAGACTTGGGAAGAATGTTTCAACGAAACAACGAGCATCCAAACGATTACGTCAAGAGATTCAGAATTCAAGCTTTGGATTGTCACGACCCAAATGTGACCGAACAATAGTTGGTGGAGTCAAGCATTAACGTTATGGTTCCCATCTATCGTGCTTTAATGGAAAACCTGCGTTTCCAAACGTTCTCTGAACTCCATGAAGCTACTAAGCGGTCGGCTACGACCGCACCAGCGTTGTTAGAAAGAACCATACCGGCTAGGGGTGAAGATGCACGTGAAACTCGAGGAAACAGATGCCTCATCAACAAGCAATATAACACCGGGACTTCTGTAAGTGTGGTAGGTGAAGGAGGGAAAAGGAAAGCTCCAGCAACGGAACAACAACCCAAACGTGCAGCACCGGCGCAGACAACTCCATCCCGGAAAGCCGTGGCTAAGACTTCTGTGCAAGAAACTGGAGATGCTGCTCCAGACTTCCCATTTCCAATAGATGAAGTCATTGAACTCCTGGAAGCATGGATTCAAGATGACGCCATCAAGCTACCTCCTCTCAGACGTCCGCCAACTGAAGAAGAGATGGCAAATCCCAAATATTGTTGTTACCACAGGTTTGTCAATCACCCAACCAGTGACTGCAAAAAATTGAAGCGCATTTTCAAAGAGAAGGTGGATGCGAGAGAACTTCAATTAGGAAATGAAGGAATCCACAGAGACCCTCTTCTTGTCAGGAGCCGCATGATTTCTGGGGACTCCGTACACAAAACTGTGCAATCTATGATGGAGCATTTATGTAAAATTTTGTATTTCTCCAAGGCGCAACGTCAAGACATGTTTGGAGCCCTCAACCGTGTCGTATCAGGCAAGCATTTGTTTCCATTTAGGGAGGCCGCTCCCACACCCAAATATTTTTGGGAAACGCGAGATGCAACTGGGGACTCCTAACCATCGCTCACTTGAAGGATGTCGAGTTTGACAACCCACTGATTGATGCAGCATCTGATTTCAATATTGTCACTGTCAAGATCCTGAAAGCTGCAAGGATTTCAAAGCAGGAAGTTGTTCACTACCCAACCATAATTAAAAATTCAGTAGGAGAAGCCAGAGATGCTTACGGGTACATTAATCTTGAAATCAAGGTGGGAGATGCTCTAACACACGATAAATTTCATATAGTTAAAGAATACCCAAATTATGATATGGTCCTGGGGAGCTCATGGATACACGACAACAAGGCGGAACTAGGAGTATGCCCTTTGCCAGTGTCTATACCTGAAAGGATCTCCAACAAGCATCAATCCTGAGGACTAATTGTTGTTGTATCAACAACTCGCAAATATCACGCAACTTCCTGGAGAGAGATCGTCAGCATTCATTTGCAGATTTCGGACACAAGTAAGTCTCATCGAACAACCCTTTTTTTAACCAGTCACTTTCCCTCCCATCAAAGCTTAGGGACTCGATCCGATTATCAGCCCAACCGCTACTAGGAGATGTGGATGGGATGATGGTCCTTTCAAGTATTTTGTTAAGAGTTTAGAAGCTGTCACAGTTAAATACAAGGAATCTGGGAAGTTAATGGCGCAATGCCCAAATCCATTCCAAGTTGGAGATATGATAGTAAGAGTTGCGGCTCAGCCTGCTCTGTCCGATTCCACAGAAGGGAAAGAAGAGCCGTACCTAGTAGCAGAGATTATTTTGGGAGGTTACTACAAGATCATCAATACTGACAAGCTAGAAGGCATAGCAATACACGCCCGGTGGCTCAAACCCTTCAATACCTAAAATGTCACGACGCCCTCTCCTCTAAAATTCCTTTTAGTGTTTCCTTTAGCAATTTCCCTTTTCATGCAATATTTGTAATTTCTCCAAAATGATTGCACTGCCTGCATTCATAATTAGGGTTTCAATTTATCAGTTAATCAAAGCATCATTTCTTTTAAAATTCTTACTCCTGAATCATCTCAAGGAAAAGTCTCAATTAAACCCAAACCCTCATAAAATCATTACCCATTGATTCAACAACAAAAAAACATCGAAGAAGGGAATACATAAAGAAGGGCAAGGCGACCAAAGAGAATCATCAAGTAGCAAGTATACGGTTTTGGGCAAGCACCTGAAGTACAGCATGCTTCAACAAAGAAACGTCCTCTCAATCATCGTGTGCTTTAATCCAGGAAAGAAGTTTCACCACCAGCAATTCTTCGGATTTTGAAAAATCCCTTCATGGAATCAGGAAGCAGCAAGCTAGCACGTGGTGCTCCTGGATTGCAATCACTTCTTCAGGCGTGTCCGATCACGTCACACAAGCTATTAATTGAAGAAATAGCTTCCACACCTAATAAATACGACTCTTGAATTTCTTGTTCACGGAAGCACAACACATGTGATACACAAGGGTTCTACCAAATGGGAGTTACAGGTTCGTGGCTGAATCCTTAATTTTCATCGTTGTATCTCTTACCTCAAGATATTATTATTGGGGTTACATACGATTATCATGGAGGCGATATCCGGTCACATAAAAGGAAAATATTATCACCGCTTATGTGTATCGCATTCCCATCGGCCGCGCCTCGATAGAATGAGGATATTATATCGAAACCCTACTGGGGAGCGCTATAACTAGAGTCTCAAGATAACATGAATAAAAGAACTATTATCTGATAAGGTTCGGGCTCCAGTCATATAAACAGAAAACCGTTGAATACCAAAAACGTCTAAAAGCAACTAAAAGATGATAAAAAAATATATAAAAAATGATAAAGTGGGAAATCTAGTTATCGGTGTTAACACAAGGATCAATGGCGCCTTCACTGGAGTCTGCATTGGAAGCTGTTTCAACATCTTTTTCACATGACGCCCCCACATCCTCTCAAGAAGCTTCCTCAACTTCCCTTTCGGACGCCGCTTCAACACCTCTCTCAACATCCACTTCAGTGTTCCCTCCAGCAGTCGCTTCGATATCCTCTACAGAAGCTACTTCGACCTCTTCCTCGGAATTTGCACCGATATCCTTTTCAGAAACTGCCCCAACAGCCTTTTGAGGATGCTCCGGTTCATCCACATCAGAGTCGAGAATTATGATCCCGTTATGAATAGGATAATCATACTTATTCCCACCTGGAGATTGTTTATGCTCAACCCTCCGCCGCTTTAATCGAGCCGCGAATTTCAGCCCTGGCACTCGTGGGATGAGACGCTTCATCATGTTGAGACGTTTCATCACGTCTACACTTCTCCTCCATACCAACTGAAGCCAGAAAAGCTTGAACACGCTCTTGAACGACGCATAAGTGCACAAGAGACATCCCATGCATAGCACGACCAGCTTCGCAAAACGGGGAATCTAATTTGGCCATCACCTCATCGAATGTGTTAACCCTGGGTTTATTGACTTCAAGGCTCTTCTCTGGAGAAGTTGAAGAATAATCATCACCAGCAGTTCCCATCATATACTGCAAAGAGGCATTATGATTGTATTAACAACTTATGTGATCTAAAAAAAAAAATCAAATTAAATCACGTGAGAAAATGACGCAATACCTAGAACAAAGAAGAATACAACTCTAAGATAGACTGGAATGAAGAAGAAAGCAACTCTGTGATGATCGGTGTAGAGAAAAAGACTCAAGCGTTTCCTTTATATTCCACAAACCAGCAAGGTCTCGGGAAGAAAAGGAGTCTCTGCCTGCCCTGAATAAAGGCTTCAGATGCGGGATAACAATCAAATAGATACTTATCTACCTGAAGATAACTGACGTATGCTGAAAAGAAACGTATCTTGCTCAAGAACCGAGCCAGCCTCTATCCTAGTAATATACACCGAACTTCTCTTGTGAATTTCTTCATCTGTCACCATCTAGTCCTTACCCCGCAATAGCATCGCTATTTCGTGCTAAGCAGGGGACTTAATGTTGATGGTGGTTTTTGGTTTAGGGCTAAAATCGTGAAACCCTATATTTTAATACGTTGTCATCCTACAAAGGAACAAAAGCCATTTGAAAGTGATGAGTGCATAATCCTTTTCACTTACATATGTATTGAGCAATTCAACGTATTTACGAAATTTATCCAGAATGGTGCATGAAGCAACAATCCCAAATATTCTGTAAATTTTAACCTATTGCATTATTCACTAATGCATGGCCTGCTCAGTATTTTCCTATGCTATGTTCCCAGCCGAACTCTCAATATTGGCATGACATGACGATTAGTGTTCACTCGCAGCGGAGTAGCATGAATCTCCCAAAGTGTCAGTATTGAGACCCGCATGAAAACACTCACATATGCTATACCACCCTCTGACAAAGAGATCAGTGTGTTTACACACTTTTTAATTAAAAATTAGCGCGATCGAACGCGTTTAAGTTCCTTAAGGAAAATATAGACTGTCCATATCAGTCTTAAAAAACGATCACGACCACACGATTTGGCCACGCAATTCAACAACCCTATCTTACTCCTAGCAAAACTAGGCGATCATCATGATAAACACCGGCGGGCCTACTAACATCCCGACCGGTCGAAATTTCTTTAGCTCATCCGCTACACCCTTGAACGCTCGCCAAACCATGGGTGATCGCGATGTTTTAAAAAAGAGCTCAAACGAGCTAAAACCGACAAAAACGGTCTCAAAAACATCACGACCGCCCAACTTAGCTAGCCTAGTTGGACGACTTAGATTTTCCTTCGAACGATCAAAGAAACGCTGGCATGTTCACCGGTGACCCAGCTACACCCATGGTCGATCGACTTGCCCACGACAAGCCAAGAGTATATAGAATCGCTCGCCCAAAGTAGGGTGAACACGCTGCTATAGAAACCATAAATTGCGATTGCGGCAACGAGATACTGTCGAAAATCGATCACGATCGTCCATCTTTGCCAGCCAAAGTGAGTGGCTTAGATTCAATTTCTGGCGGCCCAAAAGATGTCAGTGTGCTCACTGGCGACCCGCCTTTGCATAAGGCTGATCGGCCTGCTCAAATTAGCGCCCAACGCTTTCAATTGATCAGCCAAAATAGGGTTGGCCGCACGGCTTCTAAACCCTAAATTACATCAATGGAAATATGCAACTGCCGCAAATCATCTCATCCATCCAACTTCGCTAGCCTAGTTGAATGGTGTAGATTTTTTTTCAGACGTCCAACAAGGTAACGATGTGATCATCGGCCAATCCTCTTCCACATGGAGTGATCGACCAAGTGGTAGCTCACCCATAGGGTTCCCAAATGATCGCCCAAAGGTGGCCGGTCATGCTACTTTTTTAAGACGTTCAATTTGCGACTAATTTGAATAAGCTCTAAAATAACGATGTTCCCAGCACATCGATTATTTTCAGCTACTTGTTTGAAAGCGATGCTTTATATGAATCGATTATAAGCGATGTTTTATAAATATCAATTTCACAAATAATTTATTATTTGATCTAAAAGCATTATGTGCTACTTTTGGCTGCGAGTCTCACGACTTCACCCATTTACTCGAGACATCAAACGTGTCACAAACTGGGGGATGCTCACTGGGGTATTGGTCTGGAAGTTTATAGCGTGCGGCGTGCAATGCGTCTATTACGAGAAAGTGTCAGGAAAGGACGGACGGTTAACTGCAATGGGAGTAGTGGGTGGAAGTGTGCCCAGTTTTCCCTCATAATGGAAATGTGGTGATCGCCACTTTTTACACAGCCCCACTTCTCCAATACTTAACTGCCTCGACTTCCTACGAGATCAGGGGTGCGCTCAACGACTTGTATAAATAGGATTTCAACCTATTTCAACAAAAGGACACAAGTGTTATCAACACAAGTAGCCAGAAACCATATTCTAATACAAGTCATAAAACAACCACACCTTCATAATTCAACATTCTGATATCAAACACCTTCTTCGCTTCCCTCCCTTAGATCAACCCTTCTCATTCACTTTGTGACCGAATTGAATCTGGAACGGTCATTTCTTGGTTTAGGCCAAAGTCTTACAGATTGATCTCTCGAATCTAAAAGTACTCATGTGAAATACATTTTTTTAGGGTTTGAATTCGTTTCTCATCAACACACCCAAATTTACCAAAAAACGCAGAATCAGTTTTTACCCCAAAACAGAAGCCAAACCCAACTATTTTCTCTGTAGTTGCGTGTTCTAATCGTGTTGTTTTCAATCATGATTGAGTACTATCTTCTCTAAGATTTGCTCGAGATTTAATATCCGATAGGCAAGATAAAAAGTAGTCACAAACATCTTCGTCTCATCGTTTGTGATTCCATAATATCTTGTTTCGCTACCATACGATTAAGATTATTGTGAGGTGATTGATATTTCTAGGCTGTTTTTCGGGAATATAAGTCCGGTATATCAATTGGTTCATGTTCACCTTGATTTATCAAAAGACGGAACAAAACTCATAGGTATATATGTGGGAGACAGATTTATCTATTCAATAGACTTTTATGTGTGAGACATATTGGTTTATCAAGTCTTCGACTTTGGGTCGTAGCAACTCTTAGTTGTGGGTGAGATCATCTAAGGGAATCAAGTGCGTAGAGTCATGCTGGGATTGGAGTAGTCTAGTGTCTGTAGCGGCTTAATACAGTGTGGCGTTCAAATCTGGACTAGGTCCCGGGGTTTTTCTGCATTTGCGGTTTCCTCCTTAACAAAACTTCTAGTGTCTGTGTTATTTCTTTTCCGCATTATATTTTATATATAATTGAAATATCATAGGTTGTGCGTAAGTTCAATCAATTGTGAATCCAACCTTTGGTTGTTGATTGAATTGATTGACACTTGGATATTGGTTTTTGATATCGTCCAAGTTGTTTCTTATATTAATTAGGCTCACGGATTTCTGTTTGTTTGTTTTGATGATTACATTAAGAAACAGAGATATAACTATTTGATATACTTTTCTTAAGATTGAGTATGACTATCTAGTTGATTCTCTTGAAAGTATATTGGAGTTAGTCCATACAGATTGCTAAGAAAAATATTGGGTGTGGTTGTTAGACCCCCGCTTTTTCAATTGGTATCAAAGCAGGCAAACACGTTTAAGACCTTATAAGTCCGTGTTTGTAGCGAACTGACTCTATGGACAGAAGTTCTATCTCTGATAAACGCATCACCATAGACAAAAGTTCTGTTTCGATAAAATATATTAAAGAGAAAGATTCGTCTATCTCGATTTTAGATGAACATTATGTTCCAACGAAATAGGATAGCACTGATAAATGTTTTCCCGATTACCTTTCGAACGAGTCTGACTGTGTTTAAGAAAGGGATGCAGCCGCAGAGAGTAAAATAATTTTAAATCTTGTTAGAATCCAGGCTGATAGAATCAATCGGTTGAAAAACAATTTCAATGCACTCATCGGTATAGTAAAAGATCGTGACTCTAATTTAAAGGCTCTTAGCGAGGAAAACAGCAAAGTTTGCTCCTCACTCGAGGCGAAACTCAAAAAGGATGCCTTGGAAATTGAACATCTTTTGAGTAAACTCTCTATTCGAGGATGTTCTAAAGAGTCCACTATACCAATCGCTTATATCCCAACTGAAAATTCAGTTCCAAAAGCTAAATCGCAATCTCTTCCGATTAGAAAAGATGTGCTTGTATCTTCCTTTAATCAAGAAAACTTCACATCGCTCGGAAGAAAGAAATCTCCTAACAACGTTGTTAAGTCCGTTCACTCTAATCACTCAGGTGATCATAAAGTGTGTCTCTTTTGTGATTCAAAAGGAAATGTTGAACGAAAAAGCAAATCTAGGTTTAATGACAATTCTATTGTTCAACTTCAACACACCTTAGATTTAATTCTCAAAGGTGTAGCTGACATTCAGATGTCTAAACGGATTGGTTTTAGTACTCACCCTGTGAATTCTTCCATGAAAATCAGTTCAATTTGCTCATCGAATGTTCGGAAAAATTGTAACTCTAATACAATTTGGTCAAGGAGATTTCAGAAAGGTCCCTCTCAACCTTATGAGAAGAATGATGTTCAAGATGTGAAAAAGGTTCCTGTAGATGGAAGCAAAAGTGGAGATATGGGACAACCTTAATCTGATAATTGAAGGATACAAGGATCTTATCAACAGGCTGTCAAAATCCTCCACACAAACCTCTCCTGGTAAGGATTCTAACTTAGTCTCATATTTTGATGACAGCAAGTTTTATGATGATTTTTCTTATCAAAAATGAATTTCTCCTAGAATTGGAAGAAAGAAAAGACTCAATCGTGAACACCATTCATTTAATGAGATTAGGGCTTATGCTTGTGCTAATTAATCACAAGGGTTGAATGCTTACTCATAAAAATCCTGTTGAGTAAGATTTGTTAATAATCGAGTATACTTTCGGCAAAAATGCTTTCTGATTAGTTGAGCTATTTTCTTATCTTCCATAGCTAAACTATTGTCCACATAAATCTTTGCCTAAGTATTGGTTGGGTCTCAGGAATTTCTTCGATTGTTTTTGTTTTTGAAAAAGTTTTTGTTGCAACTATGTTGCCTGCTACTCTTGTGCTCTAAATTGTTTCTCTATGGAGATATAAAATTTATTAAGCCAAAATTTTGTGAAAGAAAATCTTCATGTAGCAAAAATGTACTGTTTTGCCTTGCCTTGTAAAAAGGTACGTTCGGTTTTGTTTTTCCTTTGGGTTCGGATTGTGTTTGTACGGGTACCTATGACTTACTTGTCACGAACTGTCTTTAGAAATCCTAAAATTACCTTTCCTTAGAAACCATTTAAATACCAAACATATTGAGTCACGTATGCATACTCTAGGTTTTTGTCGTTTTGTCAAGAATGTCTCCACCTTCTCGCACTGGTGGTTTTGCAAGAGGTTTTCTTGATAAAGGTATTGGGTTTCGAGTCCAATGGGAGGAATAAAAGAACCCTAGTATAAGATAATGATCAAAATCATAATGCCTCATGCTACTATGCCTATACTCATCAGGATGTTGAGAATGAGGATATGGTTTCTGCTGAAGTGGTTCATGATTTTCTTAAATACTTTGAGGAAGCAAAACTACAACTCGTTGATACTATGAAGGATCTTGATGTGTTAAGAACTGAGTTGAAAAGGGTTAATTCAGACATTGTACTCATGAAGACACATGTTAAATATCTTCTCAATGAGGATATCTTATATAAAGAAGCAGTGAATGTTGTCAATCACAAGCTCGAAGGTCTCAAGACTCGTGGGGATTCCGGAAGTGATCCTTGATTTTCGTTCGTGATCGGTTTTGTTGGTTTAGGAGTCTTTTGTTTTTTGCCTGTTGTCTTTGTTTTGTCTAGGAAACTTCTTATGAGAATTTATTCTTATGTTTTAAGAAGGATAACTAGGGTTTGGAATAGCAATTATTGTGAGTACACATAGCTATTGCCAACGATTCTCATCTTGCAATGTTTTTAGATTTATTTATTTAAATCCTAAAGTTTATTTGGAAGATGATTTTGCAGTATTAATCTTTATGGTTTTATATATTTCAACGTGTTATGGGATATGTGTGTTTGCGTCCGTGAACTATGATTGTCCCATATATGCTCAAAAGTTAAGTCTATCATATGTCTTTATGCAAATATTGATAAAAGATAGAATGAACTTTTGACAACAGAAGTTAAGCCTATTATGTCATTATGCAAATATTGATGGAAGATATGATGAACTTTTGTTTACAAAGATTAAGTCTATTACATGTCTCTATGCAAATATTGATGAAAAATCGAATGAATCTTTGAATATTCCGCAGTATTGGTCTTTCCCTGATCCACTTCTATGTGAAAGTACTGTGTGACTCCATAAGTTCTCTTATGTTGAGAAATTTCGATTAAATTAATCATGGGTTCTCTTGTGGTTAATTTAATTGAGTATTTTGGATACAAATTCATGTTTCATGTGATTTGTTAATGTCCAAAGAAATCCTTCTTTTCTTGAGAAAGTAAGGTCGCTATTGTTGTTCTTTCGAGAATGACATTTTATGGGGGAGAGTTATTAATTGAACTTGTGCTTAACTGCCAAATCTTTATGGGGAGTGCGGTTGTTGAATATTGTAGGAGTTTTCTTGTATATTTATAAACTCTTTGATAAATACACTAGTTTCAACTATGTGAAATCATCGAAACAGAGTTGATATGTTCTCTTTTGGTCATGAAGTATCTCTATGGAAATTTCATTAGGATCCCACTAGTTTTCGTACCTTTGCCAATTTATATTGACAAAAAGGGGGAGAATTAATATGAAGTTCACACTAAAAATACATATGGTTTACGGATAATTATGTAAGGGGGTGTGGTTTTCATGTGAGATGAATTATTGACTAAGGGGGAGTGATACATATCACCATAGTATTGTTGTCAAAGTTGTGATAAAATTGGACTTTGATCTTTGTGTAATAATACTATGACACCTTTGTATAACAATGATTGAGAGCCTCTTGTTTTTCTCATTGTTATAGCTACGGATCTTCAACAACTATGATCTTTGAGTTGAACACATTGAGAATCACTTTGGAGTACTTGGAAGTGACGAAGATTTCGAGTAATGTTGAAGAACCAAGGAAATCAAGCATTTGGTAATGTTACAAAGTTTATTTATTTTGTATTCCATAAGATTTTTGTCAGTAAAATTGACAAATGGGGAGATTGTCGAGTCAAACTCGCAAGCGTTGCCATCTCAAGCTTGTTGTCAAGTTTAGTTGCCAAAACTATAAGTCTTGATTTCTAGTCTACTTATAGCTAAGTCTCGGATTAGGATAAAAAATGTAGTTGAGCTTTAGACTTCACGGCGTTCATCGATTGAAGACGTAGAACTACTAAGGGGATCTTGTGGAACTTCATCAAAAAAAATTATGTGGAGACTTAAACTCATCTATCACTCAAAAGTTTATCTACTTTATCTCCTATTTGAGACAAAAGTCGTATAGCTATATAGACTTCGATTGTACACATTTGATATTTCGAGTTGAGTTTAACTCGCTTACATATTTCTCGAAATATGTGTTGGTAAGATTTTGCTTTAACCAAGTTCATCTTATATTCTTGACGAAATCAAAAGATGATCATGTGAAAATCGCCTGGTAACATCTTACATGATTTGTGTGAGACAATCATTTGATGTAGACTCGGAATGTTTCGTATTGATCATTCGATCACTTGAAAACTGCTTTGAAGTTAATAGTTTGTGTGAGACAACTATTGTCGTCTTCCGAGAATGTTTGAATGATTGAAATGGGAGTTTAGAAAAAATAACCATGATTGCATATAGCACAGTATGTGTACTTGTATGCTAACTGTTGCAAGTTATTCCAAATCCGGGAACCATGGTATGCATACCCGTATGCGTACTGATTGGTTTAGTACAGGTCCGGGAACTAAGTACGCATATTGGCGTGAGGTTCAAGTTCCGGGACTTTACTGAGTTTGGTGGTATGTGTACCCATTCGCATACTGGCGAACCCCAACTTAGTCCGACCACTTAGGTATGCATACACGTTTGCATACTTGAGTGGGTTATGTTCTAAAATCGGTTTGTTCATGAACTAATACATTTATATAATAAGGAATGAAATCTTTTGCAAACCGTGGCTATAATGTTCATGAATTGATTCGAGTGAATCAAAATCGATTTTGCTTCAATTGTGTCTTGTATACTTCTATGAGAATATAAACAATTGAACAACTCTAGAACTAGTTTCATTTGAGTCATTTGAACTAGTTATGGTTAAGATGAATAAGGTTGATATGAAAGTGTTCATATGGATAACTTAGGTTAACTATTTTTGAGCCAACAAAGGTGTACACGTTTAGGTACGGTTACTCATATCTAAATAAAGTCACTTTTCATTTGTGTGTAACAAGCTAAGTTATATCTAACGGTTGAAAGATATTAGCTTGAGTCTAATCAGGTTTCATCTAACGGTGAATATTGAATGCTTTGTTACCAAGGTAACATTGATTGCAAACCCTGATTTGAAGATTATATAAGGGAAAAATCTACCAACTGGGAAATCTAATCCCCACACCTCATGTGTGATACTAGTTGCGACTAGAGTCGATTCTTCTTTAACCTTAGGTTTTTCTAAAGCCCTGTAGGTTAACGACTTGAAGACTTCATTGGGATTGTGAAGCCAAACCCAACTATTTTCTCTGTAGTTGCATGTTTTGATGTTGCTGTTTTCTATAGTGATTGAGTACTATCTTCTCTAAGATTTGCTTGAGATTTAATCTCCGATAGGCAAGATAAAAAGTAATCACAAACATCTTCGTCTCATCGTTTGTGATTCCACACTATCTTATTTATCTACCATACGATTAAGATTATTGTGAGGTGATTGATATTTCTAGGTTGTTCTTTGGAAATATAAGTCCGGTATATCAATTGGTTCCTGTTATCAAAATACGGAACAAAACTCATAGGTATATCTGTGGGAGACAGATTTATCTATTCAATACACTTTTCTGTGTGAGACAGATTGGTTTATCAAGTCTTACACTTTGGATCGTAGCAAGTCTTAGTTGTGGGTTCGACTAAGGAAATCAAGTGTGTAGAGTCCTGCTGAGATTCAGAGACGTAAGGTGCAACTGTACCTTGATCAGTGTGAGATTGGATAGGGCTCAACTACATTTCAGTCCGAATTTAACTTGGAGTAGGCTAGTGTCTGTAGCGGCTTAATACAGTGTGGTGTTCAAATCCGGACTAGGTCCCGGGGTTTTTCTGCATTTGCGGTTTCCTCGTTAACAAAACTTCTGGTGTCCGTGTTATTTCTTTTCCGCATTATATTTTCTATATAATTGAAATATCACAGGTTGTGCGTAAGTTCAATCAATTGTGAATCCAACCTTTGGTTGTTGATTGAATTGATTGACACTTGGATATTGGTTTTTGATACTGCCCAAGTTGTTTCTTATATTAATCAGGATCACGGATTTCTATTTGTTTGATTTGTTGATTACATTAAAAAACAGAGATATAACTCTTTTATATACTTTTCTTAAGATTGAGTCTGACTGTCTAGTTGATTCTCTTGAAAGTATATTGGAGTTAGTCCATACAGATTGCTAATCGAAACATTGGTGTGGTTGTTAGACCCCCACTTTTTCACTCTGGACCTAATACACAAGCATGAAAATCATTGAACTGTTGTTTGTCGTCCACCATTGCTTCATAAAAACTCCTTATGATAATTAGTATAGTCTATCTTCATTCTTGTTATTGGCATTTTGTCATCCTATTATTATTATCCGTCCCATGTAATATCCTAATTCTTCAGTCGCAGAATGGTAACCACAGTTTCCATCTTCATCAACATCGTTTCACGAATGATCTCATGAAGTTACTTCTGAAAAAGTAGGGTACAACAGCCTCACCCAATATTTCGCTTAGCAATCTGTATGGACTAACTCCAATAAACTTTCAAGAGAATCAACTAGACAGTCAGACTCGATCTTAAGAAAAGTATATCAAAGAGTTATATTTCAATCTCTCAATTCAATACGCAATAAAACAAATAATAATTTGCGACCCCGATTGAATATAAGAGAGATAAACTTGAATGGTACCAAAGACCAATGTTCAAGGATCAATCAATTTCAATCAACAACCAAAGGTTGCATTTACCAATTAATCGATTCAACGCACAATCTGTGATATTTCAATTATATAACAAAATATAATGCGGAAAAGAAATAACACATACACCAGAAGTTTTGTTAACGAGGAAACCGCAAATGCAGAAAAACCCCTGGACCTATTCCAGATTGAACACACACTGTATTAAGCCGCTACAGACACTAGCCTACTACAAACTAACTTCGGTCTGGACTGTAGTTGAACCCCAAGCAATCTCACACTGATCCAAGGTATCGTTGCGCTCCTTACGTCTCTGATCCCAGCAGGATACTACGCACTTGATTCCCTTAGCTGATCTCACCCAAAACTAAGAGTTGCTACGACCCAAAGTCGAAGACTTTAATAAACAAATCTGTCTCACACAACAAAGTCTACATGAATAGATAAATATGTCTCCCACAGAAATACCTACGAGTTTTGTTCCGTCTTTTGATAAATCAAAGTGAACAGAAACCAATTGATATACCGGACTTATATTCCCGAAGAACATCCTAGAAATATCAATTACCTCACAATAATCTTAATCGACTAGCGAAACAAGATATTGTGGAATCACAAACGATGAGAGGAAGGTGTTTGTGAAAACTTTTCTATCTTGCATATCGGAGAAATTAATCTCAAGCCAATCTTACGATTGTACTCAAATACGATAGAAACATCAAGATCAGATCATACAACTCCCGAGAAAATAGTTGGGTATGGATTCACAATCCCAATGAAGTATTTAAGTCGTTAACCCTCTGGTCTCGAGAGAAACCTAAGGTTAAAGGAGAATCGACTCTAGCTTATACAACTAGTATCACACAGAAGGTGTGGGGATTAGGTTTCCCAGTTGCTAGAGTTCTCCTTTATATAGTCTCCAATTCAGGGTTTGTAATCTAAGTTACCTTGGTAACAAAGCATTCAATATTCACCGTTGGATGAAAACCTGATTAGATTCAAGCTAATATCTTTCAACCGTTAGGTCGAACTTAGCTTGTTATACACACATGAAAGGTAACTTCGTTTAGTTAATTGTTTTCCTGTTTAAGAAAAGCATGAGTTTATATTATATATATTTGTTGCTTTTGCTTAACAAAATTTCGGTTCAATTGATATTTATTCCATGATGTGTGTGTGGATGTGTGTTTCAATTGGTTCCGGTTAAGAAAAACTATTGTTATCTTGCTTTATTGTGTGGTATCAATTGTTTAGGCTTAAAAAATTTCGGTACAATTGATGTGTGAGTGTGATTCAATTGGTTCCGGTTAAGAAAAACTATTGTTATCTTGCTTTTGTATGGTATCAATCGTTTAGGCTTACAAAATTATGGTGCAATTGCGGTGCTTATAATGTCTATGTTGTTTCAATTGCTTCCGGTTGAGGTGAATAATTATGCAAGTTGATTTATTTTGGTTTGTATGAATTATTTATGGCTTAACGAAATAATATGTGTACGGGATGAGTTGTTTAGTCCAATTCGATTCCGGATAAGAAACTAAGTTAATTTTGATCTTAGTTAGACTTATCGAAGTGAGGTTTCGGTTATTCAAGTCTAATCGAATGCCTAAACAAGAAATGCTAGTTAACTAACCTAGTACTTGTCTTGTTTAAAATTGAAAGGTCTAAGTTTATGGATAATTAGGACCTGATGATAAAAATGGAGTTTATCTTTATTTTGGTCTTATCGAATTAAGCGGTTGTTTTTGAACAATCGGTTTAGCAAAGGGACTAATATGCTTGTTTTTTTTTTTTTTTTGGTTTGCTAAACTAAATTGGAAAAATTATTTTGGGCAATTGTTTTCTTGGTAACATATCAAAATAAGACTACTTGTAGTTTCGGTTTTGATATTGGTTATCAGAACATGATATGTGGAACCTCGTGCCTAACTCTACAGGTTTGCAAGTCTATTCTGATATTTGTAAGATTCTTTTCGTGTTGTCCTTTATTTTTTCATTTCTTTGTCATTTTTGTGACAAAAAGGGGGAGAAATATATGGAGTAAACAGGTGATGCTGGCATTGATATTTATATTGATTGGCATCGCTAGGGAAAAGAACATTGGTACTTGAATGTTTTTATCTAACGAAAGAGTGAAAGCAAAGACTAAGGGGGAGTAACATGTCATATGTTTGGTATAACAAAGATGTGCGGATTTAATATCTACCTATCTTCCTTAGGGGGAGTTATTATTATAATGTCAACAACGACATTTTCAAGGCTTGAATGTAAACAGTTTCACTGTGTTGTTGAATCGGGAATCAAGCGGATTGTAATGAATTATTGTAATTTGTTTATCCATATGATGTAAGAGTTTTGCCACTAAAATTGACAAAGGGGGAGATTGTTAGAGCATGGCTCGGTTGAACCCACCAAGCGTTGGTATGTCAAGTTTGGTTGTCATATTTTAGTGAATCAAAACTCATGTTAAGAGTCGCTTGATTATGTACTAGAGTTAAACTTCGTAAAGGTTAGCTTGAAAGTCTTAGGATATGAGACATAAGCAAGGAGCTACAACGAAAACAAACATCCTTCCACTTGAGGTTAGTGATATTTGACTTGAACTGTTTCATTCCCTAACGTATCTTTCAAGTCGTGCATATTGAAAACATAACTGCGAAGCATATTTGAACTCTAGATAGACATAGTATTAAGGAATACAATACGAGGTTTATTGCTTAACCATTAAACTTTGTAGATAAGACATCGCCATAATCATTTGAATGCTATTGTGATTATGTATGGGTATGAGGTGAGTATTTCATCCTAGGGAACAATGTTTACATGTGTTCTAAGGAAGTAAGTTCATAAACTTGTTTGTGGACCGAAAAGAAAATTGCAGTGTTATTGGTTTTGTTATTCATTGCATATCTTATGAACAACCAATATGTGTGATTGAGTATAACCGCTCACAACTTGTTGTGTTCTTGGTAGAATTGTTCACAAAGGCCTGACTTATGTATTGGTATAACTTTAATTAGTAAAACTGATATTAAGTAATCACCTGTGGTATGATCGAATTTTGTATGTCTTACCTTGTAAGGAAAGGGAACCGATCCTAGTAAGGGGTGCGAGTACATCAAAGGGAACCGATCCTTGTATGGGGTGCATCAAGGTTTATAGAGAAAGGGGAACCGATCCTATGGACATGTGCAACACATATAAGTTAGATACCATATATATGTGAGGAACCGATCCTAGTACCTAGTCAACCGAACTTTTGGGAAGCTATTGTGACTATGCACAGTACTCACATGGAGGTAGAACCGAAACTTGTTTTGGTAGAACCATAAACCCATGATTGTGATTGAATGGTGGTTTGATCAATCACATAGTTTTTGAAAGTCAGATGAACCAATTCTTAACTTGTTTGGAAGTGTGGCAAATCGGTTTCAAGGTTGTGTAAGTGTGAAAGAGAACTTACAAAGTTAAGATGTCGAAAAACTTTGAACACGTGCTGTGAATGTTTATTTCTATAATTGTTCAAAGATATTCCTTAACGTCTAAGGGAAGAGAATCCCAGGATCGAAACATAAGTAAGTTAAGAATATTTTAATTAAGGTTATTAATTTCCTTTCGTAGGGAAATTACAGAATTAGTAATGTGCATTTACTAATTATATTTTCCAAGAGATTTCGATCGTTATTTTTGGACAGAGCATTTCCAGGAATTATGAAAACCGAATCTGTGCTTTTATGAATATCTTGAGAATATTTTCGGTTTTGGAAATTCCTTGGTGTCCAAACTTCTTTGTCTATAAATACACGAAGTTTGCCTTTCTAGCAAACTAATCCTTAAAAAAAGATTTACTCTTTTGTTGTTATTATTGGTGTAGCCGCCTACGGAGAGGAGAGTAACCTAATTAGGCGAAATCTCTTACGGCCGCTCAGTTTAAAGTCTTCTTTGGGATTGAGAATCTCTAGCGCGACCCGTTGGTGGGAAACTAGATAATTGCGGTTTATCTTTGTTTTCGATTGATTTGATTGACTAACGGTGGTTGAAATCTGATTGCACCTAGTTTGTTTATTATTGAGAATCATCTCTTCTAATATAAGATTCACTCAAACTAGTTCAGAGTTTCGACAGGGATCTTTAAACTGTTGTTAGTTCTAAAGATGATCTTGTGATAATCCATTGTTAACAGACTCCATTCTGTGCGTGATTGATCACAAGAGATTCAAGTGATTGTGTGCAGGTTTTTATTGAAGATTTAAGAAGATTTGAAGACAAAGAAGATATTGAAGATTTGACTTGGGTTTTATAATCTTTGGTGTGCACAATAATTATTTCGGTAAAAGAGGATCCAATTAATAATCGGTTTATCCTTGTGGTAGATTGGATTAATTAATTGAGTAGATCGGCATCAATACGTTTCCTTGTGATTAAAGGTATTGATTGGCTTAATCTTAAACGATTACCTTTGGGTGATTGAACATAAGATAGATCTAAGGACCCGACGAATGAGTTTATGTTAAGATAAACAGAAGATCCTTTGTCCGACTCATATCACTTGGTTGAATAGAGTTGATACCAAATAGATTTGTTGTTCCTTTACTGTTTGGAATACGAACCAAAGGAATTGTTCCAAGTACGTGACTTATTCACAAGTCGGAGGCGTGGGAATACAGACGGAACTAAGTGAACTATAGGGTTAGTTACTTGGTCTCAACTATACGAAGTTAGGTGTAATTTTGTGTAGCGGCTTAATCCCGAGAGTATTCAATTGGACAAGGTCCGGGATTTTTTCGCATTTGCGGTTTCCTCGTTAACAAAATCTTGCTGTGTCATTTACTTTTATTTTTCGCATTATAATTGTTTTATTGTAATTAAAGTAAATCACACAAACGTTAATTCCTATTTACTTGATAAGCAATCCTATTTTGTTTGGTTAAGTCCGAACCTTTGTATCAAGTAAACATACTTCGTTGTTGTATTGTCTCGATCTCGTATCCATAGACGATCACACGAAGTGTGAACCGATTAGTTGTATTGTCTCAACTCAGTCCATACACAATCACTTTCGGAGAAAGGACTTATAGGTAGGAAAAGTTTTAGCTTGAGATATTGATAGGGTGTAGAATACATCCTATTTACTATCTATTGTTTATGCTTTCTTTGCTATTTTTCTTGTGAATTTTGTATTTTACGCTTGTTTTGAGTTTTGTAGCTACTTTGGAGTCACACGGAGGAAAAGAAGAAGAAATTACTCTATTGAGCGAAAAAGGGCAAGATGGTCATTTTACAGGCGATTGATATATGGAGCACAGTCTAGGTTAAGGGGCAACCCAATTTGGAGGTATACTAAACGCAAACCAGCTATGGTTAAGGGGTTATCATTTGGAGTACCCCTATCATTTAGAAGAGGTTTGTAATTATCAATGGGTGGCTACTGTTGGGGTGCAAATACGCCCAAATCATTACAACCCTAGAGATTTTCTCTCATTCTTCTTCTTCTTCACTCTCTTCCCTTCCACTGAAGCTAAAGAGCGATCATGGGCTGTCTTTGTTACCATTGGCGAGAGATCGAGAGTTATTTTGTGATGAACTGAGTAGAAGATGAATTGAGAATCGAGAGACTACGAGATGATGGGAAGAGATGGTTCGGGTAGAATGGGTTTCGATTGGTAATGGTGATGGTTAATCTAAGTTCGCCAGAGAAGTCAATTCTGCACTACCTGGTAGGAGATGAAGCTGGGGAGATGCATCGGGAATCGAGCTCGTTCTTGTTTGTTGTTCAACACGAGAGAAGAACAATGGGTTTGAGTTTTGAATGAAATCGCGAGTAAGGTCAATAATGGGTATGTTTTGGTGGTGGAAATTGAACCGAAAATCGATGATTCCGGGAAGATGGGTCTCTACCGTGACCACCAGATCAAGACATAGCAATGATGATTGGCAAGCCACGATCTTTGAAATCGATAGAGAGGAAGTTAGGGTTATTTATGTCATGCACAGGTGGGAGATTGGTTGCGAGAAAATGAGTAAATTCGAGATAGAGGAGATTGAGAACCGAAATTGAGACTGTCTTTGTGAGATCGAGAATTAAGAGATAGGAAAAGGGTTTCTTGTGATGATGAATAAATTGTAAAAGAGAAGTTGAATTTGTTTTTATTTAAGGTTCCACTTGTGATGGAATGACATGAGGTCATGTGAATGGTGTGAATGGAGAGATCGATGTCTTGTTGGATGAATCTGTGAAGCTTCAATTGCGGTGGCAAGATGGAGTGCGGAGCTTCTTTGGAGGATAGAGTCTGCCGCCGCAAATAGTTGTACTGGATTGGACAAATGCAATGGAATGCAAGTTTGTAGAATGAATGAAGTGTGGAAGCTCATGGTTGTCCGCAGGAAGTCTTTCAAGTTTGGCTGAAAAAGTGTACTGGATCGAGAAGTTCACCATTTATTCTTTGTTGTGAATTATTGCGAGTTGAGCCGGGGAAGAGCATGAAGTTAAATGTAGTGCAAGGCATGATGATAATGGTACTTGGCAGTTTGTGGTTTTGAGGCTATGAGAATGTAATGCGGTCAAGAGAAAGATGGCGTGAGTTGTGGTTGCGGGGTGGTCTGCAATCTGGTTGAGGTGCAAGGCATTGTAGCCGATGCAAAGAGATGGCCTAAGCCTGGTGGGTGTTGCTTCTATGGCGAGAGATGGGAAGCTGCAGGGGAGAATGTATAAGCAATGGTTGTGTTGGCTAGAAGGCGATAAAAATGGCGGGTGGTGTGTAGAGTTGGCATTTGTACAACCCTCATGGTTTGGGAATGAAATGCGAAGGTGCAATGACGGGGACATCTTGGCCGTGAAGCGCAAGGCATGTGCAAAATTTCGGTGGCACAGTCTCGGACCGAGTTGGATCATTGACTCGTTTTGACTCGGCAGTTGACCCGAGTTGGATCGTTGACTAACGGTTTGACTTTTGACCGTTATCTCTAATCTGAGGATCGACGGAATATTCCGTCGAATATTCCCTTGACGGAGAAATTTTCGGGTAGCCATGACGACTATTCCGGCCGGGATTCCGCCACAATCCCGATTTTCCGTGAGCAAAAATTCCAGAATTTTCTATGGATTTCTCTCATGGGTGTGAAGACTTGGACTAGGAATTGGATGGAGAATTGGACTCAAATTTGGAAAGAGAAGATGGAAGAAGAGAAAGACTTGAATTTGGAAGTTGAATTGCTAAAGGAAAAGGATTCTAATCCTTGGAAGAGTTGGAGAATATTGAAGCCTATAAATAGAGAAGTTTTCTACATCTTTTACACACCTCTCTACACACATCACTTGTGTTTTTGCTTGCTTTTCTAAGATTTTTTTTTAATTATTTGTGTGAACTTGAAAATTCTCCTTTTAATAATTATTATTTGTGTGAATTTCAAAAGCATGAGTAGCTAATTTTCTTATTGATTGAGGATGAATTCCTAGTTCTTAATATATGATTTAAGTTTTTGTTTTCAATTCTATCTTGAGATTTTTCACATGATTATCGATTGTTTTTACTAATAGGAATGTTTATTCATTCATGATTGATTGATAGATTGTTTGGAGTGCACGCTAAATTGATTTGTTAATTGATCTATATCTAGTATAAGTTAGGGAATACGTAATCGTTCTCGACACTTTACATAAGTAGAAAACACAAGACCTTGCGGAGGGATTCCGTGGAGCGATTGTGTGTAAAAACAATGCTAGAAAGTGAACCAAGCGAACCGAGTTTAACTACTAGTACTAAACCTAAATTCATAAATCTTAATGCATTCAGAGAATTACATCTTGTAAGCGAACCTCAGGGTGGTTCTTTTGAATAGAATCGATAACTAAGCGGACTGTTACTCAGTGAAATTAGGGATTTTGGGGCTAGCTAAGCGGACCTGCTATCCTACGGTTGGTGATAATCTGTGACTTATAACAAGTAGAAAAGAACATAACTTTAATCATTGTTTTGCAACGAAGAAGGATTCCTTGGTCTTGTCTCTCTTATTGCTTTCAACTTTATCTTTTAATTGCTTTGTTTATTTTTCTTTTGCTTTTTACACCCCCCTTTCGTGACAATTTTTACAACTAGAATCTCTTGCTCCTCGTGGGAACGAACTTGACTTCCATTATATTATTTTTAATTGAGTGGAAATATTAATTAATTTGATTGCACCTACGACACGCATCAGATATATTTGGGTACCCTCGCCTTTTCAAAAACCGTTATGATGCGAAAAGTTATCATAAAACAAACTATCATCAAAATACGACTTATAGTGTTGATTCTTACCTAAAGCATTTTGTCTAGAGTGAATCGACAACCTGTTGATGATTTCTTTATTTTTAGGTTGTCTTCCATCTCTATTGCTTCCTTCTTCTGGTACCTTTTTCACATCATGAACAACATAATCTCCCTTCTTTATTGAAGAATATCCATGAGTTCTTCTTCGAGGAAATGGTTTAGGAAGACTGTTTCTCATTTGAACATTTGAGGAACACATTGAACTGACTTTCATGGTGGGGTACACAGGGTGAGTACTAAAACCAAATGGTTTAGACATACGAATGTCAGTTACGCCTTTGAGAATTAGATCCAAGGTAATGTTAAAGATGAATAATAGAATTGTCATTTAACCTAGAATTCCTTTTGTGTTCAACATGTCCTTTTGAATCACAAAAGAGACACACTTTCTGATCACCTGAGCGATTAGATAGAACAGTCTTAATACCATCGTTGGGAGACTTCTTCCTTCCATATGATGTGAATATTCCTTGATTAGAGGAAGACATAGTCACATCTTTTCTAGCAGGAAAGGATTTCAATTTTGCTTCTGGGAATGAATTTTTTACAGTTACATCAGAAGCAATTGGTATAGTGGACTCTTTGGAACATTCTTGAACAGAGAGTTTATTCAAAAGACGTTCAAATTCCAGAGCATCCTCCTTGAGTTTTTCCTCAAGTAAAGTTCGTGAAGAACAAACTGAGGTGTTTTCCTCTCGAAGTACCTTTAGAAGAGAGTCATGCTTATTTACCATACCTACAAGGACATTGATTTTGTGTTTCAATCGGGTGACATCATCAGCCTGTATTCTAACAAGTTTTAGAATCACCGCACTCTCTTTGGATGCTTCCCTTTCAACTTCAGAGTCAGACTCGTCAGTAAGGAAAACCGGGTAACACTTGTCAATGGAAGTCTATTTCATTGGAACACTAGGTTCATCTATATTAATAGATTTTATAGAAACAAAATTTTTGTTTCTGGTAATGCGTTTATCAGAGATAGTACTCTTGTCCACAGAGTCAGATGGCTACAAACACAGACTTATGAGATCTTTAAAAGTGTTAGCTTGCTCTGATACCAATTGAAAAATTGGGGGTACAACAACCTCACCCAATATTTCGCTTAGCAATCTGTATGGACTAACTCCAATATACTTTTAAGAGAATCAACTAGACAGTCATACTCGATCTTAAGAAAAGTATATCAAAGAGTTATATCTCAATCTCTTAATTCAATCCGCAATCAAACAAATAATAATTTGCGAGCCCGATTGAATATAAGAGAGATAAACTTGAATGGTACCAAAGACCAATATTCAAGGATCAATCAATTTCAATCAACAACCAAAGGTTGGATTTACCAATTGATCGATTCAACGCATAACCTTTGATATTTCAATTATATAACAAAATATAATGCGGAAAAGAAATAACACAGACACCAGAAGTTTTGTTAACGAGGAAACCGCAAATGCAGAAAAAACCCCAGGACCTAGTCCAGATTGAACACATACTGTATTAAGCCGCTACAGACACTATCCTACTACAAACTAACTTCGGTATGGACTGTAGTTGAACCCCAATCAATCTCACACTGATCCAAAGGTATAGTTGCGCTCCTTACGTCTATGATCCCAACAGGATACTACGTACTTGATTCCCTTAGCTGATCTCACCCATAACTAAGAGTTGCTACGACCCAAAGTCGAAGACTTTAATAAACAAATCTGTCTCACACAGAAAAGTTTACATGAATAGATAAATCTGTCTCCCACATAAATGCCTACGAGTTTTGTTTCGTATTTTGATAAATCAAGGTGAACAAGAACCAATTGATATACCGGACTTATATTCCCGAAGAATAGCCTAGATCACAATAATCTTAATCGACTAGCGAAACAAGATATTGTGGAATCACAAACGATGAGACGGTGTTTGTGACTACTTTTCTATCTTGCCTATCGGAGAAATTAATCTCAAGCCAATCTTACGATTGTACTCAAATACGATAGAAACATCAAGATTAGATCACGCAACTACAGAGAAAATACTTGGGTCTGGCTTCACAATCCCAATGAATTCTTTAAGTCGTTAACCTACAGGATCTCGAGAGAAACCTAAGGTTAAAGGAGAATCGACTCTAGCTTATAAAACTAGTATCCCATAGAAGGCGTGGGGATTAAGTTTCGCAGTTGCTAGAGTTCTCCGTTACTCCAAATCAGGGTTTGCAATCTAAGTTACCTTGGTAACAAAGCATTCAATATTCACCGTTAGATGAAAACCTGATTAGATTCAAGCTAATATCTTTCAACCGTTATATCGAACTTAGCTTGTTATACACACATGAAATGTAACTTCATTTAGGTTTGAGTAACCGTACCAAAACGTGTACACTTAGTTGGTTCAACAATAGTTAACCAATGGTTAGCCATATGAGCACTTTTATATCAACCTTATTCATATTCACCATAACTAGTTCAAATGACTCAAAAGAACTAGTTAGAGAGTTGTTCAATTGCTTAGATCTCATAGAAGTATACTAGACACAATCGAAGCAAAAACAGTTTTGATTCACTCGAATCGATTCATGAACATTATAGCCACGGTTTGCAAAGATTGCATTCCTTAATATATAAATGTCTTAGTTCACGAATAAACTGTTTTTAGAAAATAACCCACTTAAGTACGCATACATGTACGCATACTTAAGTATCTGTATTGAGCTTGTTTTTAGTTCACAAACTCCAGCAGAAATTCACGGGATATGAACTTCCGACAGTACGCGGACTTAGCTCCGGTCATCCTAAACCAGTAAAGTACGCATACTTTGGTTCAAGGATTTTGGCTTACACAAGTATGAGTTCACATACAATATTTATATCCAATCATGGTTATATATTCTAAACTCTCATTTCAATCATTGAAACTTTCTTAGAGGATGTTATGTAGTTGTTATTCACAAACTATTTTTCATCAAAGCGATTTTCAAGTTATTGAAATAATCAACATGACTTTCGTCATGAGTAAAGATGAACTTGGCCAAAGCGAAAGCTTACCAACACATATTTCGAGAAATAGATGAGCGAGATAAAATCGGATCGAAATAGCAAATGTGTATAATCGAAGTCTATATAGCAATACGACTTTTGTCTCAAGATAGGAGATAGAATAAATAGACTTTTGAGTGATAGATAAGTTCAAGTCTCGGCATACCTTTTTGTCGATGAAGTTCCACCAGTTCCTTGAGAAGTTCTTCGTCTTTGCATGATGAACGCCGTGGAGTCTAGAGCTCAACTGCACTTATTATCCTAGTCTGAGACTTAGCTATAAGTAGACTAGAAATCAAGACTTATAGTTTTGGCAACTAAACTTGATAAACAAGCTTGAGATATCAACGCTTGCGAGTTCGACCGAGCAGTGCTCTAACAACTTCGTATAATGCTAAATTATGGTATAACAAGTTTGTGTCGGTCGATCTATTTTGGAATCCTAGGGGTTGTCTTATAACCGTTTTCTTTTCCTACTGTCCTCCTACCATTTTCTGCAATCTCCATATCCTTTTTATTTTGTTGTCGTTGACTTGATGTACTATCTTCATTCTTCTACCTTCCCATTTTCTTTGAAACATGTGCTTTATCAGCGTTTGGTATAGCTTTAGAATTCTCACTTGGTTGTTGTTGACTTGATAAACTATCTTTTTTCTTCGACCCTCTCCTTTTCCTTGAAACCAATGCTTCATCAAATTTGATCATCGCTTCAGATTTTTCCTTTGGTTGTTGTTGACTTGATTTACCATCTTGCTTCTTCGGCTACCTCCTTTCTTTGGAACCGATGCTCCATCTCATCAATGGCATTTTTTATTGAAATGAATTATTTTTTTTTTCTTAATTAAAATACATAAAAATAAAAATAAATATGATAATTATGTTGATGTCAGCGATGAAACCGTTTGGATTGAACTACTTTAATAAGCATTAAATGGTCCTACTCCAAGATCATAAACCGCTTATCATATCTTCGTAGTTGTAGGTTTTCAATCGATTACATGATTAACATGATAAACTATTCCTTATCGAAATTAAGGACTTTTTATTGAACGCGATTGGTGGATATCAAAACTAATTGGGGGATAGAGGAAAAGGAAAAAAACTGGATCCAAATAACAAATCAGGGTCACCAATTGTCTAAGTATTTTACCTAATTCCTAATCTACCCCTCACTAATCATGATTAATGTTTAATAATAATTAAGAAAAATCTTAAGTATTTGTTAAAAGATTAGTGTGTATTTTTATTTGTATTTGGGTGAGTGAGGTGAGAGTAGAAGGAGGGAAAAAAGTATTTGAGAGGGAACTTTTTTTGGTAAAAATGGAGGATGATTGTGAAGAGAGAATTAATGTTGCTGAATCTTTAGCTCAACTACAACAAGGAGCATATCTTGAATCTTCAGCTAATGACAACAACTCACAATTGCAACTCTTTGTTGAGACAACACCCTTGTATGATGATTTTTACGAGCATAGAGAGTTTTTTGAAGAACCTACACAAGAAAGTAAACTTTCACAACATACAAGCATCCCCAATACACAAGTAAAGCTGCTAAGAGGTTGAAAATTTGATTTTTTTTTCTTTGAACCCGCCATTTATTCAGCTGAAAAAGCTCGGTGCCGGCATAGTAGTGGTATAAATATAATGTCGGAAGCCTCCATACCGGCATGGTATTCATACTACGGCCATGCCGGCAGCCCGATATCCCCCATTTTGAATTTCAATCCGGCATAGTATTCAACCAAAAAACTATGCCGGTACAATAGTTACTTTTTACCTACCACGGAATATGCTACCGGCATGGTTATATTCTAAGGTTACCATGCCGTTACTGTATGAAAAACATACAGGAAGCATTGCCCTCCAAAACTAATTAACTACCACGCCGGAACTATCTACCGGCGTGGAACCATAGATAACGAGCATGCCGGCAAGACAACCAGCATTGTTCAATTATAACGTTACCATGCCGGTACCTACAAAAAAAACATACAGGAAGGAGTGTTTTCCAAAGCTAAATACCGGCATGGTATATTAATTATAGGTTACGCCGGGAACAGGTACCGGCTTGAAACCATAGATTACGAGAATGTCGGCACCTATGTTTCCGGCGTTGATTTCAAATGAAATTCGTATGCTGGAAAAGGTTTCAAATTTTTTCTTCAGTTTCAGTTCAGTTCGACCATGCCAGAACATTGGTCGAGCATGCCGGAAATCTTTTCCGGCATAGAGTTTTAATTTATTTTGGAACTAATTTATTTTCTTTTCATTCGATCCTTAGGTGGTGACATATATTGATCCAACAAATGCAAAGCCGCTTGGTCGGGATACGTCGGAATACTATAAAATGCCTATGGTATGTTACCAAGGAATACTTTTCACCTAGTATCTTGAACTTTACTAATGGATTGCTTGTAATGAACCTTCTAATCTCCCATTGTCGTCCTTATGAAGGGAATAAAATATCCAAAGGAAGCAATCGCTTGGGATAAAGAGACGGCTCTTAAGAACATGTGTGTGTTGGTGAGGAATACCCAAGGTTCAAATAGCCGTTTTGAGATGGTTTGCGAGAGAAGTGGGCAATACAAGGCGAAGAATAGCCACAAGAGAAAGGGTTATGTATATCCAAAGAAGACTAATAGGGTATACAAGAATCGTACGAGGAAGGATAATTGCCCCTTTAAGCTTGTATTCAATCTAAATGACAAGAACAAAGAATGGGATTGTGCGGTTTGGTTCGGCCGTCATAACCAACGGGATCCGAAAGATTTTGCTGGTCACTCCCTAGTTGCGAAGCTAAAACCTCATGAATTGGAGGATGTAAAGAGAATGACCAAAGCACTTATCAAACCGAGACAAATTCTCAGAGGCTTCAAGGAAAAGGATAAGACCAACGTGTCTTCTCTAAGTACAATTTATGTCGCACAAGCAACTATTAGAAGGGTGGAATGGGAAGGGAGGACCGTTATGCAAGAATTTGAGAAGATAGTTTGGGATCACAACTACACGCGTATCATTAAAAGAGGGCCAGACAACAAGTCCCTTCAAATATTCATTTCGCATCCTTTGCTTTCACAATTGGCTCATACATGTTGTGGTGTTCTTTTGATGGATTGCACCTACAAGACAAACAATTACAATATGTCGTTGTTCAACATCATGGGGCAAACATCGGACAAGGTATCATTCACATTGGCTTGGTGTTTAATGGAAAATGAGAGGGACTATAATTATCATCGGGTATTACGACAATTGAAATTATTCTTCCGAGAAAATCAACTTCCAAGGGTTATCATAACCGATCAAGAAGACGCATTAATGAATGCAATATTCGACGTCTTCCCGGACGCACAAAATTTCCCATGTACATATCATATACGTCAAAATATCATAAAAACTTGCCATGCCTTGTTTGAACCCACTAAGGCAGATATTAAGAAGAGAATAATTGTTTAACTAGAGGAAGATGTTCGCAAGAACAAACTATCACCCAAAGAAGAAGAAGATGAGAGAGGCAAGATAAAAGAGCGAGTGGACAAAGAACATGCGAAAAATCATAAAAAGTGGTTGGAATTTCTAAGAGATTGGGAGAAAGTTTATTGGTCTCTTACCGAGGATATGTACGAAAACAGATTGGACAAGTTTATTGCCGATTGGAACGAAGTTTATCCGACTGCCGTTTGGTATTGTCGGACTCAATGGTTTGATAAGTTCAAGGAAAAATTTGTGCGTGCATGTACAAACCGGTATAGACACTATAAGAATGAAGCAACTAGTGTAGCGGAGTCCACTCATAGGAGATTTAAAGATCTCATCCAGTCCGGCTAAGGAAACGTGGTTATGGTCACCGAGGCAGTGGAGCAATACTTTAAGAGTGATATCGATAGGATCAAGAAGGCCTTTGAGAAAATCTCAATGGAAAGGATGACATCATATTTAAAATATGGTAAGTTGCTCCAAGGAATAGAGTTCAACATCTCTCATTGGGCAATAAAACATATGATGAGAGAAATGCAAATGGAGATAAACTACGACAAACCGGGTGATGTGTGTATTTGTCCCGACATGTCTTCATTGGGGATTCCGTGTCGTCATATGCTTGTGAAGTATGAAGAAGTGATACCTATTGAGGTTATTGATCCGTTTTGGAAGCAACTATCTTTCCTACCCCCTCCCCCTACCCCCCCAACCCACCCCCGCCCATGGAAGATCCCGGACAATCACCATGGGATACGAACGAAGCAAAGTAATTATTCGAAGCTCACTCACGTGGCAACTCAGTTAGCCTGCAAGTCTTGTTGAACCAACTAAGGCTAATTACACGGCCATGGATAACACAAAGTGAAGAGCCAACAAAGTGAGATCCTCCCGGTAGACCACAAACTAAAACGACAAAGAGAAAACAAAGGAAAGAATTGAAAGAAATGACTCAACGTGAAGATGAACTCGCGGCAAGTAAAAAACGAGATCTAACCGCATGTGAGATTTCGGAAGCAACGTTCGCGGAAGCGCTGGTTCCAAACAAAAGGGGTAGGCCGAGGAAGGAATCGCTATCAAGTCAACAACAAAAGACGGATTCCGTATTCACACCAAAAGCCAATGGATCGGAGGTTCCAAAGAAAATGGGTAGGCCTAAGAAGGTACCCACATCGATTGAACAAGAAAAACAAGATGAGCATTCCGAAGCCACAACCATAGTCGATGTAGCGTAGGTTCCAAAGAAAAGGTGTAGGACGCCAAAGGTACCAACATCAAGCTACCAAGAACAACAAGGTGAGCATTCCGAAGCTACACCAATAGTCGATGTAGAAGAAACACAAACAAAGAGTTTAGCAAGACATACAAACAAACATTGTTCAAGTTACACAAACAAACATAAACCAACACTAGATTGTTCAAGACCAAACTAATACTATAGAAGAAATACACGATCACTCGGTCCTTGGCTTCTTGTGTACCCTCTTCTTCCTTTCGTCCCACAAGTCTTTTGCCTCTGGATCTTCAATTTTGTCTATCTTTTGCTCAACTTTCTCCATTTCTTTCTGGGTCAACACCTCTCCTTTCTTGTTCTTTTTCTTAAAGATCTTTGACAGATTTCCTATCCGCTGACGTTTTTGTTATATTTTTAAACATGTACTTAGTATGTACACTTATATAAGTTCAAATATACAAATTAAAAGAATAGGAAATTAACAATAAGTACGTACCAACAACAAAAGGATCTTTTGTAGTCCGGGTACAATAAGTTCAGCCGGAGTTGTGGAGGGAGGTGATGCTTGTGGAGGAACTTGTATGTTAGTCGGGCGTACAATATAAGGATGCGAGTACTTCCAATGACCACTGAGAAAGTTTGGTTCGGTCTCATAACCGTTTTCCGCCAATTCCCAACCAACCCTATCCAACACAAGTCCTCGTTCTTCCCTTTCACTCCAATGTGCAAGAATGGGATTTGGCTCGTAAACAACCAGAGTATGGTTCTCATTTGCTTGGCATTGAGGAAAGTCATGGGAGAATTTCTGATAGGATGTATCCGTAAGATTTTTCTGCTTGTACCCAAGTTGGCGCATTACACGGCGAGGGTTGTGCATAAAAAATCCTTTTGGATGAAATAACGGTCCGTTGTAAAATGAAACATTGTCACGCCTTTCAAAGTAAACTCCCCTAGCATCCCTATATGGGTCAAACACAATATCTTGGACAACCACGGAGTCCAAAGCCATTCTCATTGCGGATAACCGTTTGTTGTTATTGGGCTTCGGGGCATTTTTGAAGAAGTATTTCTGAGCTAGAGGCTGATACTCTTCATACTCACGTACAGTCTTCAATCCTTTATACTTTAATCCTTTAAACAATTTTGGGAAGTGTTCATAAGCTCACACCTATGTTAATGAAAGATCGTTAAAATGAAATGTATACGTAAAAAAATATTTGGAAACTAACAAAATTAATGAAAATGATGACAAAATAACTAGTTCACTATACCTAAATTAAAGTGAAAGAACCATTAAATTGATAGGCGTTCGCCTTAGAAGCTCTACGCATTTCTGCCAAGAAAGTAGTGCCCCATGAATACTCATGGACCCTATCCAAGGGATCCAAGTATTGTAGATTATTCATATGCACCCTGTTACCATTAGCGTCATGGAATATAAAGGAGCCCAAGGTAAACAACAGATATAGCGGCAAAATCATTCTGGCCAACCTAAAACGTGAAAATGATGACGGCAGTTTTGAACTTGTTCGGGATTCGATTCCTTGTCCTTCGTATTCTCAAACAATTCATGAGATTGACGAATGTGATAGTATTTGTCAAGAACGCTTTGTCTTGTACATATTTGCCATAGTGGTTTCCTTGTCCCAAAATTAATGAAAATGATGACAAAAATAACTAGTTCACTATACAAATTAAAAGTAGTGCATTTACGCTAAGAAAGTAGTGTCATGGACCCTATCCAAGGGATCTAGTGAAGTCATTGTAGATTATTCATATGCACCACTGTTACCATTAGCCTTGTGAACTTGTTCGTAAAACCAAGGATTCGATTCCTTGTCCTTGCCGAATGTGATAGTTCATTCCTCATCACACCCCAAATTACCAAATTTGTGAACGCTTTGTCTTGTACATATTTGCCATAGTGGTTTCTTTGTCCCAAATGACTTTTTAGTCAGCTCGTAGATCTTGTTTACAGTGATCTCCATTCTTAACGGCTTTCCCAAGAACCCCTAGACCTAGTATTCTTTGGACATCTTCAGGGATAATGGTCATCTCGCCAAAATGGAAATGCATGGTATCAGTTTCACCAAAAAACCTCTCCAAAAAGCATTTCGCTGTGATGGAATCAGTGGCCACATAATTTTCTACCGCTGGATACAACCCAGATGCTCTGACTATTGCTTGAACTTCGGGACACTCTAACTCCAAAGGCCATATATCACTTGATTGATGGCGGCTAACACGAAATACTTTCTTGTGGTACTGTAAAAACACACCAAACTAAATTAAATTAACTTGATTACAGATAAATAATATAATAACAAGATACAAACGTCTTACATGAGTTTGATAGATCCAACGAGCCCAAGAGTGCTTGTAGTCAAATAAGAGTTGCGGTTTGTAGGTTGACCCCACTGTTTGCCATCATTGCGGTGTGGAATCATGTCATATCTGAAAATGCGTGGGTCTAACAACTACACCCAACAATTCTTTTGGAAATTTGAGAAGACTCACTCCAATACACTTTCTAGAGAATCAACTAGACAGTCAGACTCAATCTAGAGTAAAGTATATTAAAGAGTTTAATATCTCTAACTCTTAATTCAATCCGCAATCAGCAAATAGAAATCTGCGAGCCTGATTGAATATAAGAGGCGTAACTTGAACCGTACCAAAGACCAATGTTCAAGTGTAAATCAATGTAAATCAACAACCAAAGGTTGGATATTCTAATTGATTGATCTTAACGCACAACCTGTGATATTTCAATTATATAACAAAATATAATGCGGAAAAGAAATAACACAGACACCATAATTTTGTTAATGAGGAAACCGCAAATGCAGAAAAACCCCGGGACCTAGTCCAGATTGAATACCACACTGTATTAAGCCTCTACAGACACTAGCCTATTACCAATTAACTTCGGACTGGACTGTAGTTGAACCCTAATCAATCTCACACTGATTCAAGGTACAATTGAGCTCCTTACATCTCTGATCCCAGCAGGATACTACGCATTTGATTCCCTTAGTTGATCTCACCCACAACCAAGAGTTGCTACGACCCAAATTCGAAGACTTGATAGACAAATCTGTCTCACACAGAAAAGTCTATAGGATTAAATAAATCTGTCTCCCATAAAAATACCCAAGAGTTTTTGTTCCGTCTTTTGATAAATCAAGGTGAACAGGAACCAATCAATAACCCGGAATTATATTCCCGAAGAACAGCCTAAAATTATCAATCACCTCACAATAATCTTAATCGACTAGCGAAAGAAGATATTGTGGAATCACAAATGATGAGACGAAGTGTTTGTGATTACTTTTCTATCTTGCCTATCAGAGATATAAAATCTCGAGCCAATTATTCCAATTGTACTCAACACGATAGATACAGCAAAATCAGATCACGCAACTACAAAGATAATAGTTGGGTCTGGCTTCACAATCCCAATGAAGTCTTTAAGTCGTTAACCTCGGGGTCTCGAGAAGAAACCTAAGGTTAAAGGAGAATCGACTCTAGTTATGCAACTAGTAACACACATGAGGTGTGGGGATTAGGTTTCATAATTGCTAGAGTTATCCTTTATATAGTTTTCAAATTTGGGTTTGCAATCTAAGTTACCTTGGTAACAAAGTATTCAATATTCACCGTTAGATGAAAAACCTGTTTCTCCCAAGATAATATCTTTCAACTGTTAGATCTAACTTAGCTTTTTACACACAAATGAAATGTACCCTCATTTAGGTTGATGTATTCGTACCTAAACATGTACACCATGTTGGTTCACAAATAGTTAACCGAGGTTAGATATATGATTACTCTCATATCAACCTTATTCATCTTAACCATAACTAGTTCAAATGGCTCAAATGAAACTAGTTAAAGGATTGTTCAATTGATATATTCTCATGGATTATACAAGAACACAATTGAAGCAAAATCGATTTGATTCACTCGAATCAATACATGAACATCATAGCCACGGTTTGCAAAGATTGCATTCCTTATTGATAAATCTTTAGGTTCACGTATAACCGATTTTAGAAAAGTAACCCACTTAAGTATGCGTACGGGTATGCATACTTAAGTAACCGGATTTGAGTTTGTTTTAGTTTTCAAACTCGGTAGAAATTCACGGACGTGAACTTTTCGCCGATGCAGCGTATGGGTACGCGCACTTTAGGTAATCGGATGAGTTTGGTTTTGGTTTTCAAACTCATGAGAAATTCCTGAGACGTGAACTTCCTCCCGAGTATGCATACGGTACGCATACTTACCAGTCTCCTACAACCTCTTTGTATACACACAAGTATGCATACTTTAGGCTCACAGTTTTGGACTTATACACTAATGTGCGAACACACTATGCTTATATACAAAGATGGTTACAAGATTCTAAACTCTTTATTTCAATCATTGAAACATTCTTCTATAATGATAATAGCTATTTTCACACACTATTAGCATCAAAGCAATTTTCAAGATATTGAAATGATCATTATCGAAACATTCCAAGCCTACATCAAATGATTGTATCACACAAACCATGTAAGATGTTACTCGAAAATTTTCTCATGATATAAGATGAACTTGATCGAAGCGAAAACTTACCAACACATATTTCGAGAAATATGTAAGCATGATATACTCAGCTCGAAATCTCAAATGTGTATAGAGAAAACTATATCTTAACACGACTTATGTCTCAATATAGGAGTGTTTATGGGTGAAAACTATTTCTGCCAGTTTTGGTAATTTGGGGTGTGTGGATGAGAAATGAATCTAAACCCTAAACAAATACACGGAGTGCTGTGATTCGGGAGCCGCCTAAACCAAGAAATGGACGTTTGCTTCGGTCACAAAGTGCAGGAGATGGGGTTGATCTTAGGGAGGGAAGCGAAGAAGGTGTTGAGATTGTGAAGGTATTGGCTATGTATGGCTTGTATTAGAGAGCTGGGCGGCTTGTAGGATGTAAGCTATCAGTTCCGGTGTTTGAATACGATGGTATCAACACTTGCCTCTGTTGTCTTGACTTGCCTTGTTTTTTTGTCTGGAAAAAATAGGGAGGAGAACCTATTTTATACAAGTCTTTAAGCCTAACCCTCGTATCTTGTGGGAAGTGAAGAAAGTGGAGTGATGGAGTAGTGGAGTTGTGTGTTGGTGTCACACGACGAGTCTTGCCCACTTCTCCCATCATCACTAACCGTCCATGACTTCCTGACACGTTCTTGTGATGGCGCGTTGTGCGCTGCACGCTGTAAACCACCAGACCAATACCCCAGTATGTATCCCCCAGTTTGTGACATGATTGATGTCTCGAGTGTGTGGATCATGGAACCCATAGAAAGTAGCACGTAATGCTAGATTAAATAACTAAGTTATTTAGGAAGTCGATACTTGTGAAGTATTGTGTGTATTCTATGCAGGTACTGCCTCGAGTGTATTCAACAGGTATGAAGCATCGATGTTTGAGCGTCTCAAAATAGCCTCATGTCCAGCCTACTTCATGTGATGGTTTGGAGGTTGCGCAAGCAAGTCCTCCCTTGGCCGATCACATGGTGTGGTAGAGTGACGGGTGATGATCACCATGACTCCTCACTGACCAATTAACTCCTGACCAGGGTTGTATAACCAAGCCGGTGAAGTTGGACGGACGAGATGATCTTTGAGACACTCATCTGCGACCGTTGGTGGAATTAGGGTTTTTGAAGAGGTGCGCAAGCATCACTCTTCAGCTTGGTCGAATCCAAGCTTGGGATACAATTTTGGCAGGGCCGATCGTGCATGTGTGTAGATGACACGACGGTTTAGGCGCCGATACCTCATTGTCTCGTGAAAGTGTGATCTGGGCCACTCGATTTTTCCGGCGAAGTTGAGTGGTCGAGATCAATTTGCAACAAAAATCTGGTGCCGCAAAAGCCGCGCATCATGCCAACTTCGGGTGCGCGTTTCAAGACGACCAAGCTTGGTCGGTCTTGGCCGATTAGTCCGGTATACGAGACGGCGAGTGGTATACACGTCCATACCTTAATATCCCATAGAAACGTGATCTAAGCCACTCAATTTGTCCGGCAAAGTTGAGTGGTCGAGATTAGTTTGCAATCGGGAGGTGTGACCATGCCTAGTTCGGGCGTGCGAATCGAGGTAACCAGGCATGATATGCCTTGGCCGATCGGGTGTGGATATAGATGGGCCCACGGTGGTCATGTTGATATGCACCGGACCTGCTTAGTCTAATCCCGGACCCTTCATTCGTGCAGGAGAAAATGGACGCTCGTGATGTTCAAACCCTAATTAGGGTTTCACCGGCCGTGCGTCATGCCTTGTTTGGGCGCACGAACTGGAATGACCAACTATAGTTGGTCTTGACCGATCGGTCATGTATGTAGGCGGGCCCACGGTGTTTGTGTTGACATGCTCTGGGCCCTTTGAATCTACATATACACCCTCCATCTATGCCTGCGAAGATGGATGGTTGAGACTGTACTGCTTTGGCTTGGACGGTTTGGCAAGCTATGACACCCTTTTGGGGAGGCCGACCATGCGGGGCCCGCGTTGGGTCGGTAGTGAATATTCCAATACCTGCTTGGGGGTTATGGAGCCAATCCAAGTCATCCAATCGTGCTGGTGAAGTTGGATGGTTGTGACCGCTTCTGAGACTGATATGGACAATCCAGGTTCAAATATGCTCAATCGGGCTAGTATAACACACCGAGAGATGTATGCTCAATCGGGCTAGTATAACACACCGAGAGTTGCAGCCTGTACGGGTATTTCCATTATTTATGCTTGGAGGTTCGTGTTGCTCTGCTGGGAACAACACTCAGTCGTCATGCCGCACCGATAATGAGTACAGGAAATACAAGGCTGGTCATGCATTATTTAATAATGCTGTAAATTCACAGGGTATATGGGATTGTTGCTACATGCTCCATCCTGGATGAATTTCGTGTGTTTAATTCACAGAATACTGGGATTGTTGCCACATGCTCCATTCTAGGTGAATTAGTAAAGTGAAGAAGTATTCATCACTTTATCAGTGGCTATCCTTTGCAGGATGTCAGCGCATAAATTTGGTTTCACAATTTTAGCCCTGAACTAAAATCCACCATCAACAAGGAGATAGTAGAAATAGACTTTCCAAGTGATAGATGAGTTCAAGTCTCCACATACCTTTTGTCGAAGAAGTTCCACAAGCTCCCCTTAGTAGTTCTTCGTCTTCAAATGATGAACTCTGTGAAATCTAAGCTCAACTACACTATCTATGTCCTAGTCCGAGACATCTATAAATAGGCTAGAAATCAAGACTTATAGTTTTGATCACTAAAATTGACAAACATGCTTGAGATAGCAACTCATGCGAGTTTGACCGAGCAGTGCTCTAACAATATCTATTAGGAAGGTGGGCTGGGGGTTCCTTTTCCTTTTTCTTAGGGGCTTCAACTCCGACATCAGGTTTTCCTAAGCCACCTGCTTGTGAGGATGAGCCACCTTCTCGGGCCGGTTCAGGAAATTTTTCCCACTCATCATCATCATCACTGTTGGTTGTATCCCTTATAGGTTGATCCCGAATGACGACCTTAGCATGATCCGGATCAGAACGACTACGTCGAAAAGACTTCGGTTTTACTTTTTCAACAGCTTTTCCCTTTCCTTTGTTCATTTGTGCTGCTCTAGACCTACGTCCCAATATGTAAACTGAGTTATATACAGGAAACCGGCATGTATATTAAACATAAAATCAGTGCCGGCATATGTTCCGGCATACTAAATAATTAAAATTCAATGCCGGTTTTCTTGAATTTTGTACAGAGAATTTAAAAATTAAGGGATTGACAACCGGCATGGTTTGTAAACATATTGACACTGCCGGCAGTGGCACCGTCATGGTAAAATAGAGATATTTTATGCCGGTAATGTGGTAATTTTGTACAGAGTTTTTAACAGAAGAAGCAAATAAAGACGGCATGGAATTGATCAAATATATAAATCCGGCACACAAAACCGGCATAATATTCAATTAACTTTATATGCCGGCAGGTTCATGCAATAAAATAGGGATACAAGACATATAATCCAGCATGGTTTTCAAATTGAATTCTACCGCGAATCAAACATGTAACTGAATTTCAATTGACTAAATTGCAATTTCAAAATTTTCGTTTAGTGTAGTAGAAAGACTAAACAAACAATTTTCAATTTGTGTTTTCTAGTATGGGATAAACCCTAAATATACTTCAATTCAACATAGACATCACTTATCGCATCAAATTTGTTATTTCCGCCTCACCAACAAATTCTTTAGGCACTTGTTGTGCTTTTGATTTCGATTTACCACCTTCATCGACATATTCTTCAGGATTGGGTTTGGGTTTTTCAGTAGGTTTGCGACGACCCATTGTCTTTGGTATAGAAGATGAAACAAAAAGGGAGATTGAATACAAAAAGAGATAGAATACTTTCCTTTCTATAACCGTCACTTAAATAGAATTAAGGAGTTTGTAACCGACGCATATACGAAAATGGGGGAATTTGTAACCTTCAATTAAGTGGGATAAAGGAGTTTGTAACCGTCACATAGGTGGAATTAAGGAGTTTGTAACTGTCACATCTTGAGTTTGTAACCGTCAGAATGCCGGCATGGAAAGATGGTACATTCCAATGCCGGCACTCTGACAATAAGTTTAAATTGAGTCCAGGATACCAGCATTGTGTGTTGAACACCATCAACGCCGGCAGCGGTGCCGGCATTGTCATTGGTTATTATTCGATGCCGGCATTCTGATGATCTGTTTAAATTGACTCCAAAGGTTTAAGCAAGCAAACTGACCCAAATTAGACTTCATATTAGTCTTATAGGAAACAAACTTAAAAACATTAACCACGTAAACAACGTTACACATAAAATGAAAGATCTCAAGCTAATTGCAACTAACATCATTGCAGCTGTCAAATTTACAAGTCACCTTCTCATCTAGACATGGACTGTCCTTTTATTTATTCGAAGTGTAGAAATTGTGATGGGACATGCCGATTTTGGATTGCAAAAATTGATGATGAGGAAAACGGAAGAATGTTTCTTAGGTGTTTGAATTACCCAAATTGCGATGAGTTTCAATGGTTTGACAAAGCTGTTGCACTAGCAGAATCAAGAGAAAACCACAAGTTCCAATGCAAGCCTATTGATGGATGTGATGGGTGTTATATGAAGGGAAAGGAATATGTTGAAAGAGAAGATGAACCAATGAAGATGTCCCTTGACACCGAGATTCCAGACGATGTCTTCGAAGATATTCGCGAAAGGCTCAAAGGTTCCGCAATTATTGAAAAGGGATGGAAATAGATTATAAGATCATTTTTAACCAAAATTACTCCATTCCATGTTTTTTAGTATGTTTTAATTAAAAGTTTTTTAGTATGTTTTAATTTAAAGTTTCAAATGTTATGTAATAGATTTGCTAGGAACGAAATAAAAAAAGCATTCGTAACGGATCTATGATCAATTCCGGCATTGTAGTTTTAATTTCCGAAGGGTTTATAGAGTGCCGGCATAGAAAGATATCTTATTTACCATGCCGAGTTTCTGCTAAAACTATCCAAGTTAAAAAAAAAAAAAAGGTTTCCGGCATGGATATTTATAAATATTTCCATGCCGGCACAGTTCAAATTCTATACAGGAACTTGGACCTTTCATCCCCATTTTCCGGCATAGTATTATAATTTTATTTCATACCGGTACTAGTTCCGGCATGGAATTATAATCACAAATCTACACGGAAGCGATCTCGGCTCATTCGACCTAAACATTTCTATGCCGACACCTTGGTGTGAATAAAACTTACCATAAAAAATATTTTACTAGAAATCTAAACATGTTCAACATAAACCAAACAACTAAATTGTGATCCATGTATCATAAACCAAAAGTAAACCAAATAACTAAAGAGTTAATCCAAAAACAAGTTCGGAATTGTTCAAAACGTAACAACCACCATCGAAATAAAGAAACACAACTAAAGAGTTAATCACTTGGTCTTTTGCTTCTTGTGGACCGCCACCTTCCTCGTTTCCCCGAACAAAGCTTTTGCACTCGGGTCTTCAATTTTATCAAGCTTTTCCTCGACTTCCTTCATTTCTTCAAGGGATAGCACCTCTCATTCCTCGTACTTGCAACCAAACATCTTCTTCATATTGCCAAGACGACGCCGCTAGTTTCATACATCCAACACATAATTAGTATATATATATGCTAATATAAGATTATGTGTACATTAAACGACTAAGGAATTAAATATACTTACTAGCAATCCAAGAGTCTTATTAAGTTGGGTCATTGTAGGTGGTGCCTCCGTAGGAGTTGGAACGAGAGGGTTTTTCTGGGGTGGAACTTGGACGTCGTCCGGGCGCACGACAAAAGGATGTGACCATTCCAGGTAATCATGAATGGAGGTGGGATCCGACTTCATCACCGTTGTTCAAAAGCTCCCAACTACTAATATCTACCAAACGACTTGGTTCCCTATCCCTCCAATGTGTTGGTTCTGGAACTGGATCATGCACTACCCTCAACTTTGAGGAAGTTGTAATACACTCACCCAAGTCAAGAGCGTACCTTAAAGTAAAGGTTGTCATGAAACAAGGTAATTGCTTATATCCAAGTTTCCGCATCACACGTCGAGGATCAACCATAACGTATCCCTTTGGGGTGGAACAACGGTCCATTGTAGAATGCAACGTTATTAAACCTCAGAACTTGGTAGTTTTCTCTAGTCTCCTTGTAAGGGTCGAACACAACGTCTTTGGTAGTCATCGCGTCCAGAGCCAATCTCATATCTATCGATCGACGATTGTTCCAGGGCCGGAATATTGTTGAACTGGTATCTCTTATCTCTAGGCGCCTCAGGTTCGGGAAGGTCTATGATCTTCAAGAGAAGTGTTCATAAGACCACACCTATACCAATGTGGAATCATACATATAAGAAGCAGTAAATTTTGTTTCTAAGTTCATAATAAGGGTATATGTGAACAATATACATAAGAACATAAGTTTAAAAACAAAATTACCTGGAGCAGAGTGAAATTCCCAACAAATTGGTTTGTAACAGCCTTAGAGGCCCTTCTCATCTCCGCCATCAAATGTGCCATTACCAGGGTGCCCCAAGAATAGTTATAGACATCTTCCAATGGATCCAAGTATTGAAGGAGGTTTGCACTAACCCTGTTGCCACTAGTGTCAGGGAATACCTTAGTGCACAAGATGAATAACAGGTACGCAGCAGCTGTATAACGAATTTGTGCAGGGTCCCATCCATCCTTCGAACTTATTTCTGCGTTTTTTCAAACTTCTCCTTAATCAGCGTCAACTTGATTGTCTTTGTCCTACTAGCCTTAGATACATAGAAGCTTTCCACAGAAGTTTTGTAGTCCCAACCCAACAGCTTGTTAGTCAGGGCGTGCAACTTCGACCATTCTAGGTGTAGCGCCCCCTAAGCTAGCAGCTGACTAATCCAAGAGATTAACTATAAAATGAGGCATTAAGGATCTAAAACATATATTTAAGAATTAATTTAAAAGTTCTAAACAAAGTTTAACCCGAATCGAAACCCTCTATGAAAATAAATACAAGAACTCCTCTCAATTGATACATATTTAATAGTGAGTTGGTTTAAAAATACAATATAAACACAAAATAAACATAGCGGAATCTAACCAACTAACGAAACCAACTCCTCCAAGCTTTCAACACCAAGAGCACTTCACGATCTGTCTCTGAAACTGAAAGTGGGAATGGGTGAGCACATCATACCTAAAAGGGGTGCCCAGCATAAATAACAACTAACTTTCGAGTAATCACTAAAATGATTTAAAGACAATGCAAGTTTTACTGAAAACCGTTAAAACAGAAAAACAGATAAAGCATAAGTAAAATAATAAGTTGTATTGAAATATAAAGATCTACCAACCAATTATTCGGCAAACATTCACAACATAAATAATAGTTGAGCGACGTCTTCCTTCGGAGTAGCAAGGCATGGCTGATTTGGAAGCTTCAATGATCATTAAAATCTAGTGAGGTTTTCCGCCCTCGAATTCATAAACGATAAGTACCTTATTCTACGCGCACTCTACATAACAAGTATCTAAAGATATCTAATGGTGTTAACATTATAGCCGACGGAAGAACTTTAACATGAAGAACCCTATACCTCTCGCATGTCAAATCCAACAATCAGACATAAGATTCTCAACATCATTCTCTCTAAACACCAAAACATAATGTAATAGCTTTTGAAAGTAATTTAAAAGAATAATAAACATCCATGTATGAAACATGCGTTGCCCCCGTACAAAAATAGGGAAAATATAATGGCCAAATTAAAACCAGACCTATATAATATTCAACCCAACGAGGCCTATCTAGGTTTGCATAAATTAGGTATAACATTTGGAGGCACACATCTCACACCAATCAAAAGGAAACCTTCGCCCTTTCATGCTAACAAATAATAAGGAATGTAACCGTTTTCCAGTCAATGGAAAGAATCACATTTTTAAAAATAAGTAAATACTCCCAAAACAGATATTAGTTGTTTCTAAAGATCCAAGCCCATCCCAAAATGTAAAAGAAAACTAGTTTGTATTACACACAGATAATACATGCATATATTATCATATAGTAACAAAGATATGCATGGATTTCACAAAAGATAAATTTGTAAAACAATAATGAATACAAGAGAGTTCGTTATCGATTCCCACCTCTTTTGATGACAAGCCTAGCATACCTTGAGATCCATAATCCACTGGTTCGTTCTTTAGATCAATCGTTGTTAATAAAGATTAACTGTTAATCACACAAGCACTCTAAAGATTAGCCAAAAGGCTCATACAAGAACACATTTTCATACAAATCTCTAGTTATAGATTAAGTGAACTATCTAATGGTTCTAAGCCCATTTATTGTTCCACACTTCTTCATTATTTATCTTTAGCACATCTAAAGGTTTACTAATTCAATTAGGTTGATTCTAAAGTCCATTATGTATGTCTTATGAATATCTACATCTTTGTAGAAGGAACTAAAGGTCAATTCGGACCATAAACGGTCCAAACATCAATTTAGGATAACTAGGCCCAAGTCCACTAAACTCGGCCCATTAACACAAGGCCTGGTCGACTAACGGTCAACGTCTGGTCAGAGAAGTCAATTAATAGTCAACGTAAGTCAAGTCCAAAGTCACAGTCCAAGGTCAAGTCAACGAGTCAAAGTCCACTGAGAGTCATCTAAGAACAGAGTTAGTCAGATTACTAGCTGGGATGACTAACAAGTTACAAACCAAGATACAGAAATTCATACAATTAAAACTACTAAAAACAACTCCAACAGAAACATCTTCTTAACTAAAACTCACTTAAACACTCATCTACACCTTAATCTTTCTTAAGACAACAACACCACCAGCTTTCATCTTCATATACATTCTTCTCATCTGTAACTCTCTCCACATCAACATCTTCTTAACTTCTTCACATTCTATCAAACCTTTCTTCCTACCATCTTAGCATCACAACTTTAACTCCTTACACATCTGCTATTCATTACAACTCCATCGTTATCCATTGTGCAAGGCTCAACTGTAACACTATTTCAACCCTCAATTGTTGTGACTTAATCTCAACACCTGCACAACTAGACTTCAACATACAACCTGAATCTCTACCTCTGCCACTGCTACTTCGTACTACAATTAC
The DNA here is from genome assembly GCA_023531295.1 of Papaver armeniacum. Lineage (NCBI taxonomy): Eukaryota > Viridiplantae > Streptophyta > Magnoliopsida > Ranunculales > Papaveraceae > Papaver > Papaver armeniacum. Next base: position 345,965 of record JAJJWW010006816.1, read on the forward strand.
AATTCTAACAATCTGCAACACCCATTACTGTTTCATTCACTCTATAAAATCACCACCACCAATTTCATACCTCATATCTTACTCAGACAATACTCATCACCATTGCTTCCATTTCACTTCATCTTAGACAAGTACTGCAACAACACTTAATCTACAACAACAACACCAAAACTGCAACCACTACAATCAAATGCCTCCGCAACTCCTAACCAACACAACCAGCACCACCAGTTTCATCATTAAGCCAAAGAATCTGCATTTTTAACTCACACGCTTTACAACTCGGCTACACCGCCAACACCAATTCATCATCAGTTCAACACGCCACCACTATGACTCCATTTTTATATACACTACATATGTACAACCAAACTCCATCCCAACTGCCATTGCATAACACCAGTAATTCAACCTAGCCATAACTTCTCAAATACACTGACAACAACTCAGTCCTCATCTCCCAATTCTTAAATAAAGTTCATCCAACAATTCTTCGCCAGAGACCCAAATCCATACCAACTAAACCTAAGCAGGATGAACCCTAATTTCCAATTAAACTTCCTAGAACTGAAATTAAACCTAATACATCGATCTAACTTCAATTAAGAATAAACCCATAAAATATAACATCAAACCAAACTCAATTTCATAAAGAACTCAAAACAGAAACCCCAAATTTAATCTTCGAATTAAGGAAACCCTAATTTACCTGGTTCTGTGATTCTTTATAAGAACAGCTTCACATAAACAAATTAACACCAACCCATTTCGTTCTTCATCACCAATCACTCAAATCCATCTTTAATTAATCAGTTCCTCCATATCTTGAACTCAAACCGAACCCTAACTTCAACTCACAGTTGTAACCAGTTCTTCTCCTCTCCATCCAAATCAATTATGGAACCAACATATTCATCTTCGACTCAACATACTAATAAGTTTATAAGAACATCACACACATGAATAACTCAGTTCTTCTGAACTGAGATCGACGGAGAAGAAAAGAAGAAAAACAGAAAAGAAGGGGAAAGAAGAATGAAGAAGAAAGAAAAGAGAAATGAGAGTTTATCCTCTCGACACGGGTAGATAAGGCCGACCAAAACTATAAAGGCACCCAGAAGATTGATAGGGGCAGCCAAGCGGTTTGATACAAAATTACCATTTTGCCCTATATACTAATCTGACAAAATCTTTTTCGTCTGGTATCCGAATGACACGTTCGAGTAGCCCACTTCACCTAACTTTTAGAGATCTATCTAGTAATACTAGTTTCATATCTAAATCGTTGTTAAATTAATTTATATTAATTAACGTTCATCTCTAATTAATCGAGTCATTAGCGGTTAATTTGTCTCTTGACTGGTTTAATAGCGTTGAGGAGCTTGAGGCTCGTTACACTAGGTCCGGAAACTTATCTCCTTCTGCAATTGATTTGCCGATAACATTCAAGCCAAGAATGTTCTGAGCATCATCAAGGATCAAGGTCATCTCCCCAAACGGGAAGTGCATGGCATCAGTTTCACCATGATACCTTTCGACGAAGCAATTGATTGTCACAGAATCACACTTCACATAATTTTCAACCAAAACATATAGACCAGAATCTCTTACTAATGTTTGGACCTCTTCACATTCCTTAGACAAATCCCAATTAAACGCAGCTTGGTTTCGGCAAACATGCACAACCTTCTTATGATCCTACAATTAGGAGAAAGCACGATTAAAAGATTTTACATAAATACACAAGAATACATATACACAAGATAAAAAATTCTTACATAGGTTTGATAGATAGTACAATCCCACGTGTCCTTGTATCCAAATAGAATTCTCGGATCGTGAGCTTCACCCCAAATTCTACCACGATCAAGGTCAGGTATCATGTCATCAACATGAGGAAGGTGAGAACCTTTAACTTTTACTTTTCCCTTGCCTTTGCCTTTGCCTTGTGTCGGTTGTTGACTTGGCCCACCAACTTCTCTTTGGCTTGCTAATTGACTTGGATGAACCTCATTATCTTCCTCCTCACTTTACTCTTCATCATTCTTATCGTGCTCAACTGTTCCAGTAGGTTCACGGATTACAAGTCGACTACGGTCACCACCACTCTACCAAATTATCCCTCTTGTATAAGTCCCCAAACGCTTTTTGCGACCTTGATCTTTCCCTTAAGGAGACAGAGACTGAGGAGTATCAAGACCGTCCTTTCTTTTCTTAATGACAACATCTTTAGTTTTTCCTTTGTTAGCTTCCTTGGCTCTAGCCCTATATCAAAAGACACACGAAATGAATATAAGACAACTCACTTTCATTTTTAATACCGGCATAGATTCAAGAAATACCAACCATGCCGGGACCAAAGACGACATTGTAATTTGGCAAAAAGACTTCTTAGGTACACCATTCGTGAGTGAACAACAACTATCGACAATGCCGGTAATTCCTAGAATGTTCCTGGATACCAAAAGAGCACTACCGTCACACACGAAAAAAATCAACTCCATGCCGTAACCAAGTACCGACACACAAGGCAACCTAAAATCAATGCCGGTACTGATAAAAATTTCTGCGGATACCAAAAGAGCACTACCGACATACCCGAAAAATGTAAACCAATGCCGTAACACCCTACCGACATAGTATTCAACCTAATTTCAATGCCGGTACAGAACATTCAGGTTCAGGTGATTTTAGCATCAGTACCGGCATTGTATTCATACCAAATTCAATGCCGTAACTAACTACCGACACTGCCTTCATTCTAAATTGAATGTCGTAACCCATTATCGGCACTGTATTCATACTAAAATCAATGTTGGTACTCACTTTGAAACTCAGCTTGTTTGAGTTAGGGTTAGCGATTACGAACGATTCTAAACGATTCAAACCCATTGCAGTTCAAAATCGATTCAAACACTTATAAAAGCAGTTCAAAATCACATACCTTCTCACGGAAGCCATGCTTTTGAGCAGGTTGGTTGTAAAGTTAATCGGCGAAGAAATTTTTGAATTGCTTCTTCTTATTGCTCTTGAGCAAAGAAGATGGAAGAAAAACAATTCAAAACCTTTGTTCTAATTTGAGAGGTGGGATAAATGTTTTGTTTTTTTGATTTTAAATAGAAATTTTGACTTTTCATAATGTTTTTTAATTGGGTATTTTAGTATTTCTACCCAAAAATTCTTGGAGACACTATGGATTGGGGAAGTAATTTATATCCCTGTCATGTACCACACAGTTCAGTATGCACACTCTATATTCTGAACTAGCTGTTAGGGGTGCAGTTAACCAATTGTTGGGTGTACTCATCCTAGAGTCATTTCCTCGAGTTATGTAATGAGTAGATGAGTTACTAGCCGTTGAGATTGTTAGTGAGGGGTTGGTCTATTAAAGACCAATCATTTTTCTCCTGAAACATGTAATGAAAACCTAATTAAACTTCAATTGAAGTCCAGGCTCTGTTTATCAGAGAGAAGGTAGCTTGCTACCATTTTTTTTATCCAATTTCTCCTTGTAGTTGTACTAGATACACTACAATTGCTATTAGACTCCATCCTGGAACCTGTAGCCATGGCCACCAAGGAAAAACTTCAAGAGATTTCCACCATTGTTACTCAACACACAGATTCAATCTCAGATATGAAAACTGAGATTCAATCTTTGGGTGACAAGATGAATCTTCTTATTCACTTGATTCAATCATCTCATTATACACCTCCAGACCCTTCTGGATCGACGATTCCTCAACCAAATATGGATGCTCCTTATACAGATCTCCATGAGATGATTCACAAATTCACCAACACTGACTCTCGTAAGTTTACTCGTACTCCTAAGGTCGATTTTCCACGTTTTAATGGTACTAATCCTCGTGGTTGGGTCCTTAAATGTGAAAGGTATTTTAATTTGCATCGATTTCCTGATGATGAGCGTGTTGATATGGCTGCCATACATTTTGATTCATTAGTGGATTCATGGTTCTTAAATTACCAGCAGGGTAAAGAGTTTATTTCTTGGGAATCTTTTAAACATGATATTTGTGCTAGATTTGAAGATATTGCTCAGGACAACTATGTAGGTAGTTTTAATAAGCTCAACCAAACTACCACTGTAGAAGATTACTATGATATCTGGGAACATTATAAAATCTATATGGTGACTAACAATCCTTGTTTGCCTGAGAGTTATTATACATTAAGCTTTATTAGTGGGTTAAAAGAAGATATTCGTACAGTTGTGCAGATGTTCAAGCCTGAGAATACTGCAACAACTTTTTATTTGGCTAGGCTGCAGCAAGCTTCTCTACATCACCAGCCAAAACAAAATAAATCCTTCTCTAGACCATTTACACCTTCATCACTCTCTGTGTCCCACCCACCATCTGCCATCAAACCTTTTTTCTCTCAATCCTCTACCCTTACTAAGAACAATACATCTTCATCATCCCCCATTGTAACTCACCCTCCTACTCCTACAAAAACCTCACCAGACAATTCTCTCCCTCCTGTTAAAAGACTCACCCATGCACAAATGCAGGTTAGAAAAGACAAAGGACTTTGTTATAACTGTGATGAGTTTTACAGACAAGGCCATAAATGTAAAACTCAACAGTTGTTCATGTTAATTGCTGATGATGATGTAGAGGAATATGGGTCCTTATCTACTGAAGAACTCTATGATGCATCTCCTTCAACTTCAGATTCTACTATTGAGATTTCCTTACATGCCTTGACAGGGAATATTGCTCATGACACTATTAGAATTTCTGGTCATCTTAACAAGCATCCTGTGGTTGTGCTTATTGATACAGGCAATACTCATAGTTTCATTGATGCTGCTCTAACCTCCAAACTAGGCATTCATGTTTCACCAACTGGTCAAATGCTTGTCACAATTGCTAATGGAGATAGCACTATCAGCAAGGGTATTTACCAACACCTCAACTGGGAAATGCAAGGACATCAATTCTCTGAAAATTTACGAGCTCTCCCTCTAGGTGGTTGTGATATTGTTTTGGGAGCTGACTGGTTGCGCAAACTTGGTGATGTTACTTTTAACTTCAGTCACCTGAGTATTTCTTTTGTACATCAAGGCACACCCATCAACCTTCAAGGTACTTCTTCTAAACCTTCCTTGAACCTTCTCAGTGCTTCTTCTCTTAAGAAATTTTTAAAGAGTAACACCCCTACACTCATTGGCAGTTTTTTCTCCATTTTTACTACACCTATACTCCCACCACCACTGCAGTATCCACCCTTCTAGGCAGGTTTTCGGATGTTTTTGTGAAACCTAAAGGACTTCCTCCTTCTAGGTCACTTGACCATAAAATTCCACTCAAACCGGTTCGACCCAACTCCTCAAAGGCCATACAAATGCCCTTATGTTCATAAGTCTGTGGTCGAATCCTTAGTCTCCGAAATGCTCTCAAATCGGTGTGATACAACCCAGTCATATCCCATTTCTTGCTCATATTCTCCTTGTTAAGAAGAAGGATGGAACTTGGAGTTTTTGTATTGATTATCGTAAACTCAATGAAATAACTGTTAAAGACAAATTTCCAATTCCACTTATAGAGGAATTACTTGATGAGTTGAATGGTTCTATGGTATTCTCAAAGATTGATCTTCGTTAAGCTCTACCAAATTCGAGTTTATGCACTTTGACATTCACAAGAATGATTTTCGCACCCATCATGGCCATTATGAATTGAGTAATGCCTTTTGGGCTTACTAACGCTCCTACAACTTTTCAGGCTCTAATGAATGAGGTGTTTTAACCATATCTGCGTAAATTCGTGCTGGTATTCTTTGATGATATCTTAGTTTACAGTACATCCATGGAAGCTCATATGGAGCATTTACATCTTACATTGGCTCTGCTGAGGAAGCACCTTATGTTTGCCAAGTTATCCAAATGTGCTTTTTCTCAGCCACAACTCGAGTACCTTGGCCACAGTATCCATGCCAATGGTGTTGCCGCAGACCCTGACAAAGTTGCAGTCATGGTTAATTGGCCACAGCCGCAAACACTGAAGAAACTCATGGGTTTTTTTTAGGGCTTCTGAGTTACTATCGCAAGTTCATAAAAAACTTTGGAAATATCTGTAAACCCCTGCTGAGACCTACTCAAAAAAGGATTCTTTTACATGGTGCGATCTTTTGCAACTCAAGCCTTCTCTCGCCATCAAAAGCTGCTATGACTTCAACACCAGTTTTGGCTTTACCAGATTTTTCTCAGCCATTCACCTTGGAGACTGATGCATGTTCAATAGGGATTGGTGATGTACTAATGCAGAATAGTAAACCAATTGCCTTTCTAAGCAAACCATTGGGTCCTAAGACATTGGCCTTGTCTACTTATGAGAAAGAATTTTTGGCCATAGTCATGGCCGTTCAGAAGTGGAAGCACTACCTGTGCAGTCAACAATTCATCATACACACCGACCATCAGAGTTTGAAGTATCTCATGGATCAAAAATTGTTCACTGCCTTGCATCAATAATGGTTAGTCAAATTAATGGGTCCTGACTATGTTATTAAATACAAAAAAGGGTCAGAGAATCAGGTTGCTGATGCCTTATCCAGATTGCCCTATGCTTCTTGTTCATCATTGTCAGTATCTCAACCTTAATGGGTATAATACATTATCTCAAGCTATGAGTCAGACACCACTGCACTTCAACTTATTACTCAACTAACTGTCACTCCAAAACAAGGAAACTATTCTTATGCACAGGGCATCTTGAGGTTCAAAGGGAGACTCTACGTTGGCTCAGGTACTGACCTAAGATCTTCTATATTACATTCCTTACATGCCTCAGCAGTTGGAGTCCATTCTGGCATAAATGGCACCTACCACATAGCTAGAACTTCATTTTTTGTCCCAACATGAAGACTGATATTATTCAGCTTGTCACCACTTATGATGTGTGCCAATGCAATAAGGGAGACAACTCCTTTCCAGGGGGTCTCCTCCAACCACTTCTCATACCTGATACTGCTTGGAAACACATATAATTAGATTTTATAGAAGGCCTTCCAATGTCATTTAAAAAGAATGTCATCCTAGTGGTTGTGGACAGATTGACAAAGTATAGTCACTTCATTCCTCTTGGCCATCCATTCTTGCCATGATTGAGTTGCTAAGGAGTTTCTTTCTCATGTGTTTAAACTTCATGGACTTCCTAGTTCAATTATGAGTGACAGAAATAAGATTTTCATTAGCCAATTCTGGCAAGCTCTGTTCAAATCATTGGGCACCACTCTTAAGCTCAGTTCTGCCTACCATCCTCAAACTGATGGGAAAACTGAAAGAACTAATGCATGTGTTGAGCAGTACTTGAGGTGCATGAAAAGTTCTCACCCCAAACAGTGGCTACAATGGTTAGCTTTAGCTGAGTGGTGGTTTAACACTAACTACCACTCCGACCTAAAAATGTCTCCCTTTCGGGCATTATATGGATATGCTCCTCCACATCTGGTTTTCCAATTCCCTCTTCTACTTACATTTGCTCTTGTGGAAAATTACTTGCAGGAAAGAGACATTATGTTACAACTGTTGAAGAAAAGAAGCATCCCAAGGCACAAGGTAGAATGAAATTTTTGCGTGAGATAAAAGAGGTCGTGAGAAACTTTGAAGTGGGTGACTTAGTTTTCTTGAAGCTGCAACCTTATAGGCAAACATCAGTTGTTGTGAGAAAGAACTTCAAGCTCTCAGCCAAATACTTTGGGCCTTTTGAAGTCTTACAAAGAATTGGAGTTGTTGCCTATAAACTCAAGCTCCCTGTGGGGTCCAGAATCCATCCAGTCTTTCATGTCTCACAACTGAAGAAGAAGATTGGATGGCAAGCTGTTTCATCACCTGAACTTCCCCTAGTGGACCATGCAGGTCAGTTTGTCATTGAATCCATTCTTTGTTTTGGACACTAGGATTCTTTGTCGGAGAGCACAAATCAAATTCCACAAGTCTTGGTGCAATGGTGCAACTCAGACCCTTTTGACTCAACATGGGAGGATGCTTCTCATATTCAAGCTTAGTTTCCAGACTTCATCCTTGAGGACAAGGATCTCTAAATGGGAGGGGCAGTGTCATGTACCACACAATTCAGTATGCACACTCTATATTCTGAACTAGCTGTTAGGGGGTGCAGTTAACCAATTGTTGGGTGTACTCATCATCCTAGAGTCATTTCCTCGAGTTACGCTAATGAATAGATGAGTTACTAGCCGTTGAGATTGTTAATGAGGGTTGGTCTATTAGGCCTATTCCTATGCACATGCCAAAAAAATGGTGTTTGGCATGCCAGGTGGCATGCCAAACCATTTCGCTCACTATGGGAAAGAAACATTTGAGCGATCGAATTCCTAGCGGCGATATTCATAATATCGACACAGGTATTCACTCTAGCGCCCACCGGCTATTTCTTCATCGCTATAAATAGGTAACTTTCAAACTCAACACTTACCCAAATTTTTTACACAAAAATTTCTCTTCTTCTCAATCTATTATTCTCTTTTCTCAATCTAATTTATTTCTTCTATTTTCTCCAAATGGCACAATTTAGCTAACTTGATTCAGCAACACACCTTGATTTTTAAGGTAGTACTTGAAGGTGCCGTTGAGAAGATATGTGATAGATTTAAAGAAATAAGTAAGAAGCAAAAAGAAGTCTCCAAGTTTTGGATATCAACCAAGTCAAACCGCAACTAAGAGAAGGCCAAGAAAGGTTAAAGGCAAGGAAAATCAAGACAAAACAAATTTGAAGCCAAAGAAGAAGATAAACAAAGGGGACTCCGTTTATGAGCGGATTGATTGGAAATTTGGTGAAATGAAGAAGATTAACAAGATGAAGAACATTGTCCCAAATTTTTATTTTTAAAGTCTAGTTTTTTGTCTTATATTGTCTAGTTTTTTTGTCTTGTAAAAATGACTATTAAGAAATTTGAATTTGAAGTTTGAATTTTATTAAGTAATCCAATCTTGAATTTTAATTAGAGTGAAAATAACTTGACAAATAAGTGGACAACTAAGAAATTTTAGGACTTGACAAATAACTTTTACCACTTATAAATTGGACAATATCACGGGCAAGCAACTTAAAATCTCGAAACAATGTCCATATTGAAGTCTTGTTCATAAGTGCGACAATATAACACACGACACCTTTGTTTAGATTCTTCTGCGAATGACGTCTCCATACAATGATGGAGAAATTCTAGAGATTTAGAAATTGGTTTGAGTTAAAAATACGGCCTTACTAAGAAGTTATACCACAACTATCGGTGGGTCATCCACTTTTCTCGAGTGGGTATGTGGAAATACGCTATCATGATCCATGTTGTTTCCTCTGTAGTCAAATCCACTTCGGTTATGCACTATGCATGGTGAAATGAATTTGAAGTTGGGTTGGGTTGGAATTGGTTGAAATCAGGTAGCGGGAAATTGTAGTCGTTAGATGAAGATCTGATAAGCGATTATCAAACTAGCGAGCGATAGCTTGACTGTCGCTGGAGATTTGAAGACTAACGAGCAATTGTTTGACCATCGAGCGACGAAGACTCTATCGCTCGCTGGAAACTCTGTCGTGTATGCCTATATGCCAGAAATAACATATTGGCATATGAGTTTGGCAGTTTGGCATACCCAGAGTGGGTGCATATATGCCAAATATCATATTTTGGCATGTGCATAGGAAGAGGCCTTAAAGACCAATCACTCTTCTCCTGAAACATGTAATGAAAACCTAATTAAACTTCAATTGAAGTCCAAGCTCTGTTTATCAGAGAGAAGGTAGCTTGCTACCATTTTTTATCCAATTTCTCCTTGTAGTTGTACTAGATACACTACAATCCCCCAATTAGTTTCAATATCCCCAATCGCGTGTTCTATTTCTTAAAAGATATCCAATTTGTTATACTCAAAGTTGGAGTTTAATTTATATTTACTGAAGCAAGTATGAGCAATCCAGCTTTTAATCCACCAAAAGGCGGATCGGGTGTCCGCCCGCCAAATTTCAAATCGGATCGGATGCGGGTGGATTGCTCAGTCTACAGTTTGACACTTTGACCCTTAAATAATTGACGGGTAGTACACTCGCGTAAGTTGTCTGAAATCTGAATCGACTAAAAAAAGCTCCGCTCTGAAATCTATCAAACCTAAATTAGGGTTTCAAAGAGATCAAAATTTCTTACAACAGTGTCAAACTGTAAAAGACTTCAAATTCACAGAAAGTTCGAGCACCAATGGCCTCTGGAGAAGGTGTTATGGCTGTAATCAGAGCTACGCGGCCGAATTTTCGTAATGCTCATGACAAAGTTGCGTTTGCAGTACACGCGATGTTCTTGAATGCTGGGTATCTTCTAACTGCGACGGGATCTCAAGCTTTTTCTGATACTATTCTGACTTCTCCACCTTCAGGTATGTATCTCTCTATCTATCTTTGTAGGGTTTGGGTAAATTGAAATTTAAGGTTTGAATTAGTTTTTTTTTTAATGATCACAGATGAGGTTGGGATTGAGGGGTGGAATCAGAGTGAGGATTCATATGGTTTTGTCTACTTGAACACTGATAAGGGTGTGAAGTATACTGTATTAGTTAAGTGCTTGGTCATGGGGGATTTTTTGGTGATTGATTCAATGACTAGTAAATACCCAGATAAGGAGCCTCTCAGTCTTCAAATCAAGTAAAGGATCTTTCATTTCTTTTTAATTGTTATTATTACTAATGAAGTTCAGTTTAGTGAAGTCCTAGATGTTGCCCTACTTTGTTGATTTTCATCTGTCTTATGTGATTTTGTGGATTCTTTAATAGTGTTAATGATTACAATGGAGGGGACGAAAGGACAAATTTTGCTAGCCAGTTTAAGGATTTCGATGAGCTTGTAAAGAAGTTGAATCTGGAGATATTGAGTAAGCTTGAAGATACACCCAAACCAACTGGGAGTAGTTCATCATCCCCTCCAAGGTATGTCATCAGAAATACAATTCTTTCTTTCTTTATGTTTATGTAGCCTTGCCACAGAATGGTAGTTATGGACAACCATAATTTAAGCGTACCTTCCATGGTTTTTACTGGTTGAGTATCGTGATTAATTTTTTGGATAACATGTATAGTGACAAAATATAAATAACTAGAGGTTTTTTTTTTCCTTCATCTGTATTAAAAAAATGTTGAGTTAAGAATTCATAAATAGCTGATTACTCTTACTAAAGTAGTAGTACATATTCGCTAATCTTATAAAAGTAGTAGTAGTGTACGTATTAGCTAAACTAATTCCACTGAGTCACTAATACTACTAATACAAATTCAAATTCAAGTCTAGCAAATTCAGAGCTTCCTTTCTAATGCTAACTCATGGGCGTCTAAGCTTGTTCGCATATCCCAATATTTATAAGTATTCACTTAGATGATTGCACCCCATTTGTCTGGAATATCATTTCAAACCATACAAGGCTCGATTAAGCTTTAGTGAATTCATATGACATGGTGTTTCTGCTGATAATACATATATCAAGAGTCTATTTATAGTTGAGGACACCTTTATCATGACACTATCTCACACGTTGGGCATCATTTTTGCGAATAAAAACCAAACCGCAACGGATTTGAAGCTAATATTTTGGGGATATGTTCCTCTTACCAAGTTCTACATACCTACCAAAAATGAGTGTATTCCGAGACATATAACACCACCATCTAATACTTTGAAAATGAGCCGTTGAAAATTAACGGATTTCTGGCCGTTTGAAATTAAGACTGGTAGATTGTGAGGTTTTATATTTGAGAATGTGCTCATTTTTGGTAGGCATGTAGAACTTGGTAAGAGGAACATATCCCCAAAATATTAGCTTCAAATCCGTTGCGGTTTGGTTTTTATTCGCAAAAATGATGCCCAACGTGTGAGATAGTGTCATGATAAAAGTGTGAGGGGATCCTTCCTCTTTATAGTTTCTGTAATTGTTTTCAAAGGATATGGATACCGAATATATCAAGAGTCTATTTATAGACCTGATTGTACATGACGTGCTAAAACAAAGTTGTGACACGTATTGGACAAGTGTCACTAACATGAAACTTTATACTTTAACCAGTTGTCAATCAGGGGATAAAGTTAATCCGAAATGATTTATCCAGCAAGTGAAATATATATTTAGTGTATATGAATAATCTTGATGGTAGCCCATCCACGAAGACCCATTATCCACATAACAATTACACTAATGATATCATCGTTGGGACAAAATACATGTAAGCACAGTTAACTGTGACAGCCAAGCTATATTTGACTTGGTGTTTAACTGCGTAGAGATGGTTCTCACAAGCAGTTCAAATTGAGATAGTTAGGTTTTATCTTTTTAAGCAAAAATGTGTAATGCTGAAATGGTGTTTTGTTGCTTGGTCTGCTAGTTCTACTGTCCCTCCTGTTGCTTCTGGTATTGTTGATGATCGTTCTGGGTATGGTATCGTCGATGATCGTGCTGGGTATATTGTCCCTCCTGTTGCTCCTGGTATATTCGATGATCGTTTACCCGGCCCTGGAGCTGGATTTTACCCCAGGTTCTTATCTACATCTCAACATCTACGTTTTTGTGTTCACTTTCCAGTTGTTTATCAGTTAAAAGACTAACATGCAGTCCTATATCTAACTATGTTTGTATATATTCATATCAGGCATCCAGATATTGGTGGTGGCCCCATGCTTATAGGTCTGTTAGGCGGTCTAGTTTTTGTTTAACTTTTGGCATAATTATATCTCCAGCTTGGCTCACATTATTTCTTATGAACAGGACCGAATGATCCACGCTGGTTTCGCCCTGCTGGTGGACATCCTGATCGTCCTGATTTTCTTGGCCCTCTGTGAGTAAATTCCCCCCTCTAGATTTCTTATTAAACAACATGATTACTTGATAAATACAGATTCTAATGTCAAAACATTTCTTTGCAAACAGTGGGGTTCCACCAGGTGCACGGTTTGACCCCTATGGTCCTCCTGAAGTTCCAGGATTCGAACCTAATCGTTTTGGAGGGTATGATTTCTTCCTGCTCATTACATGTATCTTTTTATTTTTGGTGTTTCCTATAAGCTTCTAGCTTACTGACTTCTTATTTTTGAAAACCTGTTTAGGAACCCAAGGAGGCCTTCCGGACCACATCCTGATCTAGCACCTTTCGGGGATCCGGATTATATATAAACGTGAAACCTTTCGAGGTGTGATGAGGTCAGACAATCCCAGAATGTATAACGAGTCAATGAAAAACTTCTGCAAATGAATTGATAGTTCAGTGTTCTGGTTTTCTCTTTAAACTTTTTCTGTAGAGCATAGGTTATTTCATGTTACAAACACCATGATTTACAAAGTCGGGGCTACTGTAAAGTCTGTTTTCTGGTTATGTATTATATCTCCTGCCTTATGTTGGTGAGAGCACCAGTGCTTGTCAGTGAAACTGTTATATATCTACTCTTCTGTACATATATAAATCTTGTCACGTTCATCAACTTTCCTTATGATTATCGTCGTCCGTTGGCTTAGGTTTTCTTGCTGGTGTGTTGAAATACTGTGTTGTTCTGTGCTTTTTCCACTTTTTACTCTCTTATAAGAGCAAGCCTTGGCCCTCTCCGGCTGTCTAAATACTGTAGTAGCTGGCCTCCAGTCAAAGTTTGACCTTGACATGGCCAGTTAGGGACTGTGGAATATCCGGTCTGGGATTTAAAGTATACAGAAGAAAGATGGCGTGTTCGCTTCACTTCTCTTTCTCCTCTTCTTCTTTTCACTTGAAGCTTAGAGAAAAAACTACCCTTTGGATGTTGAAGGTGTGCCACGCCTTTTTGCACGAAATATAAAGGGCTTGTTTTCTGTTCAATATTGGTTCTATTGTATTCCTTCCATCCGAACATGATTTATATTTGTTGCCAACAGATTGCTGTTAACCTGTAAAACTAGTTTAGTTCGAGGCTGTACAATTATGCGTTATAACTATCAAGTGTTTATTGCGCACCATAGTGCTTATTCTTGGATAATTTCTTTAATTATCAAGTGTTCTAACCTATGTTTCTGCAACCATCCATATAGCTAATGGTCGGTTATAAAAATGCTTCAATAGCATCACATGTAGTAGTCATTCTTGCACTCACCATCAAAGTCCAACATTATAAATGGGGCATCTATCCGTTCTATCCCAATCCCATGAGAAACGCGGGGCCCACATAGTAACTATAAGACCGACCTTCTCCTTTAAATCCAAAATACGGTTTAACTATACGTGGCATATCCTTACTTCTGTTTCAGTTACCTGTTATTTCATCAACTAACACATAACTTCCAAGTTCCAAACTCCAAAAGTGTGCCTAACCAAAGGAATTTATTGCAGCGACATCAATAATTCCACTAGACTGATGTGAACCTTCAGGTTACATCCTAATGTGATATAAGCTTACGGCATTGTCCAATATAAGCCGGCCATCAGAGTGTATGATAGCTAATTCTCACTCGCATATTTCCTAGTAGAACCCATTTGAAAATTGATACATGTAAATAAGCAATTAAGATTCGAAATCCATTACAATTTACAAATGGATTAGAAATTCAAAGTAGCTGACTTCCTAGATTTTTCTTGTTGATTGTTTGAGATCATCTAGGAGGCTAGATACGCCCAAAAGAACATCACCATTGTTGCTTCCTTCAAAAAAAAAAAAAAAAATCACTATTGCAATCAAAATTTATATTAAGTGGATTTTGCGTTTCCCCACAAAAAAATACCTAATTTGCATTACCCCTTTTTAAAGAACGCAAAATTGGGGGATATAAAAACAAATTGGGATATAAGAAAAGAACAAAAACTGGATCCAGATATCAATTCGGGGTCACCCCTTATCTTATTATTTTACGTAATACCTAATCTACCCCTCACTAATCAGGATTAGTGATTAATAATAATTAGTAAAATCATAAGACTTTTTATAAATGATTAGTGTGTGTTTTATTTGAATTTGGGTTAGTGAGGTGAGAGTAGAAGGAGGGAAAAATATTTTGAGAGAGAAATTTTTTTGGGAAAAATGGAGGATGATTATGAAGAGAGAATTCTCTTCTTCTTGAATCTTTAGCTCAACTACAACAAGGAGCATATCTTGAATCTTGACTAACGACAACAACTCTCAATTGCAACTCTTTGTTGAGCCAACACCCTTGAATGATGATTTTGACGAGTATGGAGAGTTTCTTGAAGAACCTACACAAGAAAGTAAACTTGCACAACATAGTGGCATCCCCAACACACAGGTAAAGCTGCTAGGATGTTGTAAAATCGATTTTTTTCTTGAAACCCGCCATTTTCAATTTGAAATACCTAGGTGCCTGAGATAGTAGTTGTGTGAATCTCATGCGGTAGTAAGGGTACCGACATGGTATTCATACTACGACCATGCCGGTAGTAAGGGTATATAGGCATGGTATTCATACTACGACCATCTTAGGTAGACCGATATTCCCCATTTTGAATATTGATCCCGACATATAATTCTTCTAAACAACTATCTTAGGTACGGTTAACCTTTTTACCTACCAAGGAATATACTACGGAATATGCAAGTAGGCATGGTTGCATTTATAGGTTACCATCTTGGAGTCTTGCATGGAAAACATACAGAAAGCAGTACCATCCCAAACCTAAACCGGCATTGAAACTTAATAAAGTAGGAGCTTAAGTCCGAAGCGTGGTACCATCAATATCGATAATGCCGACCAAACCGGCGTTGAATATCAATAATTGTCAATGCTTAGGAATTGTGTACCGGCTTGGGATATTAGATTAAGAGAATGCCTAGGCACCCGTGATTAGGTGTTCTTTTCTAATGAAACATTTATCGGAATAGGTTTCAAATTTGGTCTTAGTTTTGGTTAACTTAGACTATCTTAGGAACAATGTTCGAGCATGCCGGTACGGGTTTCCGGAATTGTGTTTTAATTTTGTTTGGAACTATTTTTCATTCGATCTTTAGGTGGTAACATATATTGATCCAACAAATGCAAAGCCGCTTTATCGGGATACGTCGGAATACTATAAAATCCCTCCGGTATGTGACCAAATAATACTTTTCACCTAGTATCTTGAACTTTACTAATGGATTGCTAGTAATGAACCTTCTAATGAACGCGAAATTGTTCTTATGTAGGGAATAACGAGATCGAAAGGAATCAACTTGGGCTAAAGAGACGGCTCTTAAGAACATGTGTGTGTTGGTGAGGAATACCGAAGGTTCGAAGAGGCGTTTTGAGATGGCTTGCGAGAGAAGTGCGAAATACAAGGAGAAGAATAGCCACAAGAGAAAGGATTATGTATATCCAAAGAAGACTAATAGGGTATACAAGACTAAAACGAGTAAGAATAATTATCCGTTTGAGCTTGTATTCCGTTTAAATGACATGAACAATTGGGATTGTGAGGTTTTGTGTGGCTGTCATAACCACCACGACCCGAAAGATTTTGTTGGTCACTCCTTAGTTGCGAAGCTAAAACCTGACGAGTTCGAGGATGTAAAGAGATTGACCAAAGCACTTATCAAACCGAGACAAATTCTCAGAGGCTTCAAGGAAAAGGATGAGACTAACGTGTCTTCTTTACGTACAATTTATGTCGCACAAGCAACTATTAGAAGGGTGGAATGGGAAGGGAGGAGCGTTATGCAAGAATTTGAGAAGATAGTTTGGGATCAAAACTACACGCGTATTATTAAAAGAGGGCCGGACGAGAAGCCCCTTCAAATATTCATTTCGCATCCTTTGCTCTCATAATTGGCAAATACATGTTGTGGTGTTCTTTTGATGGATTGCACCTACAAGACAAACAAATACAATATGTCGTTGTTCAACATCGTGGGGCAAACCTCAGACAAGGTAACATTCACATTGGCTTGGTGTTTAATGGAAAACGAGAGGGACTATAATTATCATTGGGCATTACGACAATTGAAATTGTTCTTCCGGGAAAATCAACTTCTGAGGGTCATCGTAACCGATAACGATGACGCATTAATGAAAGCAATATCCGACGTCTTCCCGGACGCACAAAATTTCCTATGTACATATCATATACGTAATAATGTGATAAAAACTTGGCATGCCTTGTTTGAACCCACAAAGGCGGATATTAAGAAGAGAATGATGGTACAACTAGAGGAAGATGTTCGAAAGAACAAACTATCCGCCGAAGAAGAAGAAGATGAGAGAGGCAAGATAAAGGAGCGAGTGGTCAAAGAACATGCGGAAAATCATAAAAAGTAGTTGGAATTTCTAAGAGATTGGGAGAAAGTTTATTGGTCTCTTACCGAGGTTATGTACGAAAAGAGATTGGAGAAGTTTATTGCCGATTGGAACGAAGTTTATCCGACTGTCGTCTGGTATTGTCGGACTCAATGGTTGGATAAGTTCAAGGAAAAATTTGTGCGTGCATGGACAAACCGGTATAGACACTTCAAGAGTGAAGCAACTAGTGCAGCTGAGGCCGCTCATGGGAGATTTAAAGATCTCATCCAGTCCGGTCAAGGCAATGTGGTTACGGTCACCGAGGCAATGGAGCAATACTTTAAGTAAGATATCAATAGGATCAAGGAGGCTTTTGATAAAAGGTCAATGGAAAGGATGACTCAATTTCTTCGTTATGGTAAGTTTCTCCAAGGAATAGAATTCAACGTCTCTCATTGGGCAATAAAACATATGATGAGACAAATGGAATATGAGAAAAATTACGGAAAACCGGGTGATGTGTGTATTTGTCCCGACATGTCTTCATTGGGGCTTCCGTGTCGTCATATGCTTGTGAAGTATGAAGAAGTGATACCTATTGAGGTTATTGATCCGTTTTGGAAGCAACTATCTTTCGACCCCACCCACCCCCTTCGGGAGATCCCGGGCAATCTCTATGGGATATGAACGAAGCAAAGGAATTCTTCGAAGCTTACTCACGTGGCACCTCGGTAAGCCGGCAAGTCTTTTTGAGCCAACTAAGGATAATTACTCTTCCATGGATCGCACAAAGCGAAGAGCCAAGAAAGGGAGATCCAATAGGTAGACCACAAACTAAAACAAAAAGGAAAAAACAAAGGGTAGAATTGAAAAAAATGACTCAACGTGAAGAAGAACTCGCGGTGAGTAAGAAACGAGATCTAACCGCATGTGAGATTTCGGAACAAAGGTTCGTGGAAGCGCAGGTTCTAAACAAAAGAGGTAGGACGAGGAAGGAACCGCTAAGTCAACAACAAACGAAGGACTCCGTATCCACACCAAAAGCCAACTCATCGGAGGTTCCAACGAAGAGGGGTAGGCTACCAAAGGTATCAACATCAAGTGTCAAAGAACAACAAGGTGAGCATTCCGAAGCCATACCCATAGTCGATCTAGTGGGAGTTCCAAGGAAAAAGGGTAGGCCGCCGAAGGTATCATCATCAAGTGACAAAGAACAACAAGGTGAGCATTTCGAAGCCATACCCGTAGTCGATCTAGCGGGAGTTACAATGAAAAGGGGTAGGCTGCCAAAGGTATCATCATCAAGTGTCAAAGAACAACAAGGTGAGCATTTTGAAGCCATACCCATAGTCGATCTAGCGGGAGTTCCAAGGAAAAGGGGTAGGCCGCCAAATGTATCATCATTAAGTGTCAAAGAACAACAAGGTGAGCATTCCGAAGCCATACCCATAGTCGATCTAGCGGAGGTTCCAAGGAAAAGGGGTAGGCCGCCAAAGGTATTATCATCAAGTGACAAAGAACAACAAGGCGACGAGGCAAAGGTGGTGACAAACCAAAGTGATAGCAAATTTGATGTAGTTTTAGTTCCAAGGCAAAGGGGTAGGCCGCCAAAGGTATCATCATCAAGTGACAAAGAACAACAAGGCGACGAGGCAAAGGTGGTGACAAACCAAAGTGATAGCAAAGTTGATGTAGTTTTAGTTCCAAGGCAAAGGGGTAGGCCAAGTAAGTACGGACTCCCATCACATATCGAAGACATTGCAAGTGTAGAGATTGCGAGAGGATGGTTTGGATATATTATTGTTACAAAGGGTAATATGAAGATGTATAAGGATCCCGAGCAAGGTAGGACAATTAGAAGTTATCATACCAAGATACGATCTTACATAGACCAACTTCCTGATGTTATTCGGGAGTATATTTTATATACGGATGATGTCGACGGAGATGGAAATTGTGGCTATCATGCTGTGACCGAACAATTAGGAATCTTTGACATGGCGGTTAGTAGAGGTATGACACCATGCCAATATGCTAGAATGAGGATGGCCGAACAACTTGTGAACAAGAGGAGCTTTTATGAGCAATTGGTTGGTGTAGGCGAGGGGTTTGATGATGTGCATGCTCAATTATTGGGGCCCGAGCAACAAATGAACTTTCTTCCTTCTAAATATTGGATGAGAATGCCGCTTTGTGGGCATCTAGTGGCTGATATATTTAGATGTGTTGTTCATTATTTTACCCCTACCGTAGAATTAACATTTACCCCAAAGTGGCAAAAATGCGAAGGATCCCTTAAGAAGAGAATAGTTGTTTGGTGTTCGTGAACGGTAATCATTTTGTTATTCTAAAACTCAAAGAAAATTGTCCATTTCCACCTATCCGTGGGATGATTAAAAACAAGGGTCTAGATCCCAATATCTGGAAGGGATGGATGGCATCGTATGAGGAGAATCACCAATTTTGGGATGCGTTGGCCTTATCAAAAAAACCGCTCCAAGAGGAGAAGATGCAATCCATTACGTGTGGAGGCGACGATGAGTAATTTGGATTTATGTGGTTCAGTAGTACGCAACGTTTTGTTTTTTTGGAAGTCTGAATTGTAAACATTAAATCATATTTTGATGCCCATGCCGTCATAGTTGTGTTTTATATTTACGACTAGTTCCGGCGTAGACTTTCTTTTGAACCCATGCCGGAAATGCAGAAAAAACTTCCAAAGAAATCAGTGACCTTTCCGGCATTGAAATTAACATCATAACTGTGCCGGTACTCTGTCAAAATCATATTTGTCATGGAGATTACTGAGAAAGCCGGCATAGTATCCAAACACGGTTAAATCTTTGGAACTCTGTCATTTAGAGAACCGGCATTGATTTTCTTGTTCTCGAGCATGACCAGTGCATGAAGAAAAACTTAGAAATTTAAGTGATCTGGGCACATTCAAACTCTGAAAAAGAGGTAATTTGACACAAGTTTATCAACATAATAAATATAATAAAAATACTAGATTGTATACAAGAACAAACTCCAAAGTTATGTGGTTCCAAACCGAAAACAAATCAAACATAAACCAAGTCAAGCAAAGAGTTTAGCAAGACACACAAACAAACACATTGTTCAAGACTCACAAACAAACATAAACCAACACTAGATTGTTCAAACCAAACTAATACTACAGAATAAACACACGATCACTCGGTTCTTGGCTTCTTGTGTACCCTCTTCTTCCTTTCGCCCCACAAGTCTTTTGCCTTCGGATCTCTTAGCTATAAGCGTATCGGGAAATAGATTATCTTTAACAATATGTAATCCATTCCATGTTTTTTAGCATGTTTTAATTAAAAGTTTCAAATCCAATGTAATAGATACTTAGGAATAAAATAAAAGAGCATTCGAAATGGATTTATATTCAAAACTAGCAGAGTACCGGCATAGAAGAAATCAAGCTTACATTGTCGGTTTTCTGACAACTATGAAAATTTGAAAATATCATAAAACCGGCATAGATTTTAGAAAATACTACTATGCCGGTACCTTCCAATATCTATACAGGAACATGTAATTTTTAATCTTCTTGTTCCGGTATGGTTATATAAACAATTTCATTGCCGGTATCAAGGACCGGCATTGATTTATAAATATCTTACATGCCGGAATAGGTACCGGCACTGTTGAACCTAAACTTATTTATGCCGGCAACAGTCGCAAATAAATCTTGCAAGGATAAACATGTTCAACATAAACCAATCACTTGAAATTAAAACATGTTCAACATAAACCAAACAACTGGATTCTGCTATTAAATGTTCTTAATCCAGGTATCATAAACCAAAAGCAAACCAAACAACTAAAGAGTTAACCACGAGGTACAAATGAAAACAAGTTAGGAATTGTTCAAGACGTAACAACCACCATCCAAAAAAGAAACACAACTAAAGAGTTAATGTTGGGTCTTTTGCTTCTTTTGGGCGGTTCGTTCTTAGTTTCCCGAACAAAGCTTTTGCACTAGGGTCGGTTTCTTCAATTCTATCAAGCTTTTCCTCGACTTCCTTCATTTCTTCAAGGGATAACACCTCTCCTTCCTGTTACTTGCAACCCAACATCTTCTTTATCTTGCCAAGCCGACGCCGCTAGTTTAATACATCAAACACATAATTAGTATACATATAAAATTATGTGTACATAACGACGAAGCAATTAACAATACTGACTAGCAACCCAACGGTCTTATTAAGTTGGGTCATCGTAGGTGGTGTCATGCGGGAGTTGGAGCGAGAGGGTTTTTCGGGAAGGAACTTGGATGTCATCCCAAGGCGGACGACATAAGGATGTGACCATTGCGGTAATCTTCCATGTAGTCGGCATCAACTTCATCACCGTTTTCAAAGCAATCTCAACTTCTCCCACCGACTAATATCTACCAAACGACGTGGTTCCCTATCACTCCAATCTGTTGGGTCCGGTTTTGGAACATACTCTACATGCAACCGATTTGGAGTTGAAAAGCACCGAGAAAAGTCAAGATCAAAACATTGAAAAGAGGCCGTGCGGAAATGTGCTAATTTCTTATATCCAAGTTGGCGCATCACACGTGTAGGATTATCCATAACGTATCCTTTTGGGTGGAACAACGGCCCATGGTAAAATACAACGTTACCAAACCTCAAAACCTGGCGGTTTCCTCTAGCCTCCTTGTAAGGGTCAAACACAACATCTTTGATACTCATTGCGTCCAAAGCCAATCTCATATCGATCAGTCGACCTATGTTACCGAGCTTTGGAGTATTGTTGAACTTGTATCTCTTAGCTATAGGCGTATCGGGTTCTGGAAGGTCTATGATCTTCAAGGAGGGGTAGACCTTGAACAAGGTTGGGAAGTGTTCATAAGCCCACACCTATTCCAATGTGAAGCAATAAGTTTTGTTTCTAAGTTCACGATAAGGGTACATGTGAACAATATACATAATAACATAAGTTTAAAAAAAAATTACCCGCAGGTAGAGTGAAATTCGACAAATTGGTTGGTTTTAGACTTAGAGGCCCTTCTCATCTCCGTCATCAAATGTGCCATTACCACGGTGCCCCAAGAATAATTATAGACATATTCCAACGGATCCAAGCACTAAAGGTAGTTCGCACTAACCATGTTGCCATTGGTGTCAGGGAATACCCTAGTGCCCAAGATGTATAACAGTAGCGGCTGACGATCTATAACGAATTTGTTTAGGGTCCCATCCATCCTCCAAACTTCTTTTCTTTGTGTTTTCAAAATTCTTCTTAATCAGCGTCAACTTGATTGTCTTTGTCTTACCAGACGTAAATTCATAAAAGCTCTCCACAGAAGTTTTGTAGTCCCAACCAAACAGCTTTTTAGTCAGACCGTGCAACTTCGGTCATTCTAGGTCCAGAGACTCAACTTCTTATGCAATTGATTTTCCGATAAAATTCAAGCCTAGAATGTTCTGAGCATCTTCAGGGATGAAGGTCATCTCCCCAAAAGGGAAGTGCATGGTATCGGTTTCACCATGATACCTTTCAACGAAGCAATTGACAGTAACAGAATCAGGTGTAGGATCAGAATATTGCAACACCAAGATTCTCGCGAAATCCATAAACGACACACTGCGAAGATATCGCGGGCTGGAAGTAAAAACGACGTAATGGATGACGACAGCTAAAACACGAGAAAGATGTGAAGATGTAGCGAGATTGAGGAGTGTCGCGAGATTTGACATTTGTACATTTGCGAGGCTACGCAAGACATATCCGAAAATAAAGGACAGCTTAGCTGTCATCCACTATGTAATGTCCTATATAAAGAGCCGAATAGGCTTAAAGGAGGGGAGAGCTTTTTCGAGGGTTGAGCAAGTCATTAAGAGAGAGAAAGCTAGAGTGGTTGTAATTCTTTAGTTTATCTCCTTTTCATCTTGTAATATTTCTGGAGTTTGATCAATAAAAATTATAATTGTTCATCTTAAAATGATTTGATTGTGTGGATTCTTGTGAGGGGTGTAGTGTGGGATTTCTGCAACTACATAATGGGCTAGAAACGAGGGATGAGTGAAGGTTGATATTGTGATTTGGAAGGATTTGAAGTAGTAGATAAAGAATTTCATATAATTTTCAACAATTCATTAAGATTAAAGAATGGCAAGAAGAAGACATACCTCAAAACAACCAACGATTTGTTAGAAGGAGTAGGAGACTTCTTGGAGAAGAAAGAAATGAAATGGGAGAATCTTCAAGAGCAAATACAAGAAACAATGGAGAAAATCGGGTTCAATCGCCAATTCAGCATACACCAATACAAAATAGAACCGTGGATTATGACAGAGTAAGCGTACACACTTGGCGATCGGATTCTGTAGATGAAATAGGGGAAGAGCAGCAATTAGGAGGTAATGGACAAGAAAAGAGAGATCAAGAAATGGTTGGAGGAATAATTCATGGAAACGAAGAGATTACAGCGTTAGAGGCATTGAGACAAACAATACGCGAAGAAAGGCGATTAGAAACAGAAGAACGTGCAAATTTGACAAGTAAAAATCATGAGCTAAGGATGGAAAACATAAGGTTATAGAACAGAAGGTCAAGAAGCACTACAAGATCAAGATCAGTAAGGGAAGAAGTAAGACGAAACATGCCTGTAGAAAATGCTAATGAAGAAATTCAAGAAGAAATACAAAATTCGGATGAGAACGCAGCGAAAGAAGAGAAGTAAGGGAAGATCATTATATCCAACATGGGGAAACTCTCCAAGATGGGAAAACGATGGAAATCGAGAGAGATAGACACAGACAGAGGCTAAATAATCAAGAGGATGGAGAAAATCGGGAAGAAGGAAGGAGAATATTACATGGGAGAGAAGTACAAAGAAATCACCAAGCAATTCGGGATGAAATTGAAAGGCATTATCTTCGAACAAGCACATCTAGCTCGCGAGAGGGAAAGACTAAGAGCGAGAAATGGAAGAACAAGAATTACAAGAGGCAATTCGCCAAAACAATCATGATAATCGAGAAAGGAGGCGTGAGCGTAATCGCAATAATGTTAATATCAATGAAGAATACGATAGAGTACTAAGGAGAATGAAAGACGGCAAAGAGGAGAAAGTGAGAGATATAATGGTGTGCGAATTCACGAAAGGAATGAAAGAGAAGATCGCGAGAGAAAGACGAGAAGAAAATGATGATCAAGAGAATCAAAACGGATATGAACGCAGAAGAAGAGAGGCGGAGTTAAAAAGGCCAGTGGAAGATAATTCTAGTATAAATGAACAAATTTTGAAAGAGCTAGCTGAAATGAGAGGAATGTTAAATAATAAGAAAGAAGGAGGACAATTGGATGAAGCTATAGAAGAAGCTGCGAAAACCCCATTCACACGGGAAATACAATTAGAAGGAATACCCCCAAAATGCAATTTGCCTACATTAACCAGCATTTTTGATGGATCAACTTGTGCAATACAACATATCAAAGCTTATTTGAGATGTATGTTACAATGGGAAAATCATGACGCTATATTGTGCAAATACTTTGCATCAAGTTTAACAGGAGAAGCTCTGAAATTGTTTGAAGGCCTTCCAAAAAATTCTATAGCATCCTTCAATCATTTACAGGCTATATTTTTAGGGGCGTACATAAGTAACAATTTCTCGCGATCTGGCATTGAAGATGTATTTGGATTAAAGCAAAGGGTTGGTGAAAGTTTGAAACATTTGACCATGAGATGGAAGACAATGTGTAGCGACATGGCGGGTCGTGTTGATGAGAGATATCTCATTTTATCGTTCATTAATGCTATGTTCGCGACCAATCTGTTATACATTCAAATTTTCAGAGTTAAGAACACAATCACAATGACGAGCTGCGAGAATTACGGGGAGGAATATATTGCTCTCGAGGAAAAACAAAATGAGATGGAATCATACCCGATTGCGAACACGAGTTCAAATACGGCGAATGCAAGCTTGTTACCTAAGTTGATAAATACAATGGCGAGCACTTCGCAAGGACAACCGAGTTGATAATGGGTGATAATCGGCGAAGCTAGTAGCTATGGGGAGTCATGACCAAGAAGAATACGAGAGAGAAAGAAATTTCTATAACCGCGGTGGAAATAACAAAATTCAAAGACTTGATCGGCCCTGCAAGAAAATTATGGAGGTCAAAGGCAAAATTATCATAGGGGACAAGGAAGCCGCAGGATAATATGGGAAGAAATTGAGATGCCACCTACGAATGCTAGCGTGGAGAAAATATGGGAATCTATAATCTTGATGGAAAATATACCAACACCATGGAACATGGGAAAGGAGCCACCTCAAGCGAGAGAAGCCATGAATTTTGTTCTTATCACCATTTCCATGGACATACAACAAATGACTGCAGAAATATAAAGAGAATCATTCTCGGGATGATAGATCGGGGAAAATTAAATCATTTTCTAGTAAGGAAAGCTCAACCTCAAGCATTACCACCTCCTCCGAGAGAAATTCCCGGGCGAACACAACAAAAGAACGTGAAACATTTGTGATAGAAGTTGGGGCAAAAGCAAAAATCTGTTTTGTAACTCTATTGTACATTCGTACAAGACAATTGAAGATTTCCACGATATTACTCTCGCAGGTTTTCGCAAGGGATGCCAATGATAAAGAAATAATGAACACCGCGAAGACTTCGCAACTGGAAGAATGGCGGAAGCAGATCATTTCTTTTACCGCGGAAGAAGTACCTGAAGGTGGAGGAATGAATGATAACCCATTGGTGGTGAGATTGGAGATTAACCCAAAACCTAATGATGATGAAGATGATGAAGCGGAAAACTCATGGGAAATTAATAGAATTTTAATTGATACCGGGAGTTCCGTGAATATCCTTTTTTATCATACCTACAAAACTATGGGAGGAAAAGATGCAGATTTGATACCTTCAACCTATAAAATTTATGGTTTTAATGGTACCACAAATAAGCCAAAAGGAGAAGTTCATATGCGTATTCCACTGAAAGGATTATCTTCGGAATTTTATTTCTGCCGCGTAGTTGATGTGGAATCACCATACAACGCGCTGATCGGACGACCATGGTTACATGAGATCTTAGGTGTCGCATCAACTTTCCATCAATGTATCAAGTTCCCTCATCCCACTGGTGTTGGCATCATAAAGGGAGATTGGGTTGAAGGAAAGAAGTGTTATGAGGTTGATATAGAATCCTGCGAAGAAAGAGCTGCGAAATAGAGGAGTTGGAAAAATAACATTAAATAAAAACAAAGAGGCGAAATATTAATGGTAGATGTAATAGAGCAAAGAGAGGAAGAAATGCTGCAAAATCAAAAAATGATGAAGACAGGAAGTGGCGAAGGTTTCGCAATAGACAAGAAAATGACAGGAAACTTCAAAAATGTAGAGGCAGAAAGTAGCAGAAGTAAGAGACTTAAAGAATAACTGTAATTGTTGATTGTCAGAGAAAAACTGGGGAGGGAGACGACAAATGTAAGTTGTTCTTAAAAAAAAAAAAAAAAAAAAAAAAAAAAAAAAAAAAAACGTGAGTGGTGAAAATGGAGTCGTGTAAGAGTTGATATGAAGAAGAAGAAAATATATTTTACAAATGGCAAATGCGTTGCGAAAGTACAAAAGAGCTTATATAGGCAGAAGAATCAACAAAATAATCAGAAAGAGGCGAACTTACTATGGCGTACACCCTAGTTCGCGAACACAATTTCACAAGAGGCAAAGTACCTAAAGTGCGTCATAGTAGGCGGTACCTATATTACATATAACAAAGAATTAACAAAATAATCAGAATGGGACGAACCTTCATGGCGTACACCCTAGTTCGCGAATAAAATTTCGTAAGAGGAAAAGTACCTAAAGTGCGTCATGTAAGGGGTATCTTTAACGTGGCTCAGGGATCAGGTTACACCGCCCCTGGAACCTGAGTCATGAAGATTGGGGGTAATAAAACCCATCCAGGAGAGGTACCTTGGATTTTCAATCTAAGCTAGTGACTTAGATTGGACGACTGGGGGTCTCTTCTAAGGAGTCAAAATTTGACCAAGGCGCCGAGGTACACGGTTGAGCCAAGGGTGTCTGGGGCATTTGAAGTGTCTCGGCCATTCTTGGCAAGTCTCGGCTTATGCTGCACTCGGCCCGAAGAAAACTCCACTTAGGGTGCAGCCTCGTAACCATAAGCCCTATAGGCAAAAGAGATAAGAGGCTGCGAAAACAACTGGTTGCTGTTAAGACCGGATGGGAGGAGCTAGCCTTGTATGGCAGAAGTACGCCTCCTTGAAGGGGCAACCAGGGGGAAGATAAGGGCGCTACCCTCCATTAGGGATCTGATAGTGTCAAAAAAGATGCAAATGTCATGAGACTTTATGTTCGCAAGAATATTTAGGCTTGTCATATTTGTGCAACAATCCTGAAGAGGCAAAATACAAAAGAGTAGATAAGACGAGATCAATGGGTCCTTACATGCAAATGTAAGGACGTCCTGCGATTTCGTCGCAAAGACGGCAATGTCATGGGGCTTTACGTTCACAAGGATATTTAGGCCTGTCATATTGTCACAAGAAAAATATCCTCCAGAGGCAATAATACTAAAGAAATGATAAGACAAGATCAATGGGTCATTACATGAAAGTGTAAAGACGTCCTGCGATCTTGTCGCAAAAATGAGAGGTGGCAAAATAAGACCTTTAACTAGGAAGGCAAAATAAGACCACACAAGAGAAATGATAAGGCAAGATCAATGGGTCATTACATGAAAATGTAAGGACGTCCTGCGATCTTGTCGCAATGATAAAGTTCAACAGAAAATATCTGCGAAATTATGCTTAATCTCCCATTCGAATACAAATAACAGAGGCAAGTATGGGAATGAACAAGAGCATGTTATTTGTCTTCATATAAGATTTACGCATATATTGATTAACCATATTGCAAAAAAGAATTGCCCTTTATATGCAGAAAGAAACAAGAAAGATAGAAATTGTATTCAAAGACTCAAGAAATTCGCAGAAAAAGAATACACCCAAAGATGGGAGATTGGAAAAATGATTGTACAAATATTACAAAGGAAGAAAAAGGAAAACAAAATTATTTCTCATTTGATTCTTCCTCTTCATTATCTTCATCAGATCCTTCAGCTTTTTTTATCTTCATCAGATTCCTCTTCTTCTTCACTAGCATCGCTATCAGAAATATCCAGAGAAGGCATATTTTGGGGGACTTCATCAAGAAGGCAAGGTACTTAGACTGAGGGATGTTATTGCCCTCGCAGACCATTTCAATAGTTTGATTGCGAAAGAGAATAACATCATTCTTAAAATTCGCGACAATGATCTTTAGTTGGTTCTTCAGCCTAGAATATTTACCATCCCGAGAAGAAAGATTTTTGGCAAGTTGCTCTTTCTCAGATTCAAGTTCTTCAATTCTTTTTCGGAACCTTTCTTCAGCTTCTGCGAACATATAACATTGAATCAGCAACTTGATGACAAGTTTATGTAAACAATTAAATAAAGAAGAATAATTAACAACCTTCTCTGTCAGAAATCATATATTTAACCAAGGCCGTATGCTCAGCTTGAAGACTAATGTTAACACCTAAATTATTTCTGGCATCATCTAGAACCTTCGCAGCCCAAGCAAATTCATCATCATTGTTTATGAGAAGAAGGGAACGGATTTGATTCTCTCTTTCGCTAAGAATAGCATTTTGACGGATGGATTCATCCCGTTCAAATTGAACTTCAAGAAGAGTCTTTTGGAATTTCGCTAATGCTTGAGCACCTTGTCTAGCAATGCGATCTTTATCATCTATGAGATCACTAATTTTCTTTCTTAAAATACTAATTTTCTCTTTAGAACTAAGATACAGACGTTTAAGTTGGTTGGCTAAGCTTAAGCTAGATCTATGATCAAGTTCTAAGAGGCGAAATCTGGATTGAAGTTCATTTAGAGGAAGAGATTTAATCTTGTTATTTGAAAAACTATCCAAAGAATTGTTGAGATGAGCAAGAAGAGCATCATCATCCATAGGTTCAGGAAATGAATGAAGAAGAATGGCTTCATCAGAAAGGTTATAAACGTCTGCGAAAATGATAAGTCAGATGAGGGAAGATAACAAGAGAACAAAACAAAAGAAAAGGGAAAAATTTTCATACCATAAAGCTGTTGGTTAGAGCTCTGAAGGCTAGAAATCTTATTCTTCGAGTGGCGAGTCGGCTTCTAATTGCTTAGTCTTCTCGCCTTCGGTTTCAATTCTTCATTTCTCTTGCGAAGAAAAGAGTAGCTTCAACTCCTAATTCTTCATTCTTCTTGCGGCCGAAGATTCTTCTTTTCGAGAATACTGCGCCTCTTTTCAAGATCTGAGGCAACAACAAAGGAAGCTCTCCCGGACTACAAAAGAAAACAAAGAAATTAAAAAGATATAATTTAAAGTCAAAACTATAAAAAAAATAAAAATAAAAATAATATGAGAATGAAAACATACCAAGACACTAAGTGAATTTAAGAAGCTTGGAGTCACTGATCTGGAGACCCCATGAAGAGAACTATCACTCTCAAGCAAAGGTGAATCGCAAATACTCGCGAGAGTCTTGCATGTACTAGAAAGGCGATCGTCACCCATCCCTTGCATAGAATCAGAAAAGATGCTAGGCAATTTGTGCCATAGAAGATCCAGTGGAGAATTTGAAGAAGGGATATCCACATCATTATATTCCTCATCACCAGAATTTTCACCGACGGCGAGGATTCGAAGGAGAGGGGAGGTGAAGTTTTCGCTTCTTCGAGAGGCGGAGCAACGAGACTTCTCCTTGCGAAGAGGATTTTTACCTCTACCTTTGGCCTTCGCAGCCTCAGGGTTTTCTTCTTCTCCAACAACTTCAACACCAACCTTTGCACACAAATGAAGATAAGAAACAGAGGCAACAATATTGTTAAAAAAATATATAAAGTGTTTCTTACTTCATCCATGACGGAGCGAAGAGCAGCTAAAGTGCTAACCTTCCCGTTCCGATTGTTGCTCAATCTTAACTTTTCAATCTAAAAATTTTCACGAGAATCAAAGGATAAGGGAATAAGCAACCAATGAAAGATTACGAAGTACGCGAAGTTGGAAGACATACCTCTTTATTCTTCTCGGGCCAATTAAATACCCAAGGTCGATAAGTAGCTAAATTCGCAGGAAGTACATTCGAGCCTGCGATATAAGGCCCCTTAATCACCAATGGAAAAACACACCATTTATCGTCTTTAGAGTGACGCGGGACGTTGTTTTTACCAGAATTCCAGTCAATGTCTTGTATAAGGAGCTTATCGTCAGCAACATCATCCTTTCTTTTCAGACAGACACCCCAGCGAGTATTATCCTTCCTCATAGGAATGAATTCATAATTCTCGTAGAAACTCTCGACTGTGTATCTTTCAGCGAGTATCGCCAATTCCTTAAATTTTGGGTCCCTAACTTCTGTTGGGTAAAGAGACCCATTACCAGCGCCACGATTGGCGAACTCAAGTATTAAGCGAATGCAATCCCCGCTTATTTGATAGACAGCTCGCGAGAAGTTCGCATGAGCAAGAATTTCATAGAATAATGGAAGCTTAGGGTTATAAAAAGGAATTGGAAGGCCGGCGAGAATTTGACCAAGCGAAATTATGATTTCATGATCATCACAATGATGATCAGTGAACAACTTGGCATAAAGAATGGATTTAGATTCCTGACCGAGAATGGTGGTTAAAGTAAAACCTTTTCCTTGAAGATCTTTTTGAATTTCTTCAAAAGAAGCTTCGTATTTGCGACCGGTTGGAGCCATTTTCAGTATGGGAATGAATAAAGAACTGAAGATCAAAAGAAAGAAGAAGAAGAAGATTTCTGATGGTAAACGGATTACGGAGGAGAATTGAAGAAAAATTGCAGAGAGAAAGTAAAAAAGAAGAAGAGGAGGGTGAGAAAACTATATATAGAGAAGAATTCTCGAGAAGAACGCATTTAATGCGAGAAGGGACGTGAACGGTTGAGAAATAACGGTTGAAAGAGACGTGTCAAGAAATGGGTGGAAGAAAAGATACGTGTAATAAATTCTGCGTAATAGTACGGAATCATACAAATACAGAAAAATATGAAGAAATGAACAGCTGCGGCATTTTGAAAATACTAGTTCTCATGACGTTCTCTTCTTCGCAGAGAAGACATGAGAAGGGACAAGATGTAGGATCAAAATATCGCAACACCAAGATTCTCGCGAAATCCATAAACGACACACTGCGAAGATATCGCGGGCTGGAAGTAAAAACGACGTAATGGATGACGACAGCTAAAACACGAGAAAGATGTGAAGATGTAGAGAGATTGAGGAGTGTCGCGAGATTTGACATTTGTACATTTGCGAGGCTTCGCAAGACATATCCGAAAATAAATGACAGCTTAGCAGTCATCCACTATGTAATGTCCTATATAAAGAGCCGAATAGGCTTAAAGGAGGGGAGAGCTTTTTCGAGGGTTGAGCAAGTCATTAAGAGAGAGAAATCTAGAGTGGTTGTAATTCTTTAGTTTATCTCCTTTTCATCTTGTAATATTTCTGGAGTTTGATCAATAAAAATTATAATTGTTCATCTTAAAATGATTTGATTGTGTGCATTCTTGTGAGGGGTGTAGTGTGGGATTTCCTGCAACTACATTAGGCTTCACATAATTTTCAACCAAAGCATATATACCAGAATCCTTTACTATTGTTTGGACCTCTTCACATTCCTCGGACAAATTCCAACCATCCGCGGCTTGGTTTCGGCAAACACGCACAGCCTTCTTATGATCCTACAATTAGGAGAGACAATGCAATTAAGAGATTTTACATAAATACACAACAATACATATGTACAAGATAGAAAATGCTTACATAGGTTTGATAGATAGTACGAGCCCACGAGTGCTTGTATCCAAATAGTGTTTTTGGTTCCGGAGCTTCACCCCAAATTCTACCACGTTCAAGGTCAGGTATCATGTCATTAATATGAGGAAGGTGAGAACCTTTAACTTTCACTTTGACGTTGCCCTTCTTGCCATTGCCTTGTGTTGGTTGTTGACTTGGCCCACCAACTTCGCTTTGGCTTGCTAATTGACTTTCCTCTTCATCTTGCTCATCTTGATCATCGTGCTCACGGTTTGCAAGTCGACTACGGTCACCACCACTATCCCAAATTATCCCTCTTGTACCAGCCCCCAAACGCATCTTACGACCTTCATCTTTCCCTCGAGGAGGCAGAGACTGAGGAGTATCAAGACCGTCCTTCCTTCTTCTCTTAGTGACGACATCTTTAGTTTTTCTTTTGTTAGCTTCCTTTGCTTTTGACCTATATCGTAAGCACACGAAAAGCAATGAATATAAGACAACTCACCTTCAGTTTTAGTATCGGCATTGACTACCTTAAAATAAACCACGCCGGTACAATGTTCCGGCAGTACACATTGACTATCGACAGTGTCTAGGTATCAAGAAACTAAGCATACAATGCAACCTAAAATCTAAGCCGATATTGGTGACAATTTTCTTGTATGTTTTAAGTCTACTACTGGCATGGTCGAATTATTATAAAAGAATGCCGGTACCCAAAACCGGCATACAATGCAACCAAAAATCTATGCCGGTACTGGTGACAAATTCATAAACTCTCATGTATGTTTTAAGTCCACTACCGACATACACGAATTATTATCAAAGACTGTCGGTACTAAAAAAAAGCCATGTATTCATCCTAGATTGAATGCCGGTTGGGAAAATTCAGTTTCTGGTGAATCTGGGGTTGGAAACCGGTACTGTATTCATCCTAGATTGAATGCCGTAACATGGAACCGGCACTGTGTTCATACAAATTTCAGTGTCGGTACTATCTGAAACTCAACTATTTGAGTTAGGTGATAGACGCATTTATGTGTCTATTTTGATCCCAATTATGTGTATTGTTAGTGCTCGATTTTGTACTTATTTTGGTATTTTATGTCTTTGTAGGTGTTTTTGGCCAATAATCATTTTTGGAAAAATCGGCTCGAAAAGTTGTCGAAAAGCGCACCCGGAGGACACTTGCTATTCGGACTCTCACTATGGATAAGGGGTACCCAAATTACTAAGGGGCACCCCTAAGGCAGCTGTTATTCGCACCCCTACTCTGGATAGGGGGCGACCCTTTCTTCTCCACAGATTAGCGTGATTCACAGGCATGATTCGCTGGATTTTTAGGCAGATTCAATGGCTTCTTTGGATTGGATACACCCTGTTAGTTCCAAACAGGGATTGTACGTGGCCCAGATTCGCAAAACAAGAGATAAATCACGGATTTTCAACGAAACATAGGAGAACAAATATTGTCGGAGTTTTGGAGAATCTGTGAAGATTATGAGAGAGATATTCGGGGTCTGTAGTGGTATTTTTGGAAGTTACATGATATGGGAAAGATATACTCTCGTATTTGATTCCTTCTCAGGTTTGGAAAGAGTTTCGATAACTCTTGGACACGATATATGAATCCCCGATAAAACAGAGGTTAGAAAGTCTCGGGATCTTTGTTGATTTTAAGATGGAAGTTACGTAAGAGAGACGAGATTATATTCTGTTATGACTCATATTTATCAAGTTTGGACAAGTTTAGGAAAGTCAGAAGACGCGTAAAGAAGCTAGAAGAGAGTTATTCACGTGACTTGCAGGGAGGAAAAAAGAGAAGATTTCTTGGGATTCCTCGCGCCTGTTGTGTATATATAGGCAGCTGGGAGGTCGAGCAGGGGTTGTTGGGAGTTTGGGGTAGCTTCAGAGCTAAGAACAAGGCTGCAGAGAAGAATTGCAGCAGTAGCAGAGAATAAGAAGGAAGAGTTGCAGACGACAGAAAAGAAGTGTCGTTCTCAAGAACACGAAGAACAGACGAACAGAGGCAGTCTTATTTAAACAACACAAAAGAAGTATCGTTGTTCAACACTAATAGATCACACGTCTTGAGCTTGTCATCTTTTCTCTGTAACAGTTCAACACCCGTTGTAAGAGCCATTTTTAACGCCACATGCTTCTGACGTTGCAAACCTGTGCGCTTTATTAGTTTTCTCTTGTTTTTCACCTATTTGAGCTATGAACAATTATTTTGAGCGAGGTGAATAATATGAGAGCTAAACCCCAACACTGGGATGACGGAGGAAGCCATATTTCATGCGTGTGGTAATTATATTTAATTCTTTCATGACTTTTTGCATGGATTGTTAATTGTTTTATGGTTTTTATTGAATGGTTGTGATTTCAATTGATGGGTTATACTTAGGTTAAGTCTTTTGATATCCCATGCTTTAGATATACAGATCGTTGCTTTTCAAAAATCTACCTTGGCAAAACATAGAGTCAATATTTTATTATTATTTGAGCTATAATTGTCTAGAATAAATATATGAATCGCATGAATGAATTTTATGGTGGAATCCTGAGTCCTAGTACCTCTCGATATCGTGACAAACTTGTGTAAATATTATCTTTGTTTTTAGAGTATTATATTTTTAAGTATTAAATCGAGTCTTTACAAGTCTGAGTTGAACGAACTTTACTACCACTTTACAAACAACTTCAAAATCATATCATTAGGGTTCGCGATTCTAACCTAAACCCATTGATATAAATCGATTTAAACACTCATAAACTAGTTCAAAATCACCTACCTTCTCATAGAAGCCATGCTTGCGAGGGGTTGATCGTTAGAGAACGTTGCTTCTTTGTCTTC
The DNA here is from genome assembly GCA_023531295.1 of Papaver armeniacum. Taxonomy (NCBI): domain Eukaryota; kingdom Viridiplantae; phylum Streptophyta; class Magnoliopsida; order Ranunculales; family Papaveraceae; genus Papaver; species Papaver armeniacum. The sequence goes on from JAJJWW010006816.1 coordinate 380,960, forward strand.
TTGCTCTTGAGCAATCTTAGCAATTCTTTGTTCCTGTTTTTGTTGAGCAATCGATGTTGAGTTCGATTGGGCATTTGGTTTCTTTCGTGAAGGCATTGTCTATGATTCGGGTAGGTTAATCGACGAAGAAATTTTTGAATCGACGAAGAACGGATGCAGAACAATGAAAAAAAAAATCAAAACCTAACCCTAACAGTGCCGGTACTGAAATAGAAATGGGGGATATATGAATTTGGTTTTTGATTTTATTGTTTTAGGGGAAAGGGTAATATGGTCTTTTCATAATGTTTTTTAATTAACCAAAGGGTATTTTAGTATTTTCATACCCAAAAATCACCCCTTAACACACACCATGGGTTGGGAGAAGTAATCAATATCCCCCAATTCCTTTTTATATCCCCCAATTTCGCGTTCTTTTTAAAGCGCTAATTTGCAAAACCTCCTTCCATTATAACTGTCGCGTCTACCTACCTGTTAATTATAAACGTGTAGTACACTTGTGTGTATTAATAAATTTTAAAATTTTACAACCTACTATATTTTGTGCCCGTGCTACGCACCGGGCGGACCAGAAAACCCATATTTTTGGTTTGTTGTAATGTGGCATCGTCTTTCCCCGTCGTGCATTTTTATTTGGACCCCGTTTCTTAAGATTTTTTATTTGGTGTGGCTCGTATTCGCCTCGCCTCCTCCGTCCCAATGCATGTTTTTTGATTTGCTACGCATCGGGCATCTTTTTCTTATAATCATATTTTTGATTTGGTGTGATGTGGCTTTGCCTCGCCTCGCCTCGCTCCGTCGTGCATTTTTATTTTGGTATCGCGGGGCTTCGTCCCGCCCCGTCGTGATGCATTTTTGATTTGGTATGGCTTGGCTTCGCCTCGCCTTGTCGCGATGCATTTTTAATTTGGTGTGGTCGGCTTCGCCTCCCCCCCGTCCCGATGCATTGTTGATTTGATGTCGTGCGGCTTCGCCTCCCAATATTGCGATGCATTTTTGATTTGGTGTGGCTCGGCTTCGACTCGCCTCGTCACGATGCATTTTTTATTTTGTGTTCGCCTCGCCCCGTCCCTTTAAGACTCTAAGTAATCATGGACATCATCACTGGACTGCGTATCCTCTGTATTAATGTGGAATAATTGGAGTCCATTAGATGGATGATAGTGGCACTTTACACTGGGTACATTAAGGCTTACTCTAATGGACATCCAAGATCCAAGATATGGACCTAAAACCGTGGTGTAAAGTACCACTGTTTGCTTGATTCCCAGCCTCTGCCTCAGTTTGCTTGGGTGTGATACGGATGCAACCCCGACACGCCATTTCAAATGGCGTACCAAAAAAACATCACACGCCATTTCAAATGGCGTACAAGGGAATATCCGAAGATTATATTCTTTTGCACGCCATTTGAAATGGCGTGCCACGGGATTTCAAAAGGCGTATCAGTGACACGCCTTTACAAATGGCGTGCCAGATTTATACTTGTTTGATCTTTTTGGCTTACACCCCGTTTACACTCTTACATTATACCACTCTCTGTTTGTGTATATTTTCTCACAGTGAGCGTTGGTTAAACTTACAACATTCCGAATAAAGTGATATTGAGATTGGGAATACTTGGATGAAATGATTACAAATTTCTAGATGATAATAAAATCCTAAACTTAGATAAAATTCGCCAAAAGCGAGTAAATACAGTGCATGTGCGTCAAGCATTTAAACCGTTATGTGGCCATAACGGACGAGTTTTGTCTCGTGAGGGTTTACAAAGAGGTATGCCCACAAAACCATTACTATCATGTCGTTGATGCGGTTGTTTTAATCTTCTTCCTCTCCATCTTGAGGAGGATTTGGTGGTGGTTGTATCGTGTTTAGTTCCGGGATGTTAGCCTTCATGATTAGGTAGCATTGATAAAACATGAATTATTTTCCTGTATCCTGAGCGTATTTCCTATTTGCATATCGCTCCTACACAAAAAAAAAAAAAAAAAAAGAGTCATAAGTTGGTAACTGTTTTTGTTGAAGAATAACCAAGTGGTGTGAGTAAAAAGATAAACTACTTACAAGCCTCTCAACTGTCCATAGAGGAGATTTGTTATGTGAAATATAAATTTCTTTCTGGTAACGAACGTAAACCCTCACCCCCTTTTTTATTACTCCGAGCCTACCCTTTATAGCAAAAGTTGTTCTTTGATGAATATTTGTGAACTGTTGTGTGTAATTTTCGAATACGTGGTTCCAAACCGTATTAGCCGGAACCCTGTGATGGTCTACCTCGGGAAGGGTAACAACACTTACCCACACATTTGTGATTGCAACATCCTCTTCGACGGTATACCGAGCCATTCTTCGTGTGTTGTAGTTACCGGATAAAATGGACAAGAAGAAACAATATTCCGGGAGAAGATGTAACTAGATGGATTTGAATATCTTATGTTTTGCACTATAATTTTTCCAGACGAAGAAGTGATTTTATAGAGAACCTTCTGTAGCAGTCCTTTCATGTAGCGATGATGTGTAAGGGTTATCTTGTTTTGCAAGTGGGTTGAGAAACCCGATAAAAAACACCCACATGTCAGACACTTTAAATCTTGCCCCTTGATTTATCATCCACAATTAACCTTGTCTGAAAAAGTAATTCATGATAAAATAATAGGAACATTTTAAATGATGACTGTTTTGTTTATCCCCAAACATATTTTTTGGATACAATGTCTAGTAAGAATTAAATCGCTTTTAAACACAAAATAATTTACTTCATTAATTTAAAATTTGTACACGTACGGCGAAACGATATAAAAGTTCAACGATAATAAACGCCTAACAAGCCTTTAAACCGGTAAGTGTCCCTAGCGGCCGAGTGGTCTCTTGGGAGGGTTTACAAGAGGTATACCCACAAATAGATGTCATTGTCGTCTGACACGCGATTACACTTATCCCGTGTAACAATCCTTTCAACCACTAGGCGACCCTACTTGACGAGTTTAGTCTCGTGATGGCTTACATAGAGGTTTACCAACAAAACCTGTAGAGATGGTACTGCTGTCTTAAGCTTCGACTCCATCTTCTGGATTGCCCTGAAACGGAGGAGGAAAGAACTCAGGATCATAGTCCGCACCAAATTGGGTTTTTAGAATCTGGAAAACCGCTCCATGTGTCCATCTTAATCCTTCCTCTTCATATGCAATTTGTCCTTGACGGTACTGGGTGAAATTCATTTAACCTGTTAGTTTACTGATAAGGGGACCAAAAAGAACGTAAATAATATTTTTTTAATAAACTTATAGCCATTTCCACGTTATAACCCCATGCTGCCATTCCCAAGAACGAGCTCTCACATGACCAACGTATCTCTTAACATATTTTTCAAGTTTGATTGGCGGCTTTGTATTGACTTGGTTCTTCTTGCGAGTGTCGTTGCCAATTGTTGCTATATATTCCCCTAGTATTCGGTCCCAAAATACCCTCGCCTCCATCTCTCTGCCAATAATAGGATCACTAGAAACAACACAATAAGCACGGATTAAAGCGACATCCTCTTCGGTTGAATATGCAGCCATATTCTGGTATGTAAAAGCAGAAAAAATGGGTATTATAGAATGAAAAAGGAGATAACGAAACTAAGAGTAGTTGTGGGTGTTTTAGTTAGGCTTAATTTCCAGACTTCTTATAGAAGGTCTATTATGTGTTTGGATCCCATTCTTTTTATCTTCGTAAAGGTGGCCAAAAAACCCTTGCTTAATCCAAAAGACATTCACTGCTCAAAAACACCCATAACATTTCTCAAAGGATCGTTACTGTTTACCCAACAAACCCTACTTTTGAAAGAAAACCCACCCAGTTGATATTCTCAAACTTGTCGTCAATTAACCAACACACCATAAAGTGGTGGAATGAATCACGTGGGTAGTGATATGAATTAAAGAAAAAGAAAATGTCCCAAAGTTTGAAGATTCGTAACAAGATATGTGGGTACAATACTCAACTAACTATCTTTGGACAAACCAAAAACAAAAAAACAAAAAAAATTCATTGCTAATAATGCATGGAAAAATACAAGGAAAATACCCAATATAATTTACTTCATTTGTTCAACGATTACTATTAACCAACATTTATAATTCACTATTAACCAACAAAATTACTTTCTCACTATTACAAACAAAACCCAACATTTGTTGAATGATAATATAAATTAGTACACGTACGGCGAAACGATATAAAAGTTCAATGAAAATAAACGTCCAACAAGCCTTTAAACCGGTAGGTGTCCCTAGTGGCCGAGTGGTCTCTCGGGAGGGTTTACAAGAGGTATACCCACAAAACCAATAAGAACGGTGATGTTACATTACCCCATGTGCCTTGCTAGCGACAACGGGTTGAAGTCATCCACGACGTCCTTCAAAAGAAGGTAGCATTCATAAAACTCAAATTTAATATCATTTTCTTTTCGGAACCGGACTTTCGTCATCCATTCCTACATGTAGAGAACGATAAAACCATTAATTACGTCCTCAAAAACAATATTTTACAAATACGGAACGAAACCAAAATATACTTACAATATTATTTGGAATAGAACCGGATGTGACTTTTCTGAGCAGCTTGGCTTGGATGATAGCATACATCCTAACATGCGTCAGTATTTTTTTAACATGATGTCTTACATCATGTCTTGTTCTTTGCTTATGATTCATAAAGTTTGTAACAAAATGGTTATGTACCGATGGCCAAAAGTTGTCTTCATATGTTTCGACTCCTTCTACAACTGAAACTGACCTTACTGCGATCCATGACGCTATAAATGTTTTTTGCTCCTCGGTGGTTGATGTATGATCCATATTGCAGAATACAAATAAAAGATTAGAAGTAGAGATTAAATAAGATGTTAAGACTTGTGGTGTGTAATTCTCTTTACAAAGGACTCCTTTTATAGGATATTAAGGGATGAGTCCTCCCTTCGACACACTCTAAAATAATGCGTGTTAACCGAACAGTATGACACTATTATAGACACAGGTTTCACAATTTCAGACCGGGTGTAATAATGCAACATGGTAGGGGGTGTCGGTGATAGGTCTATCCCCATCATCCAAGGGGTGTTTAAAACAGTAAAGGGTGTTTATGAACAGTAAAAGGCGGTTTTAAAATTATTTCGTCACACGGTCCTGTAAGTTGGAACCTATAAATGGATGGGTTACACAAAGATATTTCACACATCAAATTTATTGGTTTCCTTTACCCTTCCAGATCATAAGCTACAATGAGTGAATTTGATTCCCATAGAAGATCTATCAATAATGAAAATATGGGAGGCACAATTTACTATTGAATCCTATAGACGAGGAAACATAAGTGAGGATTTTTTTTGGCACCGGATATTTCACTTTTACAATGAAGAGTATGGAACAAAAAGGGGAAGAACATTAAAACACATAAAGGATCGATGCAGATTAATCAAATCTGAACTTTCAAGTATTCGTTTCCATCAGGAACAAGCATTCGATAACCACCCTAATCCCAAGGAGATTACCCAATCGACCTTGTAAATTTTTTAACCATTTGTTTATAGTGATTTAAACTTGTTCAAAAATGGGTTAATATATTATATTTCAATGTTGCAGAGTTCTTGGCAAAAGAGCGTTGTAGAGATAATGGGGTGGATTTTCCTCTCACAACGAAGTTTTTGAATTTATGAAGACCAAATATCGGGTGGACCTTCTAACAGAACTCAAAAATAATCTTAATGGAGTTCATGATGAATGGGAAGGTACTTATTAGGTTTTACACAAGATTTTGTGGGTAAATCTTTTCTCAACCCTCACGAGACACCACTAGTCCGTTTGAGGAACCTTACGGTTTAAAGGCTTGTCATGACCGGCTAAGTGTAACCGTGATTCCTACGAAAGTGAGTTAGGTTTTGAATTTATCATTTCTAATGTACTGAGATCTAATAATAAATTTCATCCTTTCAAAAGGTGTTCGTTACCTCATTGCAATACTGAAAATAACACAATACGTAAGACCGCACTTAACATCATAAACATCAGTTATTATACTAGAACACGCAATAAAACATAAGATAGCCAATGGGACATCACCAACTTCGGCTTCGTTCAACTGTATCATAACGAGACCTATTATGGTGCGCGCCTATATAACCTCCTTGGATCGTACTCTGCGAAGGCTTCCTTCATAAGGAGGTAGCATTCGTAAAATCTGAAAGGGCGTCCGTTTCTTTCAAGGAAATATGCTTTGGTCATTGTTTCCTGCATGAAGCGATGAAATAAACAAATTTTATAGTAAGTTTGTTAAAAACCATATTTTTTTTACTACAATTACTTACAATATTTTCTTCCATTTGTAATGAGTGTTGGTGGAACGTATATAATTAGTACGCCTTGTAGGCTAACATACAATTTTACGTCTCTTTTTATACTCCCAACCCTCGGTCTTAAGGCTTGGTTCGATCTACTTTTGTTTGGATTCGAATAATTTTCTACAAAATGGCTATGGACCATGTTGCCATATGTTTTGTGGTGGTCTTTCAACCCCGGAACAATAGGAGCGATCGATACCTAACCCATGCAAAGCAATAATTGCAACATCTTCCTCAACGGTGAATCCAAAGCATCCATTTGGAGAAATTCGTATAAAATAATAGAATATAAAAGAAAATAAGATGTTGAAGATTGTGTATTCCATTTTGGTTCGGGACTCTATTTATAGGAGAAATCCCAACAATATATTGGCCCTACAAGCCACTCATCATGGGTGTGCAATCTCATTCAATGTTAGTATTGTAAAAAGCCTCAACATTGCACCCCACTACATGAGTGTCATAGACCCGTCTTTCGAATAGGATCTCTTTTGTCCATATCAAATAAAATTATTATTTTGAAGAGGTGGACTACACTTTAGCACCGCCCCTTATCCAAGTGACCAGCGATATCAATGCATGCCATAGTACCAACAAAAATTATAAAAAAACATAAATATCATTAATAGACGTCATTGTCGACTGACACACGATTACACTTAGCCCGTGTAACAAGCCTTTCAACCACTAGGCGACCGTACTGGACGAGTTTAGTCTCGTGTGGGTTTACATAGAGGTTTACCCACAAAACCATATCCAATAATGTTGATGTCTTAATCTTCGGCTCCATCTTGTGGATTATCTTCCGCCGGACGATAAAAGATCTCAGGATTATAATCACCGCCAAATTGCGTCTTTAGAATCTCGAAAACTCGTTGATGTGTCCATCTTTGTCCTTCCGCTTCATATGCAATTTGTCCTTCATGGTACTGGGTAAAATTAATTTTCGGTGTTAGTTAAGTGATAACGATACAAACATATTGTAAATCATGATTGTTTAATTAACTTACAGCCATTGCAACGTCATAAACCCCAGCACCCATTGTCAGGCAACGAGCTCTCACATGACCCACGTATATCTTTACCCTACTTTTCAAGTTTGAGGTTCTTGTCTGTATTTATCTTAGTACTTCTTGCAGATTTCGTCATTCATTCTTGCTCTAAATTCGCTAGAGTGCGAGCCCAAAACCCCTTTGCCTCCATATCCCCTGTCCATTAAAGGTTCAATAGCAACCGAACAATAAGCACGAATTAAAGCGACATCCTCGGCGGTTGAAAATGCAGCCATATTGTGGTGATTAATAGCAAAAACTATTGTGTGATAAAATGAATAAGGAGATAAAATTGGTTTAGGGTGTTTGAGTAAGTGAAAACCCATGATATTTATAGATGATCGATTCACCTTTGGGTTCAATGGCAATCCTTGTTTCCCCAATTTTGCAAAGGAAATCAACCCCAACTTAGTCCAAAAGACAAACTGTTTGTTCACAAACACCCAAAACGATTTTTAAAGGTTGGTTACTATTACTAGACACAACAAATAAAATTTAGCGAAAAATATTATAAAGGTAATATCCACACATATCTAGGGTTGCTCATGGTCAGTAAGACGGCTTTCCTAGGTTCTCTTATGGAACCAGGGCCTTGTACTTGGTGTTGACGGGTACCTCATTTTGAGGACCTGCATTTTGCATACTTGTACACGGAGTTGTACCTGTACCTCTCCGTGTCGATCAAGCACAACACTTGAGTGTACGGGTTTTAACCTACAAACGGTGTGTAAGTGTAATGAGAGACCAATCCATCGGCAAAAAAGAAAAAAAAAATTGTTGTACATGATTCAAGTGCTTTATCGTTCCATCTTGTTACATATATTCCCTTAAGAAAAAGAAACCAGATCTAATAGCTAAAAGAGACCATAAGCAGTCAACATAATCCAAACTAGGGTTTAATATGTCTCCAGCAGAAGACTTCAAATGATAACCCCGTGAAGTAAAACCAATAAAAAGAAGATGACTAATTAGATTTTAAATTTGTTGGGAGAAACATTAGAAAATGAGATAAATCAAGTATAAGGAGTAATCACCTCAAAATTGAAACTAGCTAGGGTTTACAATTGTTTTGTAGCATCAATTCAATCTATTTATGTCTTCTGTAAAAACCGAAAAATAAGAATTGAGAGAGAGAACAGATAATAATTAAGGAAAAACCCCAAATTTTTGTTTTAGTTATATAGAGATAACAAGAGACTAGATCGGAGATGGCATGCAATTAAACACCCAATTACTTATTAAGAACACAAAGTTCATCGAACAAATCACCCAAAATCGATTACTAATTTACCTTGACTTATTGTTTTTCTTCAATTGGTTGGTGAACAAGAAGGTGGTGCACTAGTTGTTCTTTGTGCTTGATTGAAGAGGGTGATGGTGAGGAAGAAGTGAATCTATGGGATGGATTGGTTTTTCTTCAGACATCAGTTGAGATGAAAGACTAAAGAAGATAAACTGAATAGAAAAAGAAAAGTAAGATAGAGACTTGGTTGAAGATAAGACTTAAAATAGATGGCTAGGATTAAAAAATAATTTTTATATCAACGATTACTATTAATGGTTCTAGTTCTCCATGCTGGCCGGGAATAGGTGTAGAACCTGGTCCCTGTACTCATTCTCTCTAGGTTCCAACTTTCATTCCCGTTCCCAAGTACCTTATCAATCGGTCCCGGTACTTTCAGGCCGGTTCCAAGACGGTTTTTTGGGTACACGCCGGCTCTTGTGCAGCCCTACACATCTCTATACGTTAAAAACAAAAATAACAAAATAACAAAAATTTTATTAATAGAGGTCATTGTCATCTGACACACGATTACACTTAGCCCGTGCAACAAGCCTTTCAACCACTAGGCGACCCTCTACTTGGACGCAGTTTAGTCTCGTGAGGGTTTACACGAGAGGTTTACCCACAAAACCTTTGATGAAGGTGTTGATGCTTTTATATGTCGGCTCCATTTTGTGGAGGAGGGATATTAGTGGCATTCAAATATCTCCTGCACCATTGGAAAGTGTAATTTCAATACATCGAGCACCGCATCATGTCTCCATCTATTTCCATATTGTCGATCATCTTCATAATCGCTTCTACCTTGGTTGTACTGTAATTTAATTAATAAAAGGCGTCAATATGTGGTTTTGCATTATAATTTAAAATAATAAATAATACTCATCGTGGTTTCATTGTCCCATCCATTGGGCAAATTCATAAAATAAGGCCTAACATAACCTACATATCTTGTCACTTCTCTTACCAACATCCTCACCCTCACCTGCAACGAATTGTTAGTCCTAACCGTCTCACCTTGCCATCGGGATGTGTATTCTACTCTAACCCGGTCCCAAAAGGCAATGCTTTCTTGGTTGTTTCCAACTACTGGATCTAATCTAATAGAACACCAGGCACCAATAAGTGCAACATCCTCATTGCGAGAAAATCTAGCCATTCTTTTTCAACTTTAAACAAATTGATAAAATAAAGATTTTATTTAGTGTAGGAGATAAATCAAATTGTTTGTTGTTGCGTTTTATTTTAGATCACTGAAACCCTATTTATAGAATTCGTATTAAGTGGCCTTTGGTGAAAAGAAGGCTCACGTAGGGGTCGTCTCAGGTGGTCATGTAGGGGACGCCTATATTCAATTAATTTGAAAACTTGTTAGTTCACGAACGTGTAGTTCATACAAGGTACCAAACAAATAGATAGGATAATAATTATCTCAAGTCCCTATCACCAATAAAGGAAAAATAAAAATAAATATCCACCACTCAAATAAGTAACCAACTATTTGCTTTGGACACACCACCAATTTAATAATAAGTTTATTCGGATTATAATATCCATTGACCAAAAGTATGTCATTGTCGGCGGACCCACGATTACACTTAGCCTGTGTAACAAGCCTTTCAACCACTAGGCGACCCTACTGGATGAGTTTAGTCTAGTGAGGGTTTACAAATAGGTTTACCCACAAAACCAAATTATTTGATGTCATTAAGCTGCACGACGGGCTAAAAATTGGGGGTCCATATAAGAAAGTGATGCCTCATGCTGAGGTAGCAATTGTGATACATAAATATCTTTCCCTTCCTTTGTAGGTATAACTGGCGCGCATGTGTATCCTGCGGTAAAGAAGCAAATAATTAGGAATAGTGTGTATATGAATAAT
>JAJJWW010006817.1:0-76377 GCA_023531295.1 Papaver armeniacum
CAACTCAATATTTAATATTCGTGTTTTATTTTACGAGTAAATAAGCAACATGAATATCGAAAATTTCTCAACGTGTCTTTGCTAGGCCTCGAGGTTTGTTCTACGCTCACGGCAACATGTCTCAACCGAAATGGGACCAGGAAAAATATAGGTATCAGTAAGTATTTCTTAATTTGAATTGCGTCTCTTAAACAAAAATACGTGAACCCCATTAAGTATGCTAACGAGAAGAATTTTGAATATGTATAATGGTCAGGTACCTTCACAAAGTTTACTTCATCAAGAGCAGTTAGTATGTTCTCTTGGATTCCGGTGTTCTATTATTCTCTAAAGATTTCACTGCATCTCCCATCTCTTCCCCGATCCCTTTTCTTCTTATCTCTTTCTTCACTTGCATCTTCTATCTTAATCTGATCCTTGTCTCCACTAACAATGGAAGCACTAAACATGAAGTATCGATCTGGAAAGAAAGACATGAAGGCCATAGTTAGTAGAATCCCACCTTATCTTTGGCACCCCAAAGCTTAAAGTTACGAGTTGCCCCCGACTCGACAAAATAATCTGGATTATGCGGGTCCGTCATCATTGTCAATTTTGCTTAGAGTCTTGGACGTTTGAAGTAGAATATAAAAGTTTACATCCCCAGATCGCCACAGATCCCATGTGCGCATCACTTTTGTCCACTCGTGCTCCTTTCCTTGCTTAGAAAGAAAGCCCTATAAGTACTTCCAAAATAACATAATGATTGGAAAGGTAAAAAAGTCTAATTAATACTCATAGACAAAAGATCAAAAGTATAAATGACACATTTAATAACACGAATAGGAATCTTGTTCCAAGCTATCATGTTTGAAATAGTCACACGTTTCTTTGTTGATGTTGTTCTTGATTTTAAACGACACATTACGCTAGAGAAGAACATCATAAGCATGTATCTTTTTGATAATCTCATAACCAACAACCATGAAGAAACATCAAATATAGCTCGGCATAAGCTTATACGGAAGCTACATGCATACCCCACCTACAAGTATCCACTTTTATTCTTTGTGCCCCAACAACTAACAAACAAATTATTGCAATTATAAAAGTAAATAGATCTATTCAATTAATACTAGTGTGAAAGTACACTATCGAAATTGTTCCCTTGATCCATTCAACTATTTTCCCACAAGTAAAATCAAACCTCAAAATCATATATTATAAAATCGGGTCTTTATGCAAAATCTAAAATCGACTTAAAACTCGGATGAGTGGAACATTTGATTACCTAAAATTCAACAATCAAAAGTGAAATCTTCAAAGATGTCTACGTAAAAGAAAGAATTCCAAGTAATATTGAGAATTTCATCCTATCACTAGTGGTATCAATCTAAATAGAGCTTTAAGATTTTCTTTTCCATTTATATCCATTACAAACAAGTGAAATGCCAAATAAAAACCTATGTTGTATTAATATTTGTTTGCAGGTTTTCTTGGTGTGATTCAAGTTGTTTGCAACATTTAATAATAAAATAGGTGTATGTGGCCGTATTTGGAATCTGATCCATTTCACCATCTTCCTTGGCAACTCTAGAGCACAAACAAACTTCCACGATTCTAGAATGCCAATATCGAGGGTTCCACGAGTGACAACATTGAGTTGAATTCCATTTCTCAATTAAATTCTTGCACTCATGTCATTCAATAACTCAAAGGTCAAGGAAAACATAGTGTAAAACAAGAGCATAATTTTTCGTAAACTTCAACTTGCAAAGCCTCGTTTTTCAAATAATTGTGCGAGTTAATTCTACAGTGAAAATGAGTGATTTTAGCCTATTTTAAAGAAGAAAACATAACTATTATATAAAAATTATGTAGAAAATGAATAAGTTTCAGGACCAACTCTAAAACACGCTGATAGAGTCTATCAGTAACATTTCAACAGAAAATCTACTGATTTAACACTTCTCAATTAAAAATTTACACAGGCTTTGTTTCTCATCCAAATCCATTGTACCAGTGGAAAATGGGTGTTTTACTACCCACATCAGAGACCCTCATTGACGGTAGTTGGAATGTTTACCAAACAAAGTGGTCTATGATATAATAAAGATACGAAAAAATTAATAATCGGTTAAAAACGGTCTCTGAATATTTACTATTTTACCCTCATTCATTGACCCATGCAACTACCCTTGATTAGCGATGTGCATGTAGTTAGGTGAAAAACTGAGAAACGCTTGAGATTTGAACCATTGATCTAGATGAATGTGCGGCTAGATCGTGAAGAAGAAACTTCGTTATTATTGCAAGCATGATTGTCAATGTTAGTGATCAAAACTATAAGTCTTGATTTCTAGTCTAGTTATAGCTAAGTCTCGGACTAAGATAGAAAGTGTAGTTGAGCTCTAAACTCCATGGCGATCATTATACAAAGACGAAGAACTACTCAAGGAACCGGTGGAACTTCATCGACTAAAGGTGTGTGGAGACTTGAACTTATCTATCACTCAAAAGTCTATCTACTCTATCTCCTATATCTTGAGATAAAAGTCTTATTGCTATATAGACTATGATTATACACATTTGCTATTTCGAGCCGAGTTTATCTCGCATATCTATTTCTCGAAATATGTGTTGGTTAGCTTTCGCTTTGGCCAAGTTCATCTTTACTAATGACGAAATTCATGTTAATTAAGTTTCAATTACTTGAAAATTGCTTTGACACAAAATGGTTTGTGAATAACAACTATATAATGTCCCCTAAGAATGTTTCAATGATTAAAATGAGAGTTTAGAATGTATAACCATTGTTGGATATAAACATTGTGTGATAACTCATACATGTATAAGTCCTTATTCCTTGAACCAAAGTATCGTGCTTTGGTGATCGGGGAAAACCGAACTAAAAGTTCGCACACCAATATGCGCACCATCTAAGTTCACGTCCCGTGAAAATCTGCTTGGAGTTGTGAATGAAAACAAACTTATTCCGGTACTTAATTAAGCGTGCATCAGTCCGCGACTTAGGTTGGTTATTTTCAAAAACGATTATTCGTGAACTTAAACTTATATAAACTAAGAATGCATATTTGCAAACCATGGCTATAAAGTTCATGAATCGATTCGAGTGAATCAAATCGTTTTTGCTTCGATTGTGTCTTGTATACTTTTATAAGATCTAAGCAATTGAACAACTCTCTAACTAGTTCATTTGAGTCATTTAAACTAGTTATGGTAAAGAAGAATATGGTTGATATGAAAGTGCTCATATGGCTAACCATTTGGTTAGCTATTGTTGAACCAACTAAATATACATGTTTGGGTACGGTTACACAAACCTAAATTGTGCATTTCATTTGTGTGTAACAAGCTAAGTTTCGATCTAACTAGTTAAAAAGATATTAGCTTGTATCTAATTAGGTTTTCATCTAAAATTGAATATTGAATGCTTTGTTACCAATGTAACTTAGATTGCAAACCACGATTTGAAAGGCTATATAAAGGAGAACTCAAAGTAACCTGGGAAACCTAATCCCCACACCTCCTCTGTGATACTAGTTGCATAAGCTAGAGTCGATTCTCCCATAACCTTAGGTTTACCGAGACCTTGTAGGTTAATTACTTGAAGACTTCATTGGGATTGTGGCCGGACCCAACTATTTTTTTTTATAGTTGTGTGATCTGATCTTCTTTGTTTTCTATCATTTACTAAAGTACAATCGTAAGATTGACTTGAGATTGATTTCTCCGATAGGCAAAATTAAAAGAAGTCACAAACATATTCGTCTCATCGCTAGTGATTCCGCAATATCTTCTTTCGCTTGTCGATTAAGATTATTGTGAGGTGATTGATAATACTAGGCTGTTCTTCGGGAATATAAGTCCGGGTTATCAATTGGTTCCTGTTCACCTTGATTTATCAAAAGGGAACAAAAACTCGTAGGTATTTCTATGGGAGACAGATTTATCTATTGCAGAGTAGACTTTTCTCGTGTGATCTGATTTGTTTATTAAAGTCTTCGACTTTGGGTCGTAGCAACTCTTAGTTGTGGGTGAGATCGGCTAAGGGAATTAAGTACGTAGTATCCTGCTGGGATCGAGACGTGTGAGCGCAACATACCTTGGATCGGTGTGAAATTGATTGGGGTTCAATTCGGTCCAGCACGAAGTTAGTTTGTAGTAGGTTAGTGTCTGTAGCGGCTTAATACAGTGTGTGTTCAATCTGGACTAGGTCCAGGGGTTTTTCTGCATTTGTGGTTTCCTCGTTAACAAAACTTCTTGTGTTTGTGTTATTTTTTTTCGCATTATATTTGGTTATATAATTGAAATATCACAGCTTGTGCGTTGAATCGATCAATTGGGAAATCCAACCTTTGGTTATTGATTTGAATTGATTGATCCTTGAACATTGGTCTTTGGTACCGTTCAAGTGATTTCTTTTGTATTCAATTAGACTCGCAGATTTCTATTTGCTCGAGTAAGTATTGAATCGAGAAAGTGAGATATAACTCTTTGATATACTTTTATTAAGATTGAGTTTGACTGTCTAGTTGATTCTCTTAAAAGTATATTGGAGTTAGTCCATACAAATTGCTAATCGAAATATTGGGTGTGGTTGTTGTACCCCGCTTTTTCAATTGGTATCAGAGCATGCAAACACATTTAAAGACCTTACAAGTCCGTGTTTGTAGCGATCTGATTATGGACGAAAGATGTCTGAAAAAATATATGTGCTAAAGGTTACGGTACATACGGGCTTACTAAGACAAAATAGAATCGACCGATCATGTCCACAGGATCCCATCTGGACGGCTACGAATTACTCCCTTTGCCATTTTTTTTTCAGGCCACAGGATCGTCGATCCTACGAACACGAATGACCACGAATTACTCCCCTATCTCTAATAACGTACCAGTTCATAATTACCAGATGTTTTTCAAAGATTGGATTCACCTGAGAAAACTGTCACATCTAGGTCAGTATTTAAACATTCTCTTAATGTAGAACCTGTTGAAGTATGGGAAACATGCCTAGAAGAACAGTTATATGAACTTTCTGATGAAGGTGATTCAGATATTGATAGAGGTATTGATGAGGAAGTCTCGGAGTATGTTAAGCTTTTGAATTCGTTGGAAAAGAAAAAGTTGACAACTTCTCATGTCACACCTTTTCTGACTAATCTCTGTCGTACAAATAAGAAATTGAGAAGATGTTACGCAGGTGTTGATGGTGGTTTTTAGACAAAGGTTAAAATCGTAAAACCCCAAATAACCTAATGTCACCAGTGACACATTTATTAGAACATTTAATGCATGTAGTCAATAATTAATAGGGGGTATTTTTTCAAATTAGGTTACAACGAACAAAACCCTAATTCACCTCCGTCAATGATGGAAAATCATGCTGCCCATTACTTCTAGCTCCGAGCTAGCGCATTTCTATGCCAATGGCAAATCATGCCAGACCATACCAAACGCGCCAAGCATGCCAACCATGCTAGCCGCACCTCCGTGCCAATGGCATGCCACACACACCTAGCCCAAGCTAGCCGCATTTCTATGCCAATGGCAAATCATGCCGACCATACCAAACGCGCCGAAGCATGCCAGCCACCATGCTAGCCGCACCTCCGTGCCAATGGCAAATCATGCCCACCCACCTAGCCCAAGCTAGCCGCATTTCTATGCCAATGGCAAATCATGCCCCGTACCAAACGCGGAAAGCATGCCAACCATGCTAGCCGCACCTCCGTGCCAATGGCAAATCATGCCACCACACCTAGCCCAAGCTAACGCATATCTATGCCGATGGCAAATCATGTGACCATACCAAACGCGCAAAAGCATGCCAACCATGCTAGCCGCACTCCGTGCAATGGCAAATCATGCCAGCCACACCTAGCCCAAGCTAGCCGCATTTTTATGCCAATGTCAAATCATGCCGCCTTTATCAAACGAGCCGAAGCATGCCAACCATGCTAGTTGACTCCGTGCCAATGGTAAATCATGCCAGCCACACTTAACTCGAGCTAGCCGCGCCATGCCAAACACACTCGCCTTGGCCCTAGCTACACCGGGGTCACGCCACGCTAAGCCAAACACCCTTACCTTGGCCCTAGTCACGCCACGCCAAGCCAAACACCCTTACCTTGGCCCTAGCCGCGCCATGCCAAAGTAGCGCCACACCTAGACTTGCAAACCATGCAACCTAGGCCAAATTGGCCACGCATGCCATTGGCACATGCCAACACGCTACGTGGTAGCTTTTCCTACCAAGGCGCGACCAGTTGGCCACGCATGCCATTGGCACATGCCAACATGCTCACTGGTAGCTTTTCCTACCAAGGCGCGACCCAAATTGGCCACGCATGCCATTGGCACATGCCAACACGCTCCCATGGTAGCTTTTCCTACCAAGGCGCGACCCAAATTTGCCACGCATGCCATTGGCACATGCCAACACGCTCATTTGTGCTTTTCCTACCAAGGCGCGACCCAAATTGGCCACGCATGCCATTGGCACATGCCAACACGCTTGTTGGTAGCTTTTCCTACCTCGCGACCCAAATTGGCCACGCATGCCATCGCACATGCCAACATGCTCGGGCGGTAGCTTTTCCTACCAAGGCACGACCCAAATTGGCCACGCATGCCATTGGCACATGCCAACATGCGCCATCAGCCTTTCTTACCAAACCACGCCCCTAATGGCCGAGCATGCCAACATGCTCGCCGGGTAGCCTTTCTTGCCAAACCACACCCCTAATGGTGAAACATTCCATTGCACACCAAGATTGGTAGCCTTTTCTACAGGACACGGCCCTAATGATCGAGCATGCCATGGCACATGCCAACATGCTGCTGGTAGCCTTTTCTTGCCAAACCACGCCCTAATTCGAGCATGCCATTGGCACATGACAAGATGCGCCACCGGGTAGCCTTTCTTACCAAACCACGACCCTAATGGCACGCATGCCATTGGCACATGCCAACATGCTTTCTGGTAGCATTTCTTCCAACCGTGGCGCCCTAATGGCCGAGCATGCCATTGGCACATGCCAAGATGCTCATTTGGTAGCCTTTCTTACCGGACCAAGGCGCGCTTTAATGGCCAGCATGCCATTGGCACATGCCAACATGCTCATTGTAGCCTTTCTTACCAAACCGTGGCCCTAATGGCCGAAGCATGCCATTGGCACATGCCAACATGCGCCACTGGTAGCCTTTCTTACCAAAACCACGGCCCTAATGGCCGAGCATGCCATTGGCACATGCCAACATGCTCGCTGGTAGCCTTTCTTGCCAAACCGCGGCCCTAATGGCCGAGCATGCCATTGGCACATGCCAACACGCTCGCTGGTAGCTTTTCTCACCAGGGCGTGGCCCTAATGGCTAAGCATGTCGCCAAAGACATGCCAACATGCGCCATCGGTAGCTTTTCTTACTGTGCCGTGACCCTATTGGCCACGCATGCCATTGGCACATGCCAACACGCAGCTATTGGGTAGCTTTTATTACCTAGCCGTGGCCCTAATACACGCCTGGTAGTCACTTACACTCAACGCACAACCTACCACCAAGGCATTCCACACATGCCATTGGCACATGCCACACACGCCACTATTGACTATGGCATTGCCACTTGCGCTCGAGGTGCAACCGCAACAAAGGCATTCCACATGCCATTGGCACATGCCACATGCGCCCTAGCAAAGACCACTTGCACTCAAGATGCAACCAACACTCGAGACATCAACACAAACCGGGGATGCTTTCAGGTCTTGGTTTGGCGGTCACAACATGCATGCGTACACTACGCTCACATTAAGAAAGCGTGAATAGGAATAAAGCGGTCAAATAAAAGAGGAAATAATGCTGAAAACGTTTTCACCCCATGCGGTTACCACCTCCTCCCATTATTTCACCCTTTACTCTCTTCCTTCATGAGGCAGGGTACGTTTCAATCTCGACTTGTATAAATAGGTCTTACCTATTTCCACCGGATAACAAGTCTCGGTGGAGAAAAATACTACACTCTTTAAAAGGCAACTTTGCAAGCTCTCCAAAAGCTTTCATCTCTTGCAAGCTTCCGGCTTTTTACTTTCAAGTCGAGACACTACTCTCCTGCACTATTCTCGGTCTCAACACCTTTCTTTGCTTCCTCCCCAAATCAACCCTTCTCCTCCACTTTGTGACCGACGCAAGTCTGCAGAACGCCATTTCTTGGTTTAGGCCGGACTTGTACAGATTGATCTCTCGAATCTATAAAGTGCTCACGTGCAAGCACATTTGTTTAGGGTTTGAACCGGTTTCACTCACCTACTCGAATTTACCGAAATCGGCGAAACGATTTTTACCCATAAACAATTGGCGACCACGGCGGGAGGATTGATCTATCGGCTACAATGTCGATTATCGATCTCGTTCTTCGACCCATATGTCAAGATGGTAGGGAAGGCGACTCAATCCGACGCAACTACCGGACAACCGGTTACCGGTTGTAAAAACTACACAAGAAAACTAGGGACTGTTTGAAGATGCTACCAATGATTGGGGACTTGTCGGCGATGCTACCAAAGAAACCGCCTTTTTACATGGAGAGGGGCATGTTCGCAAAAACCTATGAAGTGAGTAAATTGATCGCAAGCAAGATATACGATTTGTTTTTAGGTTCTTAGCAAAACCATTATACTACCGAGTATTGTGCCTATTGCTAGCACACACTTTCATAAAAGCAATATTCCTTTCCCAAAACACAATCGTAGTCATATTATCAAAACCATTCATCCCGTAAATAATCCAATATCCTCAAAAGCTACCAATTTTTATCTACCAAAACCGGTCAAACCTTGAACCGGACATCCAAGTATGTCTTCAAAAAAAAAAAAAAAAAAAAGAACTAAAAGAAAGTTTAAGGAGAAACATTCAAGGAAAATCATCCAACAGAGGTTTGTTCTTCTTGGAGAAAGTCAACTTTGCATCTTCAAGAGCCGCTCTCTTCATAGTCAACATCTTGGAAAGCTTTTCGAGTTCTACCTCCTGTCGTGCAATCTCCTCGGCGGAAAGGCTTTCGGTTGCTGCATTTTTCAACTTTTGATCTCAAAGAAGGCCTTCGACAAACCACGAAGTGTTGAACTCCTTTTTCTACGCACACGTCGCGATGGTGCTCCCAAATGGGCAATAACATCTTCGAAACGGTGTGACCAACACCTCACGCATATCCTCGATGGAAGATAAAGCCTCTTCCACACGCTTAACAAGCGCAAATCGACTAGTGACTTTCTTGGTTGTTGCCATATGTCCGTACTTCTCCCGGATTCAGTGTACAACGCCTCATACTTAGCCAAAGACGCCGAAGCCGCCAACCAAAGACATGACCCGGATAAGGAATCAAGTACGGAGGATCAAAATGGCGCCCCAAGTGGCCTCACAACTCGCAAAGGGTTTTCTTCCATGTCTACGGCAGCAACCATCGTGAGAATCATCCACCGTTTGAACCACGTCCGTGCCGGCAGAATTGGCTAACTCCCATCTCCAAGTCATCTACGGTGGTCACCAAAGGCAAGTTTTCGTGTGGCTCCACCCCTTAATCATTCTCCGAACCGGATTTCTCCCGCGAACTTGAGTTAGACATTTTTTCAAAAGAAGAAACGGAGAAGAAAGAAAAGAAGCGCGAAACTCACCGAACCACTTCCCGAAAAAGAACCAGTGCTTCCAGAGGAATCACTCTCACTTGTCGAACATACTTCTTTCTCTGACTCATCACTGCTATGAGTAGGCTCAGTGCCGCCGGAATTCTTCGAAGAAATTTCCGTCTCCTGGCAACGCGCAAGGGCAGCAAAAGCATTAACACTACCGAAGCCCTGGAAGAAACAAGACACATGTTTTCAGCAGAAATTCACGTGTTTTGAGACAAACCGACAAGGAGGCGACACATACCTGGTTATTGGAAGAACTGAAAGACACTAGAGCTGCGGGAGGATCTTTTGAAATCGCCGGAACCCGCCAAAGACGATTCTTCGTTCTCCGTTCCTTGGCCCGGGACTTTCCGAGTTGCTAGGCGACTTTCGCTTGAGATCTCTCAACATTGGATACTTCTTCAAAATTGTCGGGAAGGTTTACAACGAACATTCTCCACCACGCCGTTTACAAAATCTTGGATCATAATAAACTCATCGCACCGTAATTCATTATAGCCAAAGGTTGTCGAAGTTACTCTTCCCATTTGAAAGAAGGGAAGACGGACACCCTGCTCGAGGGCACCGGCATTGAGGGCGCACGCAATGAATCCTTAGGAATCACCTACTGGTAAGCAAGAGGCACCCCTTGATCGAAACCCATGTGACGAGCCGCACGGTCAATATTGTAGCAGCTATCCGAAAAGACCCCATGAAGAAAGACGACATATAACCGGACAAAGCACTTTGAATGAACAAGTTTTCACCAACGCTCAAATTGCCATCGAAGAAAAAGACATGACCGGAGGAGAAGCAAAGGTGTCAATTTGAATCATCGACCGTGGACCGGCTCCCATGGGCGAAAATCGATTTCATATGACTTATCGAGAAGACTAACCAAGCTCATGCCAACCCTTGGACGCATGTTCACCCATCGAAGAATTCGGGAACCCCCAACTCGCGGGAATCGAAGATAACGGTTTGGGCATACTTCTCAAAGTGTTCCCATAACCAAGCACACGGGAAAGCAACGTGCACATATGAATCCACTTTCATAAAACCATTCGAAACTCGCATGTTCGCAACTAGGTGATCCAGATGCACATACATGGAACCAAGAAATAGCATGCCAATGGGAAAGACTTCGCCTTTTGCCAACTTCACAAAGAATCACTAGAACTCGGGTCTTATCTCCTTCTTACGTAATCCGTCAAAAATGTCCCTAGACAACCCGAGAGCCAAAAATGCCGCAACGTGAAGATCATCGCTTTTTGTTTAGGTTCCAGCTCGTCCGGGAACCATTGAGATATCCACCAGCTGTAAAGGCACCTTTCATCCTCTTTCCGGACAGAATCCCTCAACTTCGTAGCGGAGTCTTTCCGAGCGAAATCTTCCAACTTAGCGGTAAGGTCATCTCGCATCTTCCCTCGCTTTCGAGATAATTGGATGTTAAGATTCCCGATTCTGGAAGATTCAACAAGAGAGCCACACTCTCCAAGGAGAAAGTTATCTCACCCCATCTACATATGATCGTATGGGTGTCCGAACACCATCTGGAGATGAAAGCAACCAAGCCCGGATATCCTTCCTAATCTGGAGATTTCATCAAGCTCGATAAAGATCAATAATCTGCGCTCGAGTCAAGTTGGTATTTATATGCTCCTTACTCACCATGAACTCAACCCATCTATCAAAAGAACGCAATGGGCTTTGACACATCCCGAAATCAATGTTGGAAGAGGAATATACCCTTTATGAAGACATAACCGTATGGTATTCTCTCGGCGAACCGAACGTGTCTTCTTTTCATCTTCACCACCGGTTAACAAAATTGGCACGAAACCCGGGTGATTTTTCCGAGCAGGGGCAAGTTTTTTGGCGAAGAATTCATCATCCGTGTTCGGTTTGGAACTATAAACATCCTTCGATGAGGCGAAATTCTGTTCAGGTAACATCTTGCCGGATTTCTTTATAACAACTTAGTAACAAGATATCTGCACACGGAGAAAAGACAAAATTATCTCCCTGACACATAACCGCGCCCAACAAAGGAAAACTTGAAATTAAAAAAAAAAAAAAAAAAAAAAAAAAAAAGAGAAAGGGCGTATTCTTTATCGCTCAAAACCGCACACGCAGATTTTCTTCGGGTTCAAAATTATATACGCAGTATTTTATACGGGCTCAAGTGCGTCTCGCAGATATCATTCCGGGTTCAAAATTATATATGGAGCATTCTCTACGGGTTCAAAAATACACACGCAGTATTTTCTTCAGGGTTCAAAATTATATACGCAGTATTTTATACGGGCTCAAGTGCGTCTGCAGTATCGTTCTTCGGGTTCAATTATATATGGAGCATTCTCTACGGTTTCAAAAGTACACACGCAGTATTTTCTTCAGGGTTCAAAATTATATCGCAGTATTTTATACGGGCTCAAGTGCGTCTGCAATATCCTTCTTCGGGTTCAAAATTATATATGGAGCACTTTCCTACGGGTTCGAATAATATATGCAGTATTTCCCTTGGGTGCATACATACAATATTTTCTACAAGAGGCACGCCAAGAAATTATATGCGCGATATCATTGCAAGGATTATAAAAACGCCTACTCTTAGGGTTTGCACCTACATGAAAAGGAAAACAAGGGAAGTACTGGAAGACATACCTGGAAACTGGTTTTTCTTTGTAACTTTGCCGCTAGTAGGAAAGGATGAAAGGAATAAGGTGCAAGATGAGAGGAAGGGGTTTTATATATGGGCGTGAAGATTCTGAAATAGGGAAGGATTTCCCTTTACCAAAAATCGTGCGGGCTCACAAGGACGCCCAACTTCCCAATGCCGCCCAAGTTGCACCGGTCCCACCATTTGCGCCTAACTTCCCAATGCCGCCCAAGTTGCACCGATCCCATCAAGTCACGCCAGCTAGCACGCTCCCTTCCCACCTTGCGCCGGTCCCATGCAAAACGCTCGCTTTTTCTAACTCACGCCAACTTCCCAATGATCGCCCAAGTCCCACCAAAGCAAGCACGCACACTTCCCTACCTTGCGCTCGGTCCCAAGCCCTAGCACGCTCGGCCCTAACTCACGTCAACTTCTCAATGCCGCCTAGCCTTCCTGTCTCTCACGACGCTAACTTCCCAATTGTGTGACCTCCCGATTTATGCAAATCGCGGAGGCAAGGATTCCAAATCCTATTTATAAAAAGGTCGAAAGCCTCCTCAATTCTCTTTACGTTTTTGTCGATAGTTTGTCACCATCTTATGCTTACCTCGCAACAAAGCTCCCTGCTCCGAGCTAGCGGGGGACTTAATGTTGATGGTGGTTTTTAGACAAAGGGTAAAATCGTAAAACCCCAAATAACCTAATGTCACCTGACACATTTATTAGAACATTTAATGCATGTAGTCAATAATTAATAGGGGTATTTTTTCAAATTAGGGTTACAACGAACAAAACCCTAATTCACCTCCGTGCCAATGGCAAATCATGCCCGCCACACCTAGCCTCCGAGCTAGCCGCATTTCTATGCCAATGGCAAATCATGCAGCCCATACCAAACGCGTCAAAGCATGCCGACCATGCTAGCCGCACCTCCGTGCCAATGGCAAATCATGCCACCACACCTAGCCCAAGCTAGCCGCATTTCTATGCCAATGGAAAATCATGCCATACCAAACGGCCAAGCATGCCAACCATGCTAGCCGCACCTCCGTGCCAATGGCAAATCATGCCCGACCACACCTAGCCCAAGCTAGCCGCATTTCTATGCCAATGGCAAATCATGCCGGCATACCAAACGCACCGAAGCATGCCAACCATGCTAGCCGCACCTCCGTGCCAATGGCAAATCATGCCGCCCACACCTAGCCCAAGCTAGCCGCATCTCTATGCCAATGGCAAATCATGCCAGCCATACCAAACGCGCCGAAGCATGCCAACCATGCTAGCCGCACCTCCGTGCCAATGGCAAATCATGCCGACCACACCTAGCCCAACTAGCCGCATTTTTATGCCAATGTCAAATCATGCCAGTGCCATGCCAAACAAGCATGCCAACCATGCTAGTCGCACCCGTACAATGGTAAATCATGCCACCCACACTTAACTCGAGCTAGCCACGCCACTTGGCCCTAGCTACACCGGGGTCACGCCACGCCAAGCCAAACACCCTTACCTTGGCCCTAGTCACGCCACGCCAAACACCCTTACAAAGTCACCACGCCAAGCTAAACACCCTTACCTTGGGCCCTAGCCGCGCCATGCCAAAGTAGCGCCGCACCTAGACTTGCAAACCATGCAACCTAGGCCAAATTGGCCACGCATGCCATTGGCACATGCCAACATGCTCATTTGGTAGCTTTTCCTACCAAGGCGCGCCAGATTGGCCACGCATGCCATTGGCACATGCCAACATGCTCATTGGTAGCTTTTCCTACCAAGGCGCGACCCAAATTGGCCACGCATGCCATTGGCACATGCCAACACGCTCATTGGTAGCTTTTCCACAAGGCGCGACCCAAATTGGCCACGCATGCCATTGGCACATGCCAACACGCTCACCGGTAGCTTTTCCTACCAGGCGCGACCCAAATTGGCCACGCATGCCATTGGCACATGCCAACACGCTCGCTGGTAGCTTATCCTACCAAGGCGCGACCCAAATTGGCCACGCATGCCATTGGCACATGCCAACACGCTCGGTAGCTTTTCCTACCAAGGCGCGACCCAAATTGGCCGCGCATGCCATTGGCACATGCCAACATGCTCATGGGTAGCTTTTCCTACCAAGGCACGACCCCAAATTGGCCACGCATGCCATTGGCACATGCCAACATGCGCCACCTGGGTAGCCTTTCTTACCAAACCACGCCCTAATGGCCGAGCATGCCAACATGCTCATTTGGTAGCCTTTCTTGCCAAACCACGGCCCTAATGGCCGAGCATGCCATTGGCACATGCCAAGATGCGTCCTTTGGTAGCCTTTCTTACCAAACCGGACCCTAATGACCGAGCATGCCATTGGCACATGCCAACATGCTCGGTTGGTAGCCTTTCTTGCCAAACCACGGCCCTAATGGCCAACATGCCATGGCACATGACAAGATGCGCCACGGTAGCCTTTCTTACCCAAAACCACTACTAATGGCCGAGCATGCCATCGCACATGCCACATCATTGGTAGCATTTCTTGCCGCTAATGGCCGAGCATGCAATCGCACATGCCAACACGCTCGTGGTAGCTTTTCTCACTGTGGCGTGGCCCTAATGGCTACATGCATGCCGATCGGCACATGCCAACATGCGTCATCGTAGCTTTTTACCGTGCCGTGACACATGCCAATGCCTATTGGCCACGCATGCCATTGGCACATGCCAACACGCTCGTTGGTAGCTTTTATTACCTAGCCGTGGCCCTAATACACGCTGGTAGTCACTTACACTCAACGTACAACCTACCACCAAGGCATTCCACACATGCCATTGGCACATGCCACACACGCCACTAGCAGCTATGGCATTGCCACTTGCGTTCGAGGTGCAACTCGCAACAAAGGCATTCCGCACATGCCATTGGCACATTCCACATGTGCCCCTAGCAGCACCACTTGCACTCAAGATGCAACCAACACTCGAGACATCAACACAACTGGGGATGCTTTCCGTGGTCTTGGTTTGGCGGTCACAAAGATGCGGCGTACACTACGCTCACATTAAGAAAGCGTGAATAGGAATAAAGCGGTCAAATAAAAGAGGAAATAATGGTGAAAACGTTTTCACCCATTAACACCATGCGGTTACCACCTCCTCCCATTATTTCACCCTTTACTCTCTTCCTTCATGAGGCCAGGGTACGTTTCAATCTCGACTTGTATAAATAGGTCTTACCTATTTCCACCGACAACAAGTCTTGGTCAGAGAAAATACTACACTCTCGTAAAAGGCAACTTTGCAAGCTCTCAAAAAGCTTTCATCTCTTGCAAGCTTCGAAGCTTTTACTTTCCGATAAAAGTCGAGACACTACTCTCCCACTATTCTCGGTCTCAACAACTTTCTTTGCTTCCCTCCCCAAATCAACCCTTCTCCTCCACTTTGTGACCGAAGGCAAGTCCTCAACGGCCATTTCTTGGTTTAGGCCGGACTTGTACTGCATTGATCTCTCGAATCTATAAAGTGCTCACGTGCAGCACATTTGTTTAGGGTTTGAACCAGTTTCACACTCACCTACCGAATTTACCGGAAATCGCGTAAACGATTTTTACCCATAAACAACGGGTATTTATGTTTCGAATCGTTCTAACGAATCTATCCTCAAGGATTCTGAGGAAAACCTATGTATGAAGTCACTTGAATGTGATAATCTTTATCAAAAGTACATTTTGTTGGAAGAGAAACTTGCGTAGCGAAGAAAGGATTAACTCTCAAGAAACAAGTTTTGATGACGGAGAAAGCGCTTATCTCACTCGAGAAAAACGCCGAGGCTGATTTAGTTGTTTCTCTTGATAAAATCAAGGTGTTGGAAGATGACTTGAAAAAGTTCAATACTAGTTCAAACAAATTAACCACTATGCTAGGAGCAAGTAAAAATCATCGTGATACACAGGATTGGGCTATAAGGGAATAGGTGCTCCAAGTATTAGCAAAGAGGTAAAATTTGTCAAGGCTAGTGATTCTTCTCAACAAAAGGTTTCCAGTGATGGCAAAAGTGAAATACCTTCACCGGAAAAGTTCGAAAGAGCAAAGTATATCAACCTCCAAAGTCAACACACACGGATCGAAGTAAGAACATTCCTTATGTTTGCCACTATTACGGAAATATAGGTCACCTGGAAAGGAGATGCCGTTTCCGTATAAGGAATAAGAAACTTCATGATGTTATTGTTTGGGCATCACAAGAAGTTGTGAAACCAAGATCATATGTCAAGACTAATCCCGTTAACATTACAGGTTATAACTGTCCAACCTTTAGGTAAAGGAATCGATTATACGATAATACTAGTTTTTCCTATAAACGTCATACGAATCCTTTTCGCAATCGTAATGTTATCAAAAGGATAACTTCGTAAAGACAAAGACAAGATCCAATGCTCCCAATTGGAGAAAGACTAACTTGCAAAAGAATAGTCAATCCAATTCTCTTCCGAGAATTCTAGAAGAGAGTAACGGGAAGAAGGTTCTGGTTGTTCCTAAACGCATTCGGGTACCAAAAGAAAGCCAATGATGTTTTGAGTGTAAAAAGGAATGATCTTCCAGAAAATTCCATGACTATGGAGAAGGCAGTATCCATGATGTTGGAACTTAACAAGTTTTTTAGAAAAATGGAATTGGATGTGAAAGGTTGTAAAAGCGACCTCTTTCATGATAATCCAAAGGTCACTTGTGGTGATCAAGACATTGTTCACCCCAACACAACTTGATTGTATTTTAAGTGCATCCTCAACAAGAAATGCCCTGCTATGTATGCGGTGAGGGAAGCACGAGAATGGGGGCACACAAATTATGTTCGGTAAGGCTGTAGAATTCGACCTAAAAAGGTATGTCTATACACCTGAGAAAGATTTGTGTTTTTATAATGATCCATGTACCTTGATTATTGTTCATTTCTACCTAACTTGATCTGTGTTTAAGGTTCTTAAACGTTTAGGTTTGAAAATAGTAGTTTGGGATGTTTGGACTTCATGGTACACCTACGTGGTATGCATAACATCATTTAAAATCAAAATTCAGGGGTTTAAGTAGGCATACCCATTTGCATACTTCCCCAGGTCATGAAAATTTGTTTGCAAACTGGTATGCATACTTAACGTCGAAATTCGGTAAACTTGTTTTGGCCGTAATTTCTTCGTACGAACTCGGATGACCTCATTATTTTTGCATTCTCTTCCTATTTGAATTTTCTTCAAAATAGAGATGATAATTCCTGAATTTAAATGAGTTAAGAATGGTCCTTGTCCTGTCTCTTGTTTTTGAGTATTTTTGCTCAGTTTCGTCGCACTTGTTCCATTTCTCTTGGACTTGGGCACTTGGATTCTTGGAGTACCTCTCTTATAAGCTCTTTTGTAGCTTTACAAGAATGTTGTTGGTGAATCACAAAGAAGGAAGTTCAAGAATGGGCAGTAGCACACATTTCTATGGGATTCTTGAATGTTCACAACCATCTTATGTGAAATATGGTCCATGGTCGTTAATGACTTTGTATGTTTTTCCTTGTTAAGAAAATCTTTTTATATGACTTTGGTAGCTACTCTTGGTGTAATTCCGTGCGAAAAAAGATTGATTCTACCTCCTAAGGACAAAGGTTAATTTTTGCAGTATTAATCTTTATGGTTTTATATATTGCAATTTGTTATGGGATATCTGCGTTTGCGTCCGCAAACTATATTTTTCCCATATATGGTCAAAAGTTAAGTCTTTCATATGTCTATATGTATGTATCGATAAACGAATGAATTAACTTTTGACATTATAAAAGTTTTTAAGCCTATTATATTCATTATGCAAATATTGATGGAAGATAGGATGAACTTTTGTTTACGAGGATTATGTCTATTATATGTCATTGTGAAAATAGCGATGGAAAATAAAATGAATCCTTGTCTATTCCGCAGTATTGATCTTCCCTGATCCATATTTTTATGTATATACTGTGTGGCTCTATAAGTTCTCTTATGTTGAGCATTTCCGATTAAATTAATCATGGGTTTTCTTGTGGTTAATTTGATTGAGTATTTTTGGATGCAAATCCATATTCGTATGTGATTTGTTATGTCCAAAGAAATCCTTCTTTTCTTGTGAAAGTACTTGTTGTTCTTTCGGGAATGACATTTTATGGGGGAGAGTTCTTAATTGAACTTGTGCTTAATTGCCAAATCTTTGTGGGGAGTGCGGCTGTGGAATACTATAGGGGTTATATTGTATCTTTATAAACTCCTTGATGAAAGCATTTAGCTTTGGCTATATATTGCATCTAAAAAGTTTATATGTGCTTACTTTTGGTCATGAAATGTCTCTATGGAAATTTCATTAGGATCCCACTAGTTTTCGTACCTTTGCCAATTTTATTGACAAAAAGGTGGAGAATTAATGTGTAGTTCACAGTACAAATACATATGGTTTTCGGATCATTATGCAAGGGGGAGTGGTTTCCATATGTGAGATGAAATATTGACTAAGGGGGAGTGATACATATCACCATATTATTATTGTCGAAGTTGTGATACAATTGAACTTTGATGCTGTATAATAATACTATGACACTGTGTAACAATGATTGAGAATTCTTGTTTTCTCATTGTTCTGGCTACGGATTTTCAACAACGATGATACTAAAATTACAACCTTTGGGGATCATTGGAGTAACTTGAAGTGACAAAGATTTCGAGTAATGTTGAAGAACCAAGAAGATCAGGCATGTGGAAGAGAAGATACAAAAGTTTATATCTATTTTTGTATTCCATATGTATTGATAGTTTTGTCACTAAAAATGACAAAGGGGGAGATCGTTAGAGCACTGCTCGGTTGAACTCGCATGTGTTGCTATCTTAAGCATGTTTGTCAATGTTAGTGATCAAAAACTATAAGTCTTGATTTCTAGTCTAGTTATGACTAAGTCTCGGACTAAGATAGAAAGTGTAGTTGAGCTCTAGACTCCATGGCGATCATCATAATTAGACGAATAACTACTCAAGAAACTGGTGGAACTTCATCGACTAAAAGGTATGTGGAGACTTGAACTTATCTATCACTCAAAAGTCTATCTACTCTATCTCCTATCTTGAGACAAAAGTCTTATTGCTATATAGACTATGATTATACACATTTGCTATTTCGAAATGAGTTTATCTCGCATATCTATTTCTCGAAATATGTGTTGGTTAGCTTTAAACTTTGGCCAAGTTCATCTTTACTAGTGACGAAATTCATGTTAATTAAGTTTCAATTACTTGAAAATTGCTTTGACCAAAAATGGTTTGTGAATAACAACTATATAATGTCCCCTAAGAATGTTTCAATGATTAAAATGAGAGTTTAGAATGTATAACCATTGTTGGATATAAACATTGTGTGATAACTCATACATGTATAAGTCCTTATTCCTTGAACCAAAGTATGCGTACTTTCTTTGATCAGAAAACAGGAACTAAAGTCCGCGTACAAAGACGCGCACCATCGGAAGTTCGTGTCCCGTGAAAATCACTTTGGAGTTTGTGAATTGAAAACAAACTTATTCCGGGTACTTAAGTCCGTGTACCAGTCAACATACTTAGGTTGGTTATTTTCTAAAAACGATTATTCATGAATTAAACTTATATAAACTAAGGAATGCATATTTGCAAACCGTGGCTATAAAGTTCATGAATCGATTTGAGTGAATCAAATCGTTTTTGCTTCGATTGTGTCTTGTATACTTCTATAAGATCTAAGCAATTGAACAACTCTCTAACTAGTTCATTTGAGTCATTTGAACTAGTTATGGTAAAGAAGAATATGGTTGATATGAAAGTGCTCATATGGCTAACATTTTGGTTAACTATTGTTGAACCAACTAAATGTACATGTTTGGGTAAGGTTACACAAACCTTAAACGTGCATTTAATTTTGTGTAACAAGCTAAGTTTCGATCTAACGGTTGAAAGACATTATCTTGAATCTAATCAGGTTTTCATCTAACGGTGAATATTGAATGCTTTGTTACCAAGGTAACTTAGATTGCAAACCTGATTTGAAAGGCTATATAAAAGGAGAACTGCGCAACCTGGGAAACCTAATCCCCACACCTCCTATGTGATACTAGTTGCATAAGCTAGAGTCGATTCTCCTATAACCTTAGGTTTCTACCGAGACCCTGTAGGTTAACTACTTGAAGACTTCATTGGGATTGTGAAGCCAGACCCAACTAATTTTTTTATAGTTGTGTGATCTGATCTTGTTGTTTCTATCGTACTAAGTACAATCGTAAGATTGACTTGAGATTGATTTCTCCGACAGTAAGATTAAAAGAAGTCACAAACATCTTCGTCTCATCGTTTGTGATTCCACAATATCTTCTTTCACTTGTCGATTAAGATTATTGTGAGGTGATTGATAATACTAGGTCTGTTTCTTGGGAATATAAGTCGGGTTATCAATTGGTTCTATTCACCTTGATTTATCAAAAGACGGAACAAAACTCGTAGGTATTTCTACGGAGACAGATTTATCTATTACCGTAGACTTTTTGTGTGATACAGATTTGTTTATTAAAGTCTTGACTTTGGGTCGCAGCAACTCTTAGTTGTGGGTGAGATCAACTAAGGAATCAAGTACGTAGTATCCTGCTGGGATCGAGACGTAAGGAGAAATCGTACCTTGGATCAATGTGAAATTGATTGGGGTTCAACTACGATCACATGAAGTTAGTTTGTAGTAGGTTAATGTCTGTAGCGGCTTATTACAGTGTGTGTTCAATATGGACTAGGTCCCGGGGTTTTTCTGCATTTCTGGTTTCCTCGTTAACAAAACTTCTTGTGTCTGTGTTATTTTTTTTTTCGCATTATATTTGGTTATATAATTGAAATATCACATCTTGTGCGTTTGATGTAGTTTTAATTGTGGTAAGTAAAGATTCGTTTCTCGGACTTTTTGTAGAGATTTGGTTTTAAGACTAACTAAGAAAAGTACAAAAGAAAAAATTGCTAAGATGATTAATGGGAGAATAACTTAGGGTTTCGGATTCCACCAAATCAATAATCTAAAATCATCATTCCTCTCTAAAAAAAATTCGTGATATAACTCAAGACAGTTTTGAACCCAATCGCATGTCTCAGAAAATATTATAGTTAAAATAAATAACAACGTATGCTGTAAACCAAAACGGTATAATCTCCTTCGCTTATAAAAGATTGATAGCTAAACTACCCAAGACAATTATTATGAAGATAAATAAGAAGAGAGATTAATTAAAACATTTAAGCTCAAAAAGAATATTTATTCAAAGAGTACTAGAATTTCTTACACAACTTATTGGCTTCCTCCTTAGCCCCAATAAAGAGAGCTAGCTTTCCATTACAAAAATGAAACCAAAACAATGTAAAAACAATGGTGTCGGCTCTTGGCCCTTGCGGAACTCCCTCTGACCTGAAGCAACACCGTATATATAGCATTCAAATAGATTCACCTTCCTTTTATATTTCATCACCACATCATCGCCCAATATAAATGTGCCATATGTCATGAAAAATATAGAACCACCAATGAAAGTGTGCCGTGTGTCATATGCTGATCTCACATTGAAAGTTATCCACTGAATCTTCATTTTCCATAAATGAAACAAAGACAATATATTAAGTTCCCTTAAAATCATGAGATTCTCATGCATGTGCTCCATCCCCCTTTTTTTTTACTCGGTCAATAAAATATTAAAAAACGAAAAAACTGTACAGGGAATAAGTCCTACTAGTGCCTAGCCGTGAGGCCAACACTAGCCAGAGACTTATTTAAAACGAAAGTAAACTTCGCTTTTTCAGCCACTCATAAATCTTAGTGGACACCCGCCTACCTCATAGAACTCAAAATATCCTCTCGCCAACAAACATGCTTGTTTGCGTAGTCATCACCAAAATTGACCTCTCTATAACTATGGACATATCTAATATTATCATAAAATGATCTTGCCATTCTCCACTTCTCGCATGAGTTGCCACTGAGAATCGCCTCAACTGAAAGCTTGTATGCAGCCTCATTGAATCCGAACGAACACACAAGCTGCTTGATATTCCATCTTCTAGCACACATAGCTCCATAAATAATAGCACAAACCAAGATAGAAGTTTGTTTGCCAACCTGTGCCAACCATAAGGTCGCCTAAAATTTCCGCATTCGAGCCACTAAAAGTAACGCCACAACTAACCGGCCAGGATTGCCAAGGGAAGCGCCATCACAACAAATCATAATTTCAATTCGAATCAGAGGCCACCAAGCTAGCTCCAAGGAGAGAAACCAGAAGCTAGCCCTGCGCCACCTTAAAATAGTTCAAAATCCGCAAGTCATCCTCCCTATTGTACATGTAACCCCTCATGCGAATCGAGTTATCATGGATTAATTGATAAACTCTGCCTTTAAAGCCAAGCCAATGCACCTTCGCCTCCTCAAAATAAATCTTATTCCTCGCTTCCATAATTCCGTGGCAATTGCTAGATGCGTAACAAGCCACAAGTCCTTAATCATCCTACTTCTTCCCTTTGCAACCTTGTAAGACGCAACCAAGTCCTCCACCGGCTGCAAATTAAAAATGCCCGATGCCCAGCCCAAATACGCCTTGCAAACCTACACGCCAAGTTAAATGGCGCATAGATTCACCATCCTTAAAGCAAATCCGACACAGTAGGCATAGACCTACCAGTTTTCTTAATAACATTATCATCGTGAGTACAACACCTGGTTTGTCTAAATCTTCCAAAGATGATTGCACACTCAAAGTTGGATGCACAACACTTCTAGTAAACAAAACAAAGATATGGATCTACATTCCTGCGCACTCTAATAGCCTCTTGGTCGATTTGACCGAGAAAACTCCTTTCTTATCAAGATCCCAAATTTTGTAATCTTCCCCCACCTATTATGGGCAAATTATCCATATCAATATTACAATGAATCATCAAATCTCTAGTAGCATTAGGAATAGACCAAACACCATCCACAATAATATCACTTACCTTCGTTTTGAAATCATTGCCTTTGGAAGAAATTCCAAGTCTCCCTTGAATCGAAAAATCACCACACCAATTATCAAAGAATAAGGAAGTATTATCTCCATTACCTATAATTGAACGAGTATCTTCTGGCCGCATATATTTGTAAACCAAGCGCACCCACTGGGAAAACCGAAGAGCCCAACTTATAATCAATTAAGTTGCCATTGATTTTAAAATACTTTGCACGCAAGAATCTAGCCCAAACTTTGTTCGAAACGAATAGAAATCCATAACTTCATGATCATAGCCCTATTAACGCCATTCAACTTCTTTCAAACCCAAACCACCTCACGCTTTGACAAACATGATATCATAATTAACCGTAAAGTACTTGGCGCTTTTCAAAGACGCTGCACAAAGAAAATTTCTAATGGCCTCTCAACTCGTTTAATCATATTGCATGGCCATTTATAGATAGCCATGGAGTGCAAAACATAGCTCGAAATAACAGACTTAATCAAAACCAGTCTAGCTTGAAAAGATAAAAGTTTACCCTTCCACCCGGCCAACTTATCCATAATCTTCTCCACTACTTGACGAACGTGAGCATGCCTAACAATGCCCGGCTTCAGCTGAACACCCAAGTATTTATCCGGGAAAACAGCCCTCTCCATTCCCAAGTATTTATCCGGCAATTGCATGTGCTCCATCCCCCATTTGACGTTTACTGGCCTCGAACATTTCTTGTTGCATTCTCTTTTAATATCTTACCAAATCAAAACTTCATAAATAAGTAAAGAATTGATTCTTTTGTCTTTTGTGATAATTAAAGGAATAAGATAATATTTTCCCTTTCAAGAACAAGATCTTATTTGCAATGAATAATGGTGATCATATGTGCAAGTAATCCGACCACATATATGCTTGTTCCCATCACGCGAAAGTTAAGTAGCGGCACATGCTCATTCTTTCTCGTATAGACATGGTCTACTCCAAGGCCCATAATAGCAGCCTGCTTTCTTGATGCCTGATCCATTGAGCCCATTTCCTTCAAAGTCCATACTTTCTGCTTACAGATCCAGTTTTCGTCGTTTTCTCACCAGAACTCTTTTTATTCTTTTACCTAGAAAAACACAATAGATACTAAAATTAGTACAAAAATAGGCAATACCAATATATATTTTCGAGGCTAATAAAAGCACAAAAATGTGCCAATCAGCGTTGAATCGACCAATTGGGAAATCCAACATTTGGTTGTATGAAGATTCTCCGCAGCTATACTAGTACGCGTACCTTAAATTCCATCAGAAATTTTCGGAACTAAGGTACGCGTACCTTGCCGTCTTCGGTATTCAATAAAAGCTTGTTTTGGCCACAACTTCTTCATTCGAACTCAGAATGACCTCATTCTTTTTGAATTCTTTTCCTATTTCAATTCTCTTCAAGATGATGATGAGAAATTCTTAATTTGAATGAGCTAAGATCGTTCTTTGGCCCTTCTCTTGATTTTGAGCATTCTGCTCCTTTTCGTTGCACTTCTTCCACTTCTTTTGGACTTGGGCACTTGGATTCTTGGAATACTTCTCTTAATAGCTCTTTTCAGCACTTTGTAGCTCCTTTGTGGATGATTCAACTAATAGAGGCAAATAAGAGAAAACAAGAGTAATAATACGAAAATATGCAAGAATAGCTAAAACAAGTATGGAATGGACACTAAAATCATATGAATTATGCACTTATCAGATTATGCCCAAAAACAATAAGTTTGACATTACATTTTAAATTTATCTAACAGTTCACTTTAAACATGCTACGTGAGATATGGTCAAATATATTATTTGTAATTTATACAGTGAGAGATATAATATATTGATGACATTTATTTGTTCGTAATCTATGTGAATTTAATTCATTGTTTAGATTATAACTTGCTATGATAAATAAATATGTATTATGATGAATCTCAATCATAGAAGTGGAGACTTCTAAATCTAGCAGGTTGACATAATTGGATTATATTGAACCGGTCGGTTAGTTTTGTTCATTGTATATCAGCTATTGAATGGATCTAAGCTACTACTTTACGTAAGTTCTTAAACCTGAGGATATGTATATACCTTACGTGTATTTCCGGGTATTTTGTCTTACCAAGCAGTGAGGTCATTAATTTGGATCCAATATCTGGGTAAGATGGATAATTGTGAGTGCGCAGTAAGAATATATATGTTCAATATGGTATCCGCCTCGGATGTGTATTCCCTTGGATTATTGTGCGGGAATTATTATTCTAGACTGGCCAGTGGTCATTTAAATTGTTTAAGTGATTATTAGAATAATAATATGAAAAGCGCACCAAGGACCAAAATATAAATTCTGTATAGGAGTTGATATGTAAGTGTTACACGCCTATGAGAATTTATGAATAAATGGGTATTAGCGGAGGAACTTACTATAAAAAAGTAGAGGAAGGGTTTTGAGACGGACCGGAAAATTACGCCTTGGTGCGTTGCCCCGCAGGAAGTAATCTCCCGATGCGCCATGATGAAGCTACGATCCGGCTTTTAAAGCCAGGCAAATGCACGTTCATTCGCCCTTGCAAGCATGCACATGGAGCATGATGCGCCTAACTTAGCTTCCACACTGCTCCAACTTACCCTTGTTCCACAAAAGGGTTTATTAAGAAAGCAAAAACTTGTTTAATACGGCAAAAACGGCCTTTTGAGGCCATAAACGATGGAATTTGGCTAAATTTCAGTGACCATGTGGATCTATATGTCTTGATCTTTGGGCCGATTCCCATCAAAATGGACTCCTCTTGTGCTAAATTACGACACTTTCGGTTTTTCGCCTCCAGATAGGCTATAGCTTTTCTTTGTAGCTTGATAGGAGGTATGAGCATCCACTTGCGGCATGCAACTAAGCCTCATCAGTATGACCACAATCATCTCCGGCGTCGAGCTACCGAGCTTAGATGATATGAGGGCGAGAATGTCGCAATCATCTCCGAATTAGATGATATGAGCGACATAGTGCTGGACCGGCAATGCTCGCAACTCATGCGGCCGCCTATGTACCCTTCCCTACTATAAAGGGATCAAGCACGGACCGTAGTTCATCACGAAGGGACAAGCAACTTATTCCAACTCGTTTGTTAGGCCGTGACTAAGCACAATGGAAATGGCCTAGTCCGTATAGGTTGATTCATTCGGAATCCATCCAAGTGATGCATGTTTGGTACACAATATGGCATAATGATGCCTAAGCATCAAATGCCATCTTCACAGGTTATGCAACTATAAATGAGCCTTAGGCATCATTTATACTCTTAAACTAAGCTATGGAAGCTTTACTTGGTGCATAGTCCGCATATGCACCATCAACCAACTACCCTCCCTATATATGTCTTAATGGAATTTCTACGAGTATGAAAAGGGGACCAAAATCTTTGATCAACTCCCGTTTACTATTCATGGCCGTTGCCATGTATATTCCTGATATCCGGCCATGTTGGTCGATATCGCCAACCCGATGTCCAGCCATGTTGGCTGCCCTCTCGCCAACCCGATGTCCGGACATGTTGGCTGGGTCCATCGCCAACCTGGGATGTCCCGGCCATGTTGGCCGTCCATCTGCCAACCTGATTTCCGGCCATGTTGGC
This sequence comes from Papaver armeniacum, assembly GCA_023531295.1. Lineage (NCBI taxonomy): Eukaryota > Viridiplantae > Streptophyta > Magnoliopsida > Ranunculales > Papaveraceae > Papaver > Papaver armeniacum. The sequence continues at coordinate 26,992 of JAJJWW010006817.1, forward strand.
CGACATGTCAACCCGATGTCCGTCCATGTTGGCCGTACAGATCAACACATTGGCCAAGGGCCAATGTTCCTTTTTCCTACGCAACGGAAGCTTTGGATGAAGCTTCATCTCAAGCCATGACGCATCTTTTAGCACGCGCCATGCTAAAAACACGGGGTGTTACATTATCACACCCTTCAAAGAATTTTGTCCCCGAAATTCAAAACCAAAACTATTGTGGACAATCTCTTCAAGTTGGATTTCCTGAGCAAAAGTCCCATACCGATGATGCCGTAAATCACGGTTTCTTCAAGTTGTCTTGAACAACAATTTAGACCTTCCGAGCACATGTCCCATACCACCCGCCCAGGAATCCAAAAGTGCCCACAACAATACCATGAATCGCAATTGGCCAGTGCCAAGAGGATATCCTGACTGTGCATCCCGAATGCGCATCCCATACTACGCACTCAAGTCCCTAATGTTCACAAGGTTGGAAGATGTCATTGAAATGACAAAGCAAAACCTAACGCAACACCGTGAGGACTAACTCTAATGCAAGGCAGTTGGATGCAAGCCACCGTCCCCGACGGATTTACCCTTGCCACTGTAGCTGGGATGCTAGCCGGGCCCGACAACGCACACCCTTGGCCAGTGTCAACATGTGGGGATGATCAGGCCCATTGTCTACCCACCGTCCTGCACGGCCTTCCGATGATCGAAGTGGGTGCCATAGAGGCCTGGCAAACTCACGATTTATACAAGCTCAACTCGATTTACAAAGTAACTGGCCCAGCAGTTACAAACTCTTTCCCACGCAGAAGTTGTCCCACTCTCCAACTTTAAGTTTTCCGTTAAGGGAAATACTTGTGGACAAGTCCACTCCGCACATTCCAAGAGTTATCTCGGAACTTGCTCTGATACCATCTGTGATGGACCGGAAAATTACGCCTTTGGCGCGTTGCCCCGCAGGCAGTAATCTCCCCGATGCGCCATGATGAAGCTACGATCCAAACCTTTGAAGCTAGGAAAATGCACGTTCATTCGCCCTTGCAAGCATGCTCATGGAGCATGATGCAGCCTAACTTAGCTTCCATACTGTTCCAACTTACCCTTGTTCCACAAAAGGGTTTATTAAGAAAGCAAAACTTGCTTAATACGGCAAAAACGACCTTTTGAGGCCCTAAACGATGGAATTTGGCTAAATTCTGGTGACCATGTGGATCTATATGTCTTGATCTTTGGGACATTTCCCATCAAAATGGACTCCTCTTGTGCTAAATTACGACACTCGGGTTTTTCTCCTCCAGATAGGCTATAACTTTCTCTTTGTAGCTTGATAGGAAGTATGAGCATCCACTTGCCGGCATGCAACTAAGCCTCATCAAGTATGGCCACAATCATCTCCCGGCGTTGAAATACCGAGCTTAGATGATATTAAATGTAATGTCGCAATCATCTCCGAATTAGATGATATGAGCGACATAGTGCTGGACCGGCAATGTTGCAACTCATTGCGGCTGCCTATGTACCCTTCCCTACTCTAAAGGGATCAAGCACATACCGTAGTTCATCACAAAGGGACAAGCAACTTATTCCAACTCGTTTGTTAGGCCGTGGCCAAGCAATAATGGAAATGGCCTAGTCCGTATAGGCCGTTCCGTCGGAATGCATCCAAGTGATGCATGTTTGGTCCGCAATATGGCATAATTATGCCGAAGCATCAAATGCCGTCTTCACGAGGCTAAACAACTATAAATGAGCCTTAGGCATCATTTATACTCTTCCGGCTAAGTTATGAAGCTTACTTGGTGCATAGTCCGCATATGCACCATCAACCAACTACCCTCCCTATATATGTCTTAATGGAATTCTCACGAGTATGAAAAGGGGGCCAAAATCTTTCATCAACTCCCTGTTTACTATTCATGGCCGTTGCCATGTATTTTCCCGATATCCGCCATGTTGGCCGTACTCGCTAATCCGATGTCCGGCCATGTTGGTCGTCCACTGCCAACCCAATGTCCGCCATGTTGGCCATCCTCGCCAACCCGATGTCGTGGGCCATGTTGGCCGTGAGACACTTCCAACCCGATGTCCCGGCCATGTTGGCCGTCCACTTCCAACCCGATATCCGGCCATGTTGGTTGTCCTCTGCCAACCCGATGTCCGGCCATCTTGGCCGTACACTTCCAACCCGATGTCTAGCCATGTTGGTCGTACACTGTCAACACATTGGCCAAGGGCCAATGTTCCTTTTTCCTACGCCACGGAAGCTTTGGATGAAGCTTCATCTCAGGCCATGGCGCTTCTTTTAGTATGCGCCATGCTAAAAACACGGGGGTGTTACAGTTTTACTTTTATTAAAACATACAATTTTAGAGTGTTTGTCAATTACAAGTCTTTGGTGGAATGACTTGTAATTTCTTAATCGTATTTGGAATTGTGTGAGACACATAGAATCCTATAGGTTAAGAAAAGCTAAAATTGTTTGTAGCCCAAGAGACTTAATTATATTTGGAAAAGGTATTTGAAAACAAGAAGGATAGGTCCTAATATGAAAACTATATAAGGGGAGCAAGCTATCAAAGCTAGACACACCGAAAGCTAAGAGAAACTAAGCCTTCTTGTTTTCCCATCCTTATACAATTAAGCACTAGAAAGCCAGAAAACAAAACCGTGTCTTCTTTTTCACGGAGACAAAACCAATGTTTTATTTTTTCTATTCTAGACCAAAAGCTACAGGAACTTCCTTCGTTTTTTCTTTGAAGTTAGTGTTGGTGGTGAAAGAAAAAAAAATCAAAAGGAGTTTGATTTGATTCAAGTTAGTGAGAATGTGGTGTTGATAAACAAAAGAAGTGGTTTTGGCGTTTAGAAACAAAGCTACATCATATCTTCTTCTTCCTTCTCGTCACGGCATAAAACGGTGGTGATTATAGATAAAGCTTAAGGTGGAATTTGATGTTCTTCTTGGAGCTTTGGATTAGCGAGCTAAGGTGCACAAATCTTTAATCCCCGATGCTATTATTAACATCTATGAACAAAGTTGGGTTTTGATTTGAAATTTTTTAAAACTCTATTTCCACTGTGTTTTTTGATCGATTCCTAACAGTTTCTAAGAAGATATGTGATACTTATAAAGAAATAGGTAAAATCTTGTCTTGGATGTTGTAAATACTTGTTGTCCACGCATGTACAACGTCGTAAACAAATTTAAATTATCAACATTCTCTGTGGGTGACCATCCGGGAAGTTTCCGCTGGATTACCATAGCGATGTCCGTTGAAAACCCCACACTATCCGATTACCGAAGTGGTTAAGTGGGGAACAATGTCGGTGGAGGGACGGGTCATTACAAGATATGTGATAGTTATAAAGAAATAGGTAAAAAGAAAACAAGTCTGGTATTGGATGTTGTAAATACTTGTTGTCCACGCATGTACAACGTCATAAAAAATTTAAATATCAACATTCTCTTTTGGTTCTCTCATCTTGAGAAACTAGGCAAGATAGATAGGTCGACTTATTTAACACCCGTCCTAGTGGTCTTTATCTTTTCTTTCGCTTTTTATCTAAGACTTGCTTAGGGTTATTAATTTTTTTCTTGAATATATCAACTAAATCCACCCAATCATCCTCAACTTCTTCGGCAACTTCATCAACTATATCCACAATAATGGCTTTGTTAACAACTTACGATGTTTTGTTCGAACGATTACATGGTGCCATCATAGAGAAGATTGTTGGTCATAAATTTTTGCTATGGATGGCTCAATTTACGCCTTATTTGCGTGGTTGCATTTAGAAAATTTATAGATGGTACTCACCGGTGTCCACCACCTATTATTAACGTAGCTCCAAATCCGTTGTTTTTATCATGGAGACGCATTTAAAAACTACTCTCGCTTGGATTATGTTTTCTCTTACTTGTCCAATTTTAGGCAAGGTTAAAGCTCAGGAAACCTCCCACTCCATCCGGACGAAACTAGATGCCTTTTTTGTATCCAAAATCATGCACATCTTATTCATCCGAATGAGTCTCTTTCATCTTTTAAGAAGGGAAGCTCACTATGTCCGATACATTCACCGGGTTAAGAATATTATCATGAAATACCCCGATATTCGAAGTGGTTGGATGAATGAAATATAGGTAATGGTTTGTCCTTTCCTATCACCTCGAGGTCTTTTCAAGACATTTGGCTCCGCAGAGTTGGTCGAAAACTCGCAGCTTAAGCGTGCTTTCAAGGGAGTAATTTAGGGATGGCCCATCCATGAAGTTTCTGCTGGATTACCGTAGCGATGCCCGTTAAAAACCTCACACTGCCGGATAACTGCAGTGGCTAAGTGGGGAAAGTATCGGTGGAGGGACGGGTCATTACAATGGTATGAGCCGACGGCGGCTTCACCTTTCGAGTGTGAGAGAGTACGGCTGAACGGATATGTCGTACTCTCTCATGAGGGCGGGTGGAACGTCTGGGAGATCCGGGGATTGAAAATATATTTTGGAGCCGAGGACGACTCCAATTTAAGGTGGTGGCATTTAATACCCGATTTCTAAGTGGTACTGATTGTAATGAAATATAGGTAATGATTAGTCCTTTCCTAACCCGAGGCCTTTTCAAATACAGCTTGGCTCCGAGTTGGCGTAAAACTCGCAGCTTAAGCATGCTCGGGTGGGAGTAATCCGTGGATGGGTGAATAACTGCCCAAGAGCAAAATTGTGACGACGAAAATTACGCCTCATGCGTTGCCCCATGGCCGCAGAACCCCCATTACGCCAAGATGAAGCTGCGATCCGGGCCTACAAAGCTAGGCAAATGCACGTTCATTCGGCCTTGCAAGCATGCTCGTGGAGCATGATGCATCTAACTTAGCTTCCACACCTTTCCAACTTACCCTTGTTCCGCAAAAGGGTTTATTAAGAAAGCAAAAACTTGCTTAATACGGCAAAAACGGCATTTTGAGGCCCTAAACGATGGAATTTGGCTAAATTCTTGTGACCATGTGGATTTATATGTCTTGATCTTTGGGTTGTTTCCCATCAAAATGGACTCCCCTTGTGCTAAATTACTACATTCGGGTTTTTCGCCTCCAGATAGGCTATAGCTTTCTCTGTAGCTTGATAGAAGTATGAGCATCCACTTGCTGGCATGCAACTAAGCCTCATCAAGTATGACCACAATCATCTCTCGAAGGCCGAGCTACCGAGCTTAGATGATATGAGGGGCCATAATGTCGCAATCAACTCCGAATTAGATGATATGAGCGACAAAGTCTTTGGACCGGCAATGTTCAGCAAACTCATCAAGGCCGCCTACGTACCCTTCCCTACTCTAAAGAGATCAAGCATAGACCGTAGTTCATCCGCGAAGGGACGAGCAACTTAAGCCAACTCGTTTTCATGGTCGTGGCCAAGCAATAATGGTAATGGCCTAGTTCGTATAGGCCGCCTGGTCAAAATGCATCCAAGTGATGCATGTTCAGTCCCGCAATATGGCATAACGATGCCTAAGCACCAAATGCCCTCTTAGCGAGGCTACGCAAATTATAAATGAGCCTTAGGCATCATTTATACTCTTCGCTAAGCTATGAAGCTTACTTGGTACATAGTCCGCATATGCACCTTCAACCAACTACCCCTCCCTATATATGTCTTAATGGAATTTCTACAAGTATGGAAAGGTGCATATTGACATGCTTGTTTCACTATTCATGGGTTATATGAATAGTCAATAACGGCCAAGATGGTGGACATTCCGCCCCCGGGCTCACATGCCTTTCACCGTCCGCCCATGTTGGCAATCCACTTCCAAGGTCATCCACCCAATCGACCTAATGCATCATTTGATGCAAGATTGGATCTTGGCTAATGTAGCTTCCAACCAATGCCATATTGGCTAAGGCCAATATGCATATGCGATGTGCCTTACTTGGCACGGATATGGCCTAGGCCGGATGCATCTCACCATGCAAAGGAAGCTTGGATGAAGCTTTATTTAAGCAATGGCGCATCTTTTAGCATGCACCATGCTAAAAACACAGGTGTTACATTATCATTACCTTCAAAGAATTTCGTGCTCAAATTCAAAACCAAAACTATAGTGGACAATCTCTTCGAGTTGGATTTCCGTTAAAAGTCCCATACAGGATGCTCGTAAATCACGGTTTTCTTTCAAGTCACATGAACAACAATTTAGACCTTCTCGAGCACATGTCCCATACCACCCGCCCGGGAATCCAAAAAGTGCCCACAACAAAACCAAGAATCGTAATTGGCCAGTGTTAAGAGGATATCTCGACAAGGTATCCTAGATAGCATCACATACTACCACCCAGAATCCCTAAGGTTCACAAGTTGAAAGATGTCATCGAAATGACAAGGCAAAACTCAACGCAACACCGTGAGGACCAATCTCTAATGCCAGTGCAGTTGGATGAAAGCTACCGCCCCCGACGGATTTACCGGGTTGCCACTCGTAAGTGGGATGCTAGTCGGGCTCGACAACGCACACCCTGGGGTGCCAACGTGTGGGGATGAGCTCGCCCCATTGTCTACCCACCGTCCCTGCACGGTCTTGGGATATCCACTGTAAGGGGGTGCCACTTAGGCCGTGCAAACTCACAAAAGACATGAACAAGCTCAACTCGATTCACAAAAGTAATTGGCATTGCAGTTACAAACTCTTTCCGTGCAAAAGTTGGCCTACTCTCCAGCTTTGTTTCCCTTTGAAGGAAAAATACTCGTTTGACGAGTCCACTCCGCATAGTCCCTAGTGTTTTCTCGGAACTTGCTCTGATACCAACTGTGACGGACCGGAAAATTTCGCCTTTGGCGCGTTGCCCCATGGGCCGTAACTCCTGTGCGCCAAGATGAAGCTACGATCCGGGCCTTTAAAGCTAGGCAAATGCACTTTCATTCGCCCTTGCAAGCATGCTCGTGGAGCATGATGCAGCTAACTTAGCTTCCACGCCGTTCCAACTTACCCTTATTCCGCAAAAGGGTTTATTAAGAAAGCAAAACTTGCTTAATACGGCAAAAACACCTTTTGAGGCCCTAAACGATGAAATTTGGCTAAATTCCGTGACCATGTGGATCTATATGTCTTGATCTTTGGGTCATTTCCCATCAAAATGGACTCCACTTGTGCTAAATTACGACACTCGGGTTTTTCGCCTCCAGATAGGCTATAGCTTTCTCTTTGTAGCTTGATAGGAAGTATGAGTATCCACTTGCTGGCATGCAACTAAGCCTCATCAAGTATGGACATAATTATCTCTGGAGTCGAGCTACCTAGCTTAGATGATATGAGGGGCTTAATCTCGCAATCATCTCCGAATTAGATGATATGAGCGACAAAGTCTTTGGACCGAAGCAATGTGCGCAACTCATTGCGGCCGCCCACGACTCCTTACCTACTCTAAAGAGATCAAGCATGTAATCGTAGTTCATCCATGAAGGACAAGCAACTTAAGCCAACTCGTTTTCATAGTCGTGGCCAAGCAATAATGGTAATGGCCTAGTCCGTATAGGCCGTTTCGTCAAAATGCATCCAAGTGATGCATGTTCGGTCCGCAATATGGCATAACGATGCCTAAGCACCAAATGCCCTCTTCGCGAGGCTACGCAACTATAAATGAGCCTTAGGCATCATTTATACTCTTTCGGCTAAGCTATGAAGCTTACTTGGTACATAGTCCGCATATGCACCTTCAACCAACTACCCCTCCCTATATATGTCTTAATGGAATTTCTACAAGTATGGAAAGGGGAGCATATTGACATGTTAGCTTCACTATTCATGGCCATTGCCATGAATTTCCTCGAATAACGGCTAAGATGGTTGTACATTCGATCCCGGCTCACATGCCAGGCCACCGTCCGCCATGTGGGCCGCCCATCGGCAACCCGATGTCCGGCCATGTTGGGCCGTCCCATCGCTAACCGATGTCCGGCCATGTTGGCCGTCCATTTCTAAGGTCATCCACCCAACTGACCTAATGCATCATTTGATGCAAGGCTAATGTAGCTTCCAACCAATGCCATATTGGCTAAGGCCAATATGCATATGCGCGTGCCTTACTTGGCACCCGGATATGGCCTAGGGCCAGATGCATCTCACCATGCAAAGGAAGCTTTGGATGAAGCTTTATTTAAGCAAATGGCGCATCTTTTAGCATGCACCATGCTAAAAACACGGGGTGTTACATTATCACACCCTTCAAAGAATTTCGTGCCTGAAATTCAAAACCAAAACTATAGTGGACAATCTCTTCGAGTTGGAGTTCGAGCAAAAAGTCCCATACCAGATGCCTGTAAATCACGGTTTTTTTCAAGTTGTCATGAACAACAATTTAGACCTTCTCGAGCACATGTCCCATACCACCTCGCCCATGAATCCAAAAAGTGCCCACAACAAAACCAAGAATCATAATTGGCCAAAGTGCCAAGAGGATATCTCGACAAGGTATCCTAGATAGCATCCCATACTACCACCCAGGAATCCCTAAGGTTCACAAGTTGAAAGATGTCATCGAAATGACCAGCAAAACTCAACGCAACACCGTGAGGACCAATCTCGAATGCCGGTGCAGCTTGGATGAAAGCCACCGTCCCCGACGGATTTACTCAAGCTGCCACTCGTAAGTGGGATGCTAGTTGGGCCTGACAACGCACACCCTTGGATAGTGCCAACGTGTGGGGATGAACAGTCCCATTGTCTACCCACCGTCCCAGACGGTCTTACGGATATCCACTCGTAAGTGGGGTGCCACTTAGGCCGTGCAAACTCACAAAGACATGAACAAGCTCAACTCAATTCACAAAAGTAATTGGCATTGCGATTACAAACTCTTTCCGTGCAAAAAGTTGGCCTACACTCCGCCTTTGTTTCCCTTTGAAGGAAAAATACTCGCTTGACGAGTCCACTCCGCATAGTCCCTAGTGTATTCTCGGAACTTGCTCGATACCAACCGTGACGGACCGGAAAATTTCGCCTTTAGCGCGTTGCCCCATGGGCCGTAACTCCGGTGCGCCAAGATGAAGCTACGATCCGGGCCTTTAAAGCTAGGCAAATGCACGTTCATTCGCCCTTGCAAGCATGCTTGTGGAGCATGATGCAGCTAATTTAGCTTCCAAGCCGTTCCAACTTACCCTTGTTCCGCAAAAGGGTTTATTAAGAAAGCAAAAACTTGCTTAATACGGCAAAAACGGCCTTTTGAGGCCCTAAATGATGGAATTTGGCTAAATTCTGGTGACCATGTGGATCTATATATCTTGATCTTTGGGCCGTTTTCCCATCAAAATGGACTCCTCTTGTGCTAAATTTGACACTCGGGTTTTTCGCCTCTAGATAGGCTATAGCTTTCTCTTTGTAGCTTGATAGGAAGTATGAGCATCCACTTGATGGCATGCAACTAAGCCTCATCAAGTATGGCCAATATCATTTCTGGCGTCGAGCTACCGAGCTTAAATGATATGAGGGGGCCAGAATGTCGCAATCATCTCCGAATTAGATGATATGAGCGACAAAGTGCTGGACCGGTAATGCTGCAACTCATTGCGTACGCCACGCACCCTTCGCTACTCTAAAGGGATCAAGCACGCACTAGTAGTTCATACACGAAGGGATAAGCAACTTAAGCCAACTCGTTTGCATGGCCGTGGCCAAGCAATAATGGTAATGGCCTAGTCCGTATAGGCCGTTGGCCAAAATGCATCCAAGTGATGCATGTTCGGGTCTGCAATATGGCATAACGATGCCTAAGCACCAAATGCCCTCTTCGCGAGGCTACGCAACTATAAATGAGCCTTAGGCATCATTTATACTCTTAAAGCTAAGCTATGAAGCTTACTTGGTACATAGTCATATGCACCTTCAACCAACTACCCCTCCTATATATGTCTTAATGGAATTTCTACAAGTACGGAAAGGGGAGCATATTGACATGCTTGCTTCACTATTCATGGTCGGATTTCCATGAATTTCTGAATAATCGGCCAAGATGGCTGTACATTCAGTCCTGGTTCACATGCCAGTTAACTGTTCGGCCATGTGGGCCGTCCACTGCCGATGTCCGGCCATGTTGGCCGTCCATCGCCCTAACCGATGTCCGGCCATGTGGCCGTCCACTTCAAGGTCATCCACCGTGACCTAATGCATCATTTGATTCAAGATTAGCTCTTGGCTAATGTAGCTTCCAACCAATGCCATATTGGCTACGGCCAATATGCATATGCGATGTGCCTTACTTGGCACCAGATGTGGCCTAGGGCCAAATGCATCTCACCATGCAAAGGAAGCTTTGGATGAAGCTTCATTTAAGCAAATGGCGCATCTTTTAGCATGCGCCATGTTAAAAACATGGGATGTTACATTATCATACCCTTCAAAGAATTTCGTGCCCGAAATTCAAAACCAAAACTATTGTGGACAATCTTTTCGAGTTGGATTTCCTGAGCAAAAGTCCCATACCAGATGCTCATAAATCACGGATTTCTTCAAGTTGTCATGAACAACAATTTAGACCTTCTGAGCACATGTCCCATACCACCTGCCCAGGAATTCAAAAAGTGCCCACAACAAAACCAAGAATCGCAATTGGCCAGTGCCAAGGAGTATCTCGACAAGGTATCCTAGATAGCATCCCATACTACCACCCAGGAATCCCTAAGGTTCACAAGTTGAAATATGTCATCGAAATGACAAGGCAAAACTCAACGCAACACGGTGAGGACCAATCTCGAATGCCAGTGCAGTTGGATGAAAGCCACCGTCCCTGACGGATTTACCGGGTTGCCACTCGTAAGTGGGATGCTAGTCGGGCCTGACAACGCACACCCTTGGCCAGTGCCAACGTGTGGGGATGAATAGTCCCATTGTCTACCCACCATCCCATACGGTCTTCCGGATATCCACTCGTAAGTGGGGTGCCACTAGGCAGTGCAAACTCACAAAGCACATGAACAAGCTCAACTCGATTCACAAAAGTAATTGGTATTGCAGTTACAAACTCTTTCCGCGCAAAAGTTGGCCTACTCTCCAACTTTATTTCCCTTTGAAGGAAAAATACTCGTTTGACGAGTCCACTCCGCATAGTCCGTAGTGTTTTCTCGGAACTTGCTCTGATACCAACATGTGAATGGATAGGAAAATTTCGCCTTTGGCGCGTTGCCCCGCGGGCCGTAACTCCCCCGGTGCGCCAAGATGAAGCTACGATCCGGGCCTTTAAAGCTAGGCAAATGCACGTTCATTCGCCCTTGCAAGCATGCTCGTGGAGCATGATGCAGCTAACTTAGCTTCCACGCAGTTCCAACTTACCCTTGTTCCGCAAAAGGGTTTATTAAGAAAGCAAAACTTGCTTAATACGACAAAAACGGCCTTTTGAGGCCCTAAACGATGGAATTTGGCTAAATTCTGGTGACCATGTGGATCTATATGTCTTGATCTTTGGGCCGTTTCCCATCAAAATGGACTCCTCTTGTGCTAAATTACGACACTCCGGTTTTTCGCCTCTAGATAGGCTATAGCTTTCTCTTTGTAGCTTGATAGGAAGTATGAGCATCCACTTGATGGCATGCAACTAAGCCTCATCAAGTATGGCCACAATCATCTCTGGCGTCGAGATACCGAGCTTAGATGATATGAGGGGCCAGAATGTCGCAATCATCTTCGAATTAGATGATATGAGCGACAAAGTGCTGGACCGGTAATGCTGCAACTCATTGCGCCTGCCTACGTACCCTTGCCTACTCTAAAGGGATCAAGCATAGACCGTAGTTCATACGCGAAGGGACAAGCAACTTAAGCCAACTCGTTTGCATGGCCGTGGCCAAGCAATAATGGTAATGGCCTAGTCCGTATAGGCCGTTCCGTCAAAATGCATCCAAGTGATGCATGTTCGGTTCGCAATATGGCATAACGATGCCTAAGCACCAAATGCCCTCTTCGCGAGGCTACGCAACTATAAATGAGCCTTAGGCATCATTTATACTCTTAAACTAAGCTATGAAGCTTACTTGGTACATAGTCCGCATATGCACCTTCAACCAACTACCCCTCCCTATATATGTCTTAATGGAATTTCTACAAGTACGGAAAGGGAGCATATTGACATGCTTGCTTCACTATTCATGGCCGTTTCCATGAATTTCGAATAACCGCCAAGATGTTTGTACATTCGATCCCTGGCTCACATGCCAGTTCACTGTCCGGCCATGTGGGCCGTCCACTGCCAACCCGATGTCCGGCCATGTTGGCCGTCCACTGCCAACCCGATGTCCGGCCATGTTGGCCGTCCACTTCCAACCCGATGTCCGGCTATGTTGGTCGTCCACTTCCAAGGTCATCCACCCAACTGACCTAATGCATCATTTGATGCAAGATTGGCTCTTGGCTAATGTAGCTTCCAACCAATGCCATATTGGCTAAGGCCAATATGCATATGCGATGTGCCTTACTTGGCACCAGATATGGCCTAGGGCCAAATGCATCTCACCATGCAAAGGAAGCTTTGGATGAAGCTTCATTTAAGCAAATGGCGCATCTTTTAGCATGCGCCATGCTAAAAACACGGGGTGTTACCAAAATCGAGTTTTCAAAGTTCACACATTTCTTCATGTTGTGTGTGAATTAGGAATTAGGGTTTACTGAGAGAAACTTGAAGATGTCGACATGAACATAACTCTTATCATTTATTGTTCAAAGATATTCCTTGATGCTTAGTGTGATCCCACACCGAAATATTGAAAAGCATTTAATTATGATTTTCACATTATATGTTTTAATTACCAGCAATTAAAGCATATCCTCTAGAAAAGGTTTATTAGTTAATATGCAAAACTAATAATAGAAGTTTTCTAAAAGAGATTTCGGAAATGTTATTTGACATTTAATTAGGAATATAAAACCCGAAATTAGGCACTCTAATGAATATCTTGAGAATATTTTAGGTTTTGGAATTTCTTTTTTGTCCAAACAACCTTGGTCTATAAATACTTGAGTTTGTATTTCTTGCAAATTATCCCAAGAGTCAGGCAAATTTCATTTGTTTTGTTTCTTGTGGACCCGTCTATTCAGAGATGAAAGTACCCTAATTAGGCGAAATATCTTACGACCACTCGTTTAAAGACTTCAGTGGGATCAAGAAGCTCAACGAGTACCGTTGGTGGGAAACTAGATAATTGCATTGTTATTTTAGTTTTCGATTATTGATTTGATTGACTAACTGTTGTTGAAACTTTGATTGCACCAAGTTTGATTATTCTTGAGAACCTTCTCTTCTGACATAAGGGTCACTCAAACTAGATCAAAGTAACGAAGGGATCTTTAGAACCATTTGAGGATATAAAGACATTTTGTGATAATCCATTGTTAACAGACTTCATTTGTGCTGATTGATTACAAGAGGATTCAAGTTGTGTTGTGCAGGTTATTGAGAAGGAAATTGATGATTTGAAGACGAAGAAGATTTTCTTATTAGTTTTTGTATCTTGTGAATTTGTGCACATACCTTGATCGGCTGTGATCCGACTCTGATTAGATTTATCCAATCAGAAAGCCGTATTGATCGAGAACTATCATTTGGTGGTATTTTTCAATATCCGAATCTGATAGTTGTGAGTTTAAATCTAAGTTAATGATTCAGATTGATCTTACTCGACAAAGGATTTATTAGTTTAAACGGAAGATCCTTTGTCAACAACGCAACATATCTTTTACCAAAGATTGATTAAGTGGTTACCAAAAAGATTTATTCCTTTACTATTTGGAATACGATCCAAAGGAGTAGCTATTCACGTGCGTGACTCTAGAAGTTGAAAGCGCATGGATACTGAGGAAACTAAGTAGCTAGGGGTAGTCTACTTGGTCTCAACTATATGAAGTTGGTATTAGATTTTGTATAATGTCTTAATTATTAGAGTATCCAAAACTGGTCTAGGTCTCGGGTTTTTTCTGCGTTTGCGGTTTCCTCGTTAACAAAATCTTGCTGTGTAATTTATTTTATTTTCCGTAATTATAATTTGGTTATTATAATTTAAAACAAATACACTTGTACGTTAAATTCTGGTCACTAGATATTGATGATATAGTGTTTCGGTTTAATACCTTACCTATTAACAAGTGAACACATTGTTGTCGTATTATCTCGATTTCATATCCATAGACGATCACACAAAGTGTATACAATAGCTAGTTGTTGTATTGTCACGACTTTGTCCATAGACTGATCACACTTGGTAAGGACTTATAGTCGATATTTAAAAGATTGCGGGTGTATTTGGGTACCCTTGTCTTTTCACAAATGTTTAAATTGTTTGTACATATGATTTTGGTATAATTGTTGTGTTTAACATGAAAATTTTCCAACATCTCATATGTTGTCATGGTATATTGATTCCAAATATACTTGTGACGGACCGAAAAATTACGCCTTTGGCGCGTTGCTCCGCGGGCCGTAACTTCCCCGATGCGCCATGATGAAGCTACGATATGAGCCTTAAAGTTAGGCAAATACACGTTCATTTGACCTGGCATGCATGCTCGTGGAGCATGATGCAGCTAACCAGCTTCCACACCGTTCCAACTTACCCTTGTTCCAAAAAGGGTTTATTAAGAAAGCAAAAACTTGCTTAATACGGCAAAAACGGCCTTTTGAGGCCCTAAACGATGGAATTTGGCTAAATTCTGGTGACCATGTAGATCTATAGATCAACATGTCTTAATATTTGGGTCGTTTCCCATCAAAATAGACTCCTCTTGAGCTAAATTACGACACTCGGGTTTTTCGCCTCGGATAGGCTAAAGCTTTCTATCTGTAGCTTGATAGGAAGTATGAGCATCCACTTGCTGGCATGCAACTAAGCCTCATCTGGTATGGCCACAATCATCTCGGAAATGGTCGAGCTACCGATCTTAGATAATATGAGGGGCCAGAATGTCGCAATCATCTCCGAATTAGATGATATGAGCGACAAAGTGCTGGACCGGCAATGCTGCAACTCATTGCGACTGCCTACGTACCCCTCCCTACTCTAAAGGGATCAAGGAAAGACCGTAGTTCATTTGCGAAGGGACAAGAAACTTATTCCAACTCGTTTGCTAGGCCGTGGCCAAGCAACAGTGGTAATGGCCTAGTCCGTATAGGCCGATCCGTCAAATACATCCAAGTGATGCATCATCGAGTCCGTTGAATGGCATAGTGATGCCTCGGCATCATATGCTCCATTCGTAAGGCTGCTGCGACTAAGAATGAGGCCCGAGCATCATTCATACCATTAGAGCCAAGCTATGAAGCTTACTTGGTACATAGTCGCATATGCACCTTCAACCAACTACCCCTCCCTATATATGTCTTAATGGAATTCCTACAAGTATGGAAAGGGGACTAAAAATCTTTCATCAACTCCCCGTTTACTATTCATGGCTGTTGCCACGTATTTTCCCGATGTCCGGCCATGTTGGCCGTCCTCTGCCAACCCGATGTCCGGCCATGTTGGCCGTACACTTCCAACCCGATGTCCGGCCATGTTGGCCGTCCACTGCCAACCCGATGTCCGTCCATGTTGGCCGTCCTCTGCCAACCCGATGTCCGGCCATGTGGGTCGTCCACTGCCAACCCGATGTCCGGCCATGTTGGCCGTCCACTTCCAACCCGATGTCCGGCCATGTTGGTAGTCCCATCAACTTGGATGTCCGCCATGTTAGCAAGTACATTTTCAAGGTCATCTACCCAACTGACCTAATGCATCATTTGATGCAAGATTGTCTCTTGGCCAATGTAGCTTCCAACCAATATGCATATGCGATGTGCCTTACTTGGCACCTGATATGGCCTAGGGCCAAATGCATCTCACCATGCAAAGGAAGCTTTGGATGAAGATTCATCATGCGAATGGCGCATCTTTTAGTATGCGCCATGCTAAAACACGGTGTTACAATACTAGTATTATCTATAGGTGTGTCATATCACTGGCCTTGAGAGGATGGTGCCCCTTATCCTGTATCGGCCTGTTGTTAACCATAGTGTTAATTATAATTAGTAGTAAGTAAATCTAGTTAAATTAGTGGTAATCAGTTTAATTAGTAAGATGTAATTGGTGTGTTGGATGTGACCACCGGGGTTATTCATAATGCTAGTTAGATTCTAGGTTTGATTCGGTAAGGCTTTATAAGCCAGAGTCTTGTAGAGAGAGAGGTTATCAAATCATTAATCAATAGAGAACTTTGTTCTTAGGTGTGTTCTTCACGAACAGGATAATAAGCTTGATTTCGTGAGAATCAATGGCTACGCTTCCTCATGAGATGCAATCTCGGCCATCCAAGTTCGCCTTCCTGAATCGTGGACTTGCGGCAAGTTCTAGGCAACCAGCTAGTGGCCATGGCTACGCCAGCGCAACTTACACCATCGTGCCGGGCCCACCGACCGGCCCGCCATGCCCTAGTCGTGTTTAGGTCCCCATGCTTATTCCATTATTTTGCCCTATTTTGTTATTTTCATGAACTCATGAAAAACTCCTTGATTTTAGCAACTTTCCTTGTTTTTGCAAAATTCATGAATTCCCCATAACTTCATGGATTCATGAAAAATAATATTATAAAATAGGAAAAGGTGTGCGGGACCGGGCAACATAGCCGGCCGGCCATGCCCAAGCCGTGGCCGGTCCCACACCTCACAATCCCTAGTTTTTTATACTCCCTCCGTTCCGATTTACTTGACGTCGTAGGGATTTTCACGGAGATTAATAAATATCAAAGAGAGTAAAATCTTTCCAATCCTACCCATATTAATTCCTTCTTAAAGATTTAAATGACCCTAGTTTTTAGTTTCCAAATTCTAGGAAAGTTATCAATCCCATAGTAATTTGCTTGGGATATACTACCAAATTCTCCATCATTTTGGAACATAATAAATGATAATAGTAGATTTAAAAATTAAAGTACTGATTACAATATAAAATTATTGATATTGTGTGATTCCAAAATAAGGGAAAATCAGTGAGAATATGAGAAAAATACTAAAGCTATCATCTATTTTGGAACACACAAAAATACCTAAAACATCAAGTAAAATGGAACGGAGGGAGTAATTAGTATTCCCTAAATTCATGAAACTCCTCTGTTTCAATAAAAACTCATGGATTCTCCATAACATCACGGATTCATGAAAAATAATATTATAAAATAGGGAAAGGAGTGCGAGAACGGGCAACATAGCCGGCCGGCCATGCCCTAGCCGTGGCCGGTCCCACACCCTGCAATCCCTAGTCTTTTATAACTATTATTTTCTCAAATTCATGAAACTCCTTGGTTTGAGCAAAAATCATGATTTCTTCATAATTTCACAAATTTTGCTCAAATCGTGAAAATTCAAAAGCCAACATGGTCGCATGACAAATTAGCCTCTCACGGCAATTTTGAATGTTAAAATATTCTTATTTTAATATTTACAAAATACTGATCAATTGAGCATACATGCTCATTCCAACAAAAATCAAGAATTTCAGTCAAGATAAACTCTTCTGAAAATTCACAATGTTGCTCGAACGCACAGCCTGTGATTTTTCTATTATATAACAAAATATAATGCGGAAAGAAATAACACAGACACCAGAATTTTGTTAACGAGGAAAACCGCAAATGCATAAAAACCCCGGGACCTAGTCCAGCTTTGAACACCACACTGTATTAATCCGCTACAGACACTAGCCTACTACCAATGAACTTCAGACAGGAATATAGTTGAGCCCTAATCAATTTCACACTGATCAAGGTACAGTTCCGCTCCTTACGTCTCTGAACCCTACGACCAAGAGTTGATTCCCTTAGCTGATCTCATCCACAACCAAGAGTAGTTATGACCCAATGTCGAAGACTTGATAAACAAATCTGTGTCACACATAAAAGTCTATAGGAATAGATAAATATGTCTCCCACAGAAATACCTACGAGTTTTGTTCCGTCTTTTGATAAATCAAGGTGCACATGAACCAATTGATAAATCGAACTTATATTCCCAAAGAACAACCTAGTATTATCAATCACCTCATAATAATCTTAATCGTATGGTAGCAAAACAAGATATTGTGTAATTACAAACGATGAGACGAAGATGTTTGTGACTACTTTTAATCTTACCTATCGGAGATAAATCTCAAGAAAATCTTAGCAAAGATAATACTCAATCACGATAGTAGAAGTAAGATCAGAACACACAACTACAGATAAAATAGTTGGGCCTGACTTCACAATCCCAATGAGGTCTTTAAGTCGTTAACCTGCAAGGTTTCGTGAAAAACCTAAGGTTAAAGGAGAATCGACTCTAGTCGCAACTAGTATCACACATGAGGTGTGGGGATTAGGTTTCCCGATTCTTTATAGTTCTCCCTTATATAGTTTTCAAATCAGTGTTTGCAATCTAAGTTACCTTGGTAACAAAGCATTCAATATTCAACGTTAGATGAAAACCTGATTAGACTCAAGCTAACATCTTTCAACTGTTAGATTGAACTTAGCTTGTTATACACAAATGAAATGTACCTTCATTTAGGTTTGAGTAACCGTACCTAAACGTGTACACTATGTTGACTCAACAGTAGTTAACTGAGGTTAGCTATATGAACACTCATATCAACCTTATTCATCTTATCCATAACTAGTTCAAATGACTTAAATGAAACTAGTTAAAGAGTTAACTCAATTGCTATATTCTCATAGAATTATACAAGAACACGATTGAAGCAAAATCGGTTTGATTCACTTGAATCCATTCATGAACATTATAGCCACAGTTTGAATAGAATGCATTCCTTAATATATAAATGTATTAGTTCATGAACAAACCGATTTTAGAACTTTAACCACTCAAGTATGCAAACGGGTACGCATACTTAAGTGCGAGTCTGAGTTTGGGTTCGCCAATATGCATAGGCATACTTCCAAACACGGCACAAATTTCCGTACCCAAACCCTTCGCAACGAGTACACGTACGGGTATGTGTACTTTAGGTACTAGAATTCCACAACTACAAGTACGCATACGGGCATGCATACTATAGTTCCGGTCATGGATCACATACATGCAAGAATGCATACTATGTTCATAATCCAATGATGGTTAAGGATTTTAAACTCTATTTCAATCATTGAAACTTTCTTAGAGGATGACAATAGCCGTTTTCACACAGTATTAGCATCAAAGCAATTTTCAAGTTATTGAAATAATCATAACGAATCATTCCAAGTCTACACCAAATGATTGTATCACACAAACCATGTAAGATGTTACTCGCGATTTTCATATGATCATCTTTTGACTTTCGTCAAGAATATAAGATGAACTTGGTTGAAGCTTAAAGCTACAACACATATTTCGAGAAATATGTAAGCGAGTTAAACTCAGCTCGAAATCTCAAATGTGCATAATCGAATACTATATAGTAATATGAATTTTGTCTAAATATAGGATATATAGTAGAAATAGACTTTCCAAGTGATAAACGAGTTTTAGTCTCCACATACCTTTTGTTGATGAAGTTCCACAAGCTCTCCTTAGTAGTTCTTCGTCTTCAATTGATGAACGTCGTGAAGTCTAATGCTCAACTACACAATCTATCCTAGTACGAGACATCACTATAAGTAGACTAGAAATCAAGACTTATAGTTTTGATCACTAACATTGACAAACAAGCTTGAGATAGCAACGCTTGCGAGTTCGACCGAGCAGTGCTCTAACAATATATATATATATATATAAAGTCATGCAATATGCAATATGCAACGATATGTACTGTAGGATAAATATCAAACATTGTATATCCACTGATGCAGTTCATACAAATACATATTGACATGTATCGTGTCTTTGAATAAATATGTGTTATACATCTTGTATTGATATTTACTACAGAACCATATAAAAAAAAACACATGCTAATGAACTGCAACTATATCAAATAAACAAAAGGTACTACAGGATATGTTTAATGAACAAAAATAGCTCCATTACAACACTCATATTCAAAAATATCAACAAACAAAAAAATACTTAAAATAATATTTTTCTCTAACGAATCTTTGCATATAACTTTTCTGCACTACAGGATCATATCAAAACAAATAAAAAACGATGATCACTGAACAAAAATATCTCAATTACAATCACCAAAATTACTTAAAGACGAACAAAAACCAAATTGAACAATGTACATCATAGTAAAATGATTAGTTACTAAGGGAGAAAGAAATTGAACAACGTACATCATAGACAAATTATCTGATCACCATGATTTAAAAAAAAAAAAAAAAAAAAAAAAGGAGGCAATAGCAGAAACCGAGATGAAGATAAACAAAGAGAAGATGATTATAGGTACCTAATTTGGATACGAGATAGACCTAACAATTGAGAGACACGACAACAAAGAGCGAGAGACTCGATGAGATGAAGAAAAAAACGAGCTCGATTTTGAGTTTCTCTCATTATATATCCTTACAAAAGGGTAAACTGGAATATATTTAAAAAGTCTTGGTCTTTTTTTTTTTTAAAATAAATGAACCGGGGATTAAACCGGAAGTTACTGAGAACATGAAGAAAAAATTACATAACCCACGATTTACCAAATCACTCTCATCTTAGGACCAAGGAGCGAATCTTTAATAATATAATCTCAATTGATGTGAATCACACACAACATAATCCCAAAGAAACCAAGAATCTTTAATAAAGTAACACCGCTTGTATCAGGAGGGGTTTGAATCGGTGAAATATGATCCACAACCCTTGAAGAACATTTTTTTAAAGTACTTTGAAGACTACAGCTAGAAGAAGGTTGCAATGAAACTCTATCAACCGGAAAACAATGAACTCGCCGGACAAATCGTCGGACTCCTGTACCTGCCGGAGAAAATCATAACCAAACTTGGAGCGGATGTCGAACAGATCGTGACCCAAACTTAAGAACCCCATTACAGAGATGATCACAAGATCCACAAGAGAAAGTAACAGAGCATGCCAGATAAACATAAAACTAAACATATTAGCCGGAGGATCGAGTTGTTGTTGCTGCGATTTGGTCGTAGATCGTTGCTAATGATAATATGCCTTGATCTCTTGTCTTCATTAGATCACAACTCATACTTGAACCAACAACAAACGTTCTCAAACAACAAACCCAAAAAAGCACAGACCAAACCCTAGATAAAGCATAAAAGAAAACTAATACAACAAGAACATAAATTAAAGGGAAACAACATCTGCTAGCCGAGAAGAACAAACGCTGGAGAGCAACAGAGAAGCATGGTTGCTCAGATCGGCTCCATTGGAGCAGATCTGAGCAGGAAATGGCAAGGGGAAAGAGGGCTTTCGTTTAGAGAGAGAGAGAGAAAGAGAGAGAGAAGAAAAAATTATTGTCACTCACTTGATAAAAGTCTTGATCACCATACGTGTGCTAGATTAAAGAGTAAAAGATCTTGGGCCAACGATTAAAACTGTTTTGGATTAAACTTTTAACGGGTACTCTCAATTGGATTAACCAATAATTCCTAGTAGGAATTACCTATAGGTACTAGTTTAGTGATACTAGTTAGTGGCGAGTCCACCACTAAAGCCAAAAGAATGCTTGAGGTCCATAATTAAAAGAAAACATAAAAATGGACCCAATTTTTTTATTCCAGGTCCTGTACACGTGCGGGTTTAGGCATGTGAAATATAAAAATACCAAAAATAACCTTTCCTATTTAAGAGATTTATAAGCACGGGAAGAACATTTCACATTTCTTTTTCTTTTTCTTTTTCTCTTTCTTCTCACTGCTACGATTTGGTCTTCTTCAATCTTTCACGTTCTACCAAATCAGATGAAGATTTCTCTGTTGTGATGTTTATATTAGGGCTTTCACGATCTAATCGTGGTTGTATTTGATTACGTTTTGATCTCCGTGTCTAATTTGTTGATTATTTTACTAGATCTAGATGAACAATCACATTGTTTGTTCATTTGTTATTAGATTTGATTATAACAGATTCATTTTTGTTGGTTTTAGATTTGTTTAAGTTTGTTTTGGTGTATGAACCAATAGTACATATATCCCGTACTGACAGAAACTTAGTCTACTTTTAAGAAGAAGAAGAAGAAGAAGAAGAAGAAGAAGAAGAAGAAGAAGAAGAAGAAGAAGAAGGTGCATTGTTATGATTTACGACGAGAATATTGTTTTGTGTTTCCAGGTATGTTTTCTAATCACCTTGTTTGATTATTTTGTTCGGTTTTTCTTCTTTTGATTTGTTTTTTGATTGTATTATAATGATCAAATCAAATACAAATGACGCTTTTATGTTTTTTAGGTTTGTTCTGATTTTTTCGGTATGAATTGACAAGACATATATGGCGACGCGATATAAAATTCTTCTGATTTTGTTTTATTTGAAGTTTTTCCACTTTTTTTTGGTTCGATCCATGAGTATGTATGTAAAATACTGAAGTTTTGTCACCTTTTTTTTGTCTTAGCCGTCAGTACATATACGAAATACTGTAATATCTGTTTCGATCCTCTTATTTTTCATGGATCCGTTACCTATTCTTGTCATATAATTGATTTGTAGTTCATGAATCTTCAGTACATATATCGCATACTGATAGGAAGTGCTTTTTGGTTGTGTTTTGTTTTGTCTCCTTTTGTGTATTAATCATCGGTACATATATGATATACTGGTGGATTTTGATGAAACAAGTTCAGATCTAAATAAAAATCATGTTTTATGTTTATTTCATTAGTAGATCGATATTTTTATGATTTTTGGTTTGTTTTTCAGTTTTTCTTTTTGTATTAAGCATCGGTACATATATGACATATTGTTTTCTTTTTTGTGTTTACTATGAATCTATAGGTTTTCTCTTTTTTTTGTTGGTTTGATCCAGGAGTACAGATATGGAATACCGAAGTATGTGAGGGGCCAGAATGTCGCAATCATCTCCGAATTAGATGATATGAGCGACAAAGTGCTGGACCGGCAATGCTGCAACTCATTGCGACTGCCTACGTACCCCTCCCTACTCTAAAGGGATCAAGGAAAGACCGTAGTTTATTTGCGAAGGGACAAGAAACTTATTCCAACTCGTTTGCTAGGCCGTGGCCAAGCAATAGTGGTAATGGCCTAGTCCGTATAGGCCGTTCCGTCAAATACATCCAAGTGATGCATCATCGAGTCCGTTGAATGGCATAGTGATGCCTCAGCATCATATGCTCCATTCGTAAAGTCTCAAGGCGACTAAGAATGAGGCCCGAGCATCATTCATACCATTAAAACCAAGCTATGAAGCTTACTTGGTACATAGTCCGCATATGCACCTTCAACCAACTACCCCCTCCTATATATGTCTTAATGGAATTCCTACAAGTATGGAAAGGGGACTAAAAATCTTTCATCAACTCCCCAGTTTACTATTCATGGTGTTGCCACGTATTTTCTAGATGTCCGGCCATGTTGGCCGTCCTTCACAACCCGATGTCCGGCCATGTTGGCCGTACACTTCCAACCCGATGTCCGGCCATGTTGGTCGTCCATCGCTAAAACCGGATGTCGGTCCATGTTGGCCGTCCTCTGCCAACCGATGTCCGGCCATGTGGGTCGTACTGCCAACCCGATGTCCGGCCATGTTGGCCGTCCACTTCCAACCCGATGTCCGGCCATGTTGGCCGTCCACTGCCAACCCGATGTCCGGCCATGTTAGCCGTACATTTTCAAGGTCATCTACCCAACTGACCTAATGCATCATTTGATGCAAGATTGTCTCTTGGCCAATGTAGCTTCCCAACCAATATGCATATGCGATGTGCCTTACTTGGCTTTGATATGGCCTAGGGCCAAATGCATCTCACCATGCAAAGGAAGCTTTGGATGAAGATTCATCACAAGCGAATGGCGCATCTTTTAGTATGCGCCATGCTAAAACACGGGGTGTTACAATACTAGTATTATCTATAGGTGTGTCATATCACTGGCCTTGAGAGGATGGTGCCCTTTATCCTGTATCGGCCTGTTGTTAACCATAGTGTTAATTATAATTAGTAGTAAGTAAATCTAGTTAAATTAGTGGTAATCAGTTTAATTAGTAAGATGTAATTGGTGTGTTGGATGTGACCACCAGGGTTATTCATAGCCGTTAGATTCTAGGTTTGATTCAGTAAGGCTTTATAAGCCAGGGAGTCTTGTAGAGAGAGGTTATCAAATCATTAATCAATAGAGAACTTTGTTCTTAGGCTGTGTTCTTCACTGAACCAGATAATAAGCTTGATTCGTGAGAATCAATGGCTACGCTTCCTCATGAGATGCAATCTCAGCCATCCAAGTTCGCCACTGAATTGACGGACTTGCGGCAAGTTCTAGGCAACCAGCTAGTGGCCATGGCTACGCCAGGCGCAACTTACACCATCGTGCCGGGCCCTCCGGCCGGCCGGCCATGCCCTAGTCGTGGCCGGTCCCCATGCTTATTCCATTATTTTGCCCTATTTTGTTATTTTCATGAACTCATGAAAAACTCCTTGATTTTAGCAACTTTCCTTGTTTTTGCAAAATTCATGAATTCCCCATAACTTCATGGATTCATGAAAAATAATATTATAAAATAGGAAAAGGTGTGCGGGGCCAAGGTAACATAGCCGGCCCGGCCATGCCCAAGCCGTGGCCGGTCCCACACCTCACAATCCCTAGTTTTTATACTCCTCTCAGTTAGATTTACTTGACGTCGTAGGGATTTTCACGGGAGATTAATAAATATCAAAGAGAGTAAAATCTTTCCAATCCTACCCATATTAATTCCTTCTTAAAGATTTAAATGACCCTAGTTTTTAGTTTCCAAATTCTAGGAAAGTTATCAATCCCATAGTAATTTGCTTGGGATATACTACCAAATTCTCCATCATTTTGGAACATAATAAATGATAATAGTAGATTTAAAAATTAAAGTACGATTACAATATAAAATTATTGATATTGTGTGATTCCAAAATAAGGGAAAATCGGTGAGAATATGAGAAAATACTAAAGCTATCATCTATTTTGGAACACACAAAAATACCTAAAACATCAAGTAAAATGGAACGGAGGAGTAATTAGTATTCCCTAAATTCATGAAACTCCTCTGTTTCAATAAAAACTCATGGATTCTCCATAACATCACGGATTCATGAAAAATAATATTATAAAATAGGAAAGGAGTGCGAAGCGGGCAACATAAGCCGTAGGCCATGCCCTAGCCGTGGTAGGTCCCACACACCCGCAATCCCTAGTCTTTTATAACTATTATTTTCTCAAATTCATGAAACTCCTTGGTTTGAGCAAAAATCATGATTTCTTCATAATTTCACAAATTTTGCTCAAATCGTGAAAATTCAAAAGCCAACATGGTCGCATGACCGGCTAGCCTCTCACGGCAATTTTGAATGTTAAAATATTCTTATTTTAATATTTACAAAATACTGATCAATTGAGCATACATGCTCATTCCAACAAAAAATCAGAATTTAGTCAAGATAAACTCTTCTGAAAATTCACAATGTTGCTCGAACGCACAGCCTGTGATTTTTCTATTATATAACAAAATATAATGCGGAAAAGAAATAACACAGACACCAGAATTTTGTTAACGAGGAAAACCGCAAATGCAGAAAAACCCTGGGACCTAGTCCAGCTTTGAACACCACAATTGTATTAATCTGGGCTCACAGAGACACTAGCCTACTACCAATGAACTTGAGACGGGGAATATAGTTGAGCCCTAATCAATTTCACACTGATCAAGGTACAGTTCCGCTCCTTACGTCTCTGAACCCTACGACCAAGAGTTGATTCCCTTAGCTGATCTCATCCACAACCAAGAGTAGTTATGACCCAATGTCGAAGACTTGATAAACAAATCTGTGTCACACATAAAAGTCTATAGGAATAGATAAATATGTCTCCCACGTAAATACCTACGAGTTTTGTTCAAGTCTTTTGATAAATCAAGGTGCACATGAACCAATTGATAAATCGAACTTATATTCCCAAAGAACAACCTAGTATTATCAATCACCTCATAATAATCTTAATCGTATGGTAGCAAAACAAGATATTGTGTAATTACAAACGATGAGACGAAGATGTTTGTGACTACTTTTAATCTTACCTATCGGAGATAAATCTCAAGAAAATCTTAGCAAAGATAATACTCAATCACGATAGTAGAAGTAAGATCAGAACACACAACTACAGAGAAAATAGTTAGGTCTGACTTCACAATCCCAATGAGGTCTTTAAGTCGTTAACCTGCAGGGTTTCGTGAAAAACCTAAGGTTAAAGGAGAATCGACTCTAGTCGCAACTAGTATCACACATGAGGTGTGGGGATTAGGTTTCCCAGTTGCTATAGTTCTCCCTTATATAGTTTTCAAATCAGTGTTTGCAATCTAAGTTACCTTGGTAACAAAGCATTCAATATTCAACGTTAGATGAAAAAACGATTAGACTCAAGCTAACATCTTTCAATTTGTTAGATTGAACTTAGCTTGTTATACACAAATGAAATGTACCTTCATTTAGGTTTGAGTAACCGTACCTAAACGTGTACACTATGTTGACTCAACAGTAGTTAACTGAGGTTAGCTATATGAACACTCTCATATCAACCTTATTCATCTTATCCATAACTAGTTCAAATGACTTAAATGAAACTAGTTAAAGAGTTGCTCAATTGCTATATTCTCATAGAATTATACAAGAACACGATTGAAGCAAAATCGGTTTGATTCACTTGAATCCATTCATGAACATTATAGCCACGGTTTGAATAGAATGCATTCCTTAATATATAAATGTATTAGTTCATGAACAAACCGATTTTAGAACTTTAACCACTCAAGTATGCAAACGGGTACGCATACTTAAGTACCCGGTCTGAGTTTGGGTTCGCCAATATGCATAGGCATACTTCCAAACACGGCACAAATTTCCGTACCCAAACCCTTCGCCAGTACACGTACGGGTATGTGTACTTAGGTACCCGGAATTCCACAACTACAAGTACGCATACGGGCATGCATACTATAGTTCCGGTCATGGATCACATACATGCAAGAATGCATACTATGTTCATAATCCAATGATGGTTAAGGATTTTAAACTCTATTTCAATCATTGAAACTTTCTTAGAGGATGACAATAGCCGTTTTCACACAGTATTAGCATCAAAGCAATTTTCAAGTTATTGAAATAATCATAACGAATCATTCCAAGTCTACACCAAATGATTGTATCACACAAACCATGTAAGATGTTACTCGGCGATTTTCATATGATCATCTTTTGACTTTCGTCAAGAATATAAGATGAACTTGGTTGAAGCGAAAGCTTACCAACACATATTTCGAGAAATATGTAAGCGAGTTAAACTCAGCTCGAAATCTCAAATGTGCATAATCGAATACTATATAGTAATATGAATTTTGTCTAAATATAGGATATATAGTAGAAATAGACTTTCCAAGTGATAAACGAGTTTTAGTCTCCACATACCTTTTGTTGATGAAGTTCCACAAGCTCTCCTTAGTAGTTCTTCGTCTTCAATTGATGAACGTCGTGAAGTCTAATGCTCAACTACACAATCTATCCTAGTCCGAGACATCACTATAAGTAGACTAGAAATCAAGACTTATAGTTATGATCACTAACATTGACAAACAAGCTTGAGATAGCAACGCTTGCGAGTTCGACCGAGCAGTGCTCTAACAATATATATATATATATATATATATATATATATATATATATATATATATATATATATAAAGTCATGCAATATGCAATATGCAACGATATGTACTGTAGGATAAATATCAAACATTGTATATCCTTGATGCGGTTCATACAAATACATATTGACATGTATCGTGTCTTTGAATAAATATGTGTTATACATCTTGTATTGATATTTACTCTGAGAACCATATAAAAAAAACACATGCTAATGAACTGCAACTATATCAAATAAACAAAAGGTACTACAGGATATGTTTAATGAACAAAAATAGCTCCATTACAACACTCATATTCAAAAATATCAACAACACTTAAAATAATATTTTTCTCTAACGAATCTTTGCATATAACTTTTCTGCACTACAGGATCATATCAAAACAAATAAAAAACGATAATCACTGAACAAAAATATCTCAATTACAATCACCAAAATTACTTAAAGACGAACAAAAACCAAATTGAACAATGTACATCATAGTAAAATGATTAGTTACTAAGGGAGAAAGAAATTGAACAACGTACATCATAGACAAATTATCTGATCACCATGATTTCAAAAAAAAACAAAAAAACAAAACAAAAGGAGGCAATAACAGAAACCGAGATGAAGATAAACAAAGAGAAGATGATTATAGGTACCTAATTTGGATCTGAGATAGACCTAACAATTGAGAGACACCAGCAGCAACAAAGAGCGAGAGACTCGATGAGATGAAGAAAAAAAAACGAGCTCGATTTTGAGTTTCTCTCATTATATATCCTTACAAAAGGGTAAAACTGGAATATATTTAAAAAGTCTTCAGTCTTTTTTTTTAAAATAAATGAACCAGGGATTAAACCTGGAAGTTACAGAACATGAAGAAAAAATTACATAACCCTGACTGCAAATCACTCTCATACCGGACCAAGGAACGAATCTTTAATAATATAATCTCAATTGACAGAATCACACACAACATAATCCCAAAGAACCAGTAACTGTAACAGTAACACCCGCTTGTATCCGGGAGGGTTTGAATCGGTGAAATATGATCCACAACCCTTGAAGAACATTTTTTTAAAGTACTTTGAAGACTACAGCTAGAAGAAGGTTGCAATGAAACTCTATCAACCGGAAAACAATGAACTCCGTGGGACAAATCGTCTGGACTCAGCTACTGCGGAGAAAATCATAACCAAACTTGGAGCGGCTGTCGAACAGATCGTGACCCAAACTTAAGAACCCCATTACAGAGATGATCACAAGATCCACAAGAGAAAGTAACGAGCATGCCGATAAACATAAAACTAAACATATTAGTAGGAGGATCGAGTTGTTATTCTTTGCGATTTGGTCGTAGATCGTTGCTAATGATAATATGCCTTGATCTCTTGTCTTCATTAGATCACAACTCATACTTGAACCAACAACAAACGTTCTCAAACAACAAACCCAAAAAAGCACAGACCAAACCCTAGATAAAGCATAAAAGAAAACTAATACAACAAGAACATAAATTAAAGGGAAACAACATCTAGCCAATGGAGAAGAACAAACGCCTGGAGAGCAACGAGAGAAGCATGGCTGCTTAGATCGGCTCCATTGGAGCAGATCTGAGCAGAAAACGGCAAGGGGAAAGAGGGCTTTCGTTTAGAGAGAGAGAGAGAGAGAGAAAGAGAGAAGAAAAAATTATTGTCACTCACTTGATAAAAGTCTTCAGTCACCCGCACGTGTGCTAGATTAAAGAGTAAAAGATCTTGGGCCAACGATTAAAACTGTTTGGATTAAACTTTTAACGGGTACTCTCAACTGGATTAACCAATAATTCCTAGTAGGAATTACCTATAGGTACTAGTTTAGTGATACTAGTTAGTGGCAGGTCCACCCACTAAAGCCCAGTAACCGGAGGTCCATAATTAAAAGAAAACATAAAAATGGACCCAATTTTTTTATTCTAGGTCCTGTACACGTGCGGGTTTAGGCATGTGAAATATAAAAATACCAAAAATAACCTTTCCTATTTAAGAGATTTATAAGCACGGGAAGAACATTTCACATTTCTTTTTCTTTTTCTCTTTCTTCTCACTGCTACGATTTGGTCTTCTTCAATCTTTCACGTTCTACCAAATCAGATGAAGATTTCTCTGTTGTGATGTTTATATTAGGGCTTTCACGATCTAATCGTGGTTGTATTTGATTACGTTTTTGATCTCCGTGTCTAATTTGTTGATTATTTTACTAGATCTAGATGAACAATCACATTGTTTGTTCATTTGTTATTAGATTTGATTATACCAGATTCATTTTTGTTGGTTTTAGATTTGTTTAAGTTTGTTTTGGTGTATGAACCAATAGTACATATATCCCGTACTGACAGAAACTTAGTCTACTTTTAAGAAGAAGAAGAAGAAGAAGAAGAAGAAGAAGAAGAAGAAGAAGGTGCATTGTTATGATTTACGACGAGAATATTGTTTTGTGTTTCCAGGTATGTTTTCTAATCACCTTGTTTGATTATTTTGTTCGGTTTTTCTTCTTTTGATTTGTTTTTTGATTGTATTATAATGATCAAATCAAATACAAATGACGCTTTTATGTTTTTAGGTTTGTTCTGAGTTTTTTCGGTATGAATTGACAAGTACATATATGGCGTCTTGATATAAAATTCTTCCGATTTTGTTTTATTTGAAGTTTTTCCACTTTTTTTGGTTCGATCCATGAGTATGTATGTAAAATCTTTGAAGTTTTGTCACCTTTTTTTTGTCTTAGCCATCAGTACATATACGTAAAATCTTTGTAATATCTGTTTCGATCCTCTTATTTTTTCATGGATCCGTTACCTATTCTTGTCATATAATTGATTTGTAGTTCATGAATCTTGATACATATATCGCATACTGATAGGAAGTGCTTTTTGGTTGTGTTTTGTTTTGTCTCCTTTTGTGTATTAATCATCGGTACATATATGATATACTTTGGTGGATTTTTGATGAAACAAGTTCGAGATCTAAATAAAAATCATGTTTTATGTTTATTTCATTAGTAGATCGATATTTTTATGATTTTTGGTTTGTTTTTCGGTTTTCTTTTGTGTATTAAGCATCGGTACATATATGACATATTGTTTTCTTTTTGTGTTTACTATGAATCTATAGGTTTTCTCTTTTTTTTGTTGGTTTGATCCAAGAGTACGAGATATGGAATAAAAGTATGTGCTTTGATTTAGGATTCATCACTTCTTGACATACAACCGAGTTTTTAGTTTATGAATGTGATACGTATATGACGTACCGATAAAAACTTCTTTTGATTCTGTTTTATTCATAGTTTTGCCACTTTATTTTGGTTTGATTCATGAGTACGTATGCGAAATATTTGAAATAGATGCTAGTTTTGTTCTTTGGGTTTTAATATTATTATATTTTGGTCACATTTATAGGTTCAATATGTCCAACGGATTCATACTCTATATGTAAGCGGTCGACGAGATATATACTCAGATTTGTGCTTGATGTGGCGGATATGTACTCGGATATGTAAGCGATGTGGTAGATATTACTTTCGATTTGTGCGGTGTGCATGGATATGTACTGAATTTGTGTGATGTAGCGAGATATGTACTCAAAATTGTGGTCCTTTATATGTTTAAATTAAATTTGGAAAAACCGTAATAAGGTGGTGGAGTTCACACGTGAGTGGTCTTTGAGGTAATGTGGTCATTTTGCTTGTTTCAAATAATTATGGACCTAGTGATAAGTCTAAAATCCGGTTGGACCCTAGTATAACTAACTTAATGGGCTTTGGACCAACCAACAAATTTTCCTAATTCCTAATTAAGGTTTCCCATGGTGAATTACAAATGCATATTTATGTAAAATAATGTTAATATGTAAAATCGGATTATTTTAATAATCATATCTATGAGATGTAATTATGGGAGTGAAATTTCCATGATTTATAAAGGGGATACTAGTCATAGTGTTGATACCGTTTCATATAGGACAAAAAAATCCCATCAATCCTGACCGTTGGATCGATGAAATGGTATCAACACACTTAGTAAGACTGATATCCCTTATTTATAAATCGTGACTTTTTCTAGAACCAAAAGATGCATACAAAAGTTAATAAGGTCACATGAC
Source organism: Papaver armeniacum (assembly GCA_023531295.1). NCBI lineage: Eukaryota > Viridiplantae > Streptophyta > Magnoliopsida > Ranunculales > Papaveraceae > Papaver > Papaver armeniacum. The sequence continues at coordinate 58,873 of JAJJWW010006817.1, forward strand.
TCACATCAAACAGTAATAACAACAACCCAAAAGTTATGTTCGTAAGTATGAGTCATACCTAAACTGTAGTCTCGTCTTGGACCTGGCATAGAGTTTTGGTTGAGCAAGGCTGCAAATGGGGTACTAATTTGCTGGACGATGTACGAACCCGAAAATAATGGCTATTTTGTTTTATATGTAGAGTGGCACCCCCAAGCAATCTTGGAGTATGAGCTTTTTTTTTTCCGTTTTTTTTCCTCTTTGCTAGAAAAAGAAATTAAATATTATTTTAAAAAAAAAATTTACATTTGTTCAGCGAGAAAGACTGGAATATGATCGGTCCATTAACCAGTAACCCTGTACCTTCTACAATATTTAGTTGATATATCATCCATAATCATATCCACAATTAAAATTCCTACTTTGGTAAAAAAAAAAAAAAAAAAAAAACATTCACCAGTCCCTCATGTTTAATTGTCCAAGTACACTGATTTACTTACATGGATCAAAATCTACCAACAAAAGGTAAAAGTTCATAAATGAATGAGTACCGCCTAACAGAGAAGAGAGAGAAGAAAATTCATCTCATAGGCCGACTCCGAATGATTGGAACTGTATTGATCAGGGCACAACTAAACTTTCAGAATTATAGAACACAAGGTACATAATTACCCACTCAAAATGTTACAGATATTTGTTGATTCGAATTTTTCTCTTCCCCATTGAACAACTGAATGAAAAACAAATTCAGTTCCTCTGAATTTAGACAGTTCAAGTTCAAAACTCTGGCTATCTCATACTGGTGTCATGAGCTTTTCCCTAGCTGCTTTTAACAGATTATGTATGGTTTATAATGTTCAAATAATGTAAATACAACAATGATCGTATTGGTAAAGGGCATAACTTCTCTGCTCCGGATTGAATGATTTGAAGACTCGACTAAAATTTCCACATCTGCCTACAAACATAATATTAAACAAAAGTTAATGTTGAATTTGTCAAAATACTAGCTTAGCAGGTCCAGTTGTCATTCTCTTAACCCAAACAGACTGTGAGGAAAAACAATAACCTCGAGAAGATGTATATATTTGATACTTGAGAACCATTTGACTTACCGCATTACAGCTGAATAGGTATTCTGAGACCATCACGAGCAAGTTGGACTGGAATTCCTTCCCTACACACAATCAATTGACAAAATAAATCACTTGCATGCATTGACAAAATGCTACCAATATTTTTTATTTTCCCCTACTGAGTTGCTTATCGATAATTTAACTAGGGAAACAAACAAGAGCTCCTGTTCATAGGTCCACCTTATCATGTAGCATAAGTTATATGGAAATTAGCCCTTGGCAAGAAGCAGGGGGGAGGATGTTAAGGATACTGCCGTCGTTGGTAGTGCTGAGGTGAGGTAGGCCGGTTTATGATTAAGGATTCTCATAAAAGTCCAGTTATTAAAAGGTACTGAGTCAATCAAGCAAACTGAGCGTAGTACACTTAATAGTGTTGTTTAACATCAACTAGTGGGGATTAAAAAAACTGGATAATTGTTGTACCTTCTGGACCATTCAGCAAGAAATTCATTGTCCTTGTGATGATCAAACTCATGGGTCATGCCAACTAACAAAGCTTGTTTTGGGCATATCCTCTTTATAGCTTCTAGTGTCTGAGAAAACAAAGAAAGAAAAACTTAACAAAACATCAAGTCTTCAACAAAGTAATTCACTGAAAGCTAGGTTTTAAAATACTCACCTGAGGGAAGCAAAAGTGTGTATTATGTGATCCACTCTACAAAGAACAAAAGAGTTGAGTTCAATTTCAAAGACTGAAGAAAACAAATGTAACAAGCAAAACGACAAAAGATACTTGATGTACAGTAAATATTTAAACTGTTCATCGCATGGAGGAAATCTATGTTCCTAGTCGTACTTGCGAATACAAGACGTAGTTATCCTTCCTAGATCCAGGATAGTAATTCAATAAAGAACAAGTTCTATGTTGTCTGGCTTGCTTTATTATCATCTTCAGCCAATTTTTCAGTTATTTTATTCTATTTAAGATAAACTTTAGCAATAATTCCCTGAAAAGCATTACTTTCCAATGATATAATATTTGTGGAGCTAAAATTAAACCAAAAGTCAAACAACCAGATCCTTGAATTCTTTGTGTGAGTCACTAACTGGAGAGATCATATATACCAGCATTTAAACATGTGCGCCAAAAAGCTTCAGCTTCAGCCACTTGAACTTAATTCCAAACTCCAGTTTCTACTTTTATTGCACAAAGAAAGTTTAGTCTTGGCTTGTCCACATGTGTTGAAGGTAAGTTGTTCAGTTTAATCTAAATACACAATGACATTCAGGTCATGCTGATGTAAACATCAACTACATGAACCAAACTGTGTGAAAGTCAGTAAGCCCATATCAACTATGTTTCCGGGTCACTTCCAGCCACTCACTGACTATTTTTATTGTGCAATTCTCGAATTTAATAACTACACATAAAGTTCATATCTACACATAAAGTTTATATTCCGGAAGCTGTATTTATATTGTTATATTCATCTCATGGAAATTGGCTGGTTTGTTTTTAAAAGTTGAGCATGGTTCCTGTTTCTCAAGTTTGTGGAATGGGCAACAGTACACCATCACCAAGTACTCATTTACCTAAGAATTGGGAGCATAATAATTGGACTGGCTGCAGACAGTGTGGTGAAGATAGACTTCATACCACCTAAGTGCATTAAAGCTTAGTTATTCTAGAGTGGAAATAAGAGATCAAGTTGTAACTTATGCCTTCTTACCCTGTATAAAGTGTCCAAAATAAGTAGATCCAATTGTCCAGCTCCAGACTTTGAGATAACTGCAAAAACAATTTCTTTAAGTAAAAAAGGAAAACTCAAAATATATACACTGTTACAAACCTAACCACCTAGACATTCAAATGCTTGATATTCATAGGAAGGACATACTAATATGTACTTATTTTCACCAATTATTCCTCACTATATTGAGGAAAACTTTGAATATCGCTGCGCTTGCTTTCTTTTAATCCAAACTCAACTTATGCTACATAACATGCCTATGAAGGCTATGCTATTGCCATGGCAATCAAAATAGTACAGCTGAAAAAAATGTACTAGATAAAGAAAAAGAGAGAACCAACCGTGTTCTGTGCTTGGCAGGAATCGTGAAACATCAGATACATATGCAACTCTAGACTTTTCACCAAAAAGAAAGCCTAAGCACACATAGTCCTCTCCATGCATCACCTGAATTCAAACAAATTAATTAAGAAGTTAAAAAACACAATCAATTTGGGAAGAAGAAAAAACGTCAACATTGAAGAGAGAGAATTGGGAAAAGTAACTGGTAAAGGAACAAACTGTAGGCCTGATGTGACAAATGTTTCCTCACAATCCTCTTTAATAGTTTTCCATTCGAGCTGTGCAACACGCCTTACTTCTTGGCCCTCTTTAAGTTTTTTCTGAACCAAGTAGGGAAATTTTACTTGTATGCTGTTTCAAAGTTTAAAGTACAATGTCAAAGGTGGATATACTACAAAAAAAATGCAAACTAGCTGGGTTAATGTAAAGAGAAAAACGAGTTGCCATTACTTTTAAGCGGCCATTATCATCATAATGCATGCCTTTTATGCTCAAAAGCTAGATTTCTTAAATGCAAAGTGAATACACATTCTATGGTGTTGAGAATGCATATCAACTACTTAAAGTACCTCTCCATTTAACTACTTTAAGTACCTCTCCATTGCATACTGGCTTAGGTAAATGGAAGTCGGAGCAATATCATTTGTAGGACTAAATGGTTGGATTGCACGTATATCATCCAGGCCAAGAACTGCATCAGCATGCTCATGGGTCAAAATGATCTGCAATTGGAAGTTAATTCATTAAGTTGAATTTCTTGTAATATAGCAGGTCAAAGTAATAGAGCTGAAAGATGACCACTTCATTTGTGTGATTTAATAATTGCCCAAACAAAGAACAGCAGAGCCTTGGAAACCAAATTATAATATCATTGCCCCAAAACTACGTATAATAGAACCCAAAGTTCACTATATACTCTAGACGAAGAGCTGGCTCAACATTTTCGGAAATCAATGAGTCAAGGCTATTCAATAACTTAAGACATAATTGATGGAGTTAATTTTTTAGTATCGGTTAAGTTTTAGATATCACAATCTTATTAGAATGAAGACTTCAGGTTAACCCGTAAAGGAAAGTATTTGTTCAACACTCACATGCTAAATGCGTGAACAATGTCATGCATGACCCAGGGAGAGTCCATGGGTCATCATACACCACACCCAGCTACCAGGAAGATTCAAAATAAGAGGAAAAGCTAAATAACATCTGCTACATTCGTACCCAACAATTTGATCTGTAATAATAATTAACAAGATAGGAAAAACACCACGAGCAACACACAAACTATATGTCTTAGATTGAGCACACGTGTTGGTATGAAACTACAGAAGATTTTTTGGGCTTCATCAACATAACAAAGAAATCTTACTCTAAAATTATCAGCCTTTTGATTGTTTGCATGTGATCATAAATGAAGTGTAAAGAAAGTGTAAATATAGTAAAGTGGAGCGTGGCAGGAACCTTTGAAGAGCTGTGCAAGGAAGTGCCTCAAATAGCTAAGATGCTAAATCAGCCTCATTGAAGAGGCTGGTGGCAGTGTTAATATAATAGGGACACTTATGCTTCGAGTTTTCCTAAAGGAAATGTGTGGCTGAGCCGAAGGCCACATGGTTGTGATGATGTTACTCAACAGAAGGGGCATGCCAAATATTATGATTGCAGCTAACTTTTGAGAATTATCAACAAGTCATGTCCTTTCCCAAGTGAGTTGCATACAAATATAAGAATGGAATCTCGTTTTTTTTTCTTTTTTGTTCTTATGAATAAAGCAGGCTCGTACTCAGCTAATAATGTACTTATAAGTGGAATTTTCCGATCAATGTAAAAAACATGTGTAAAACCACATATAGAGATGTAAACTCACAGAATCCACACGAGGAATCTTATGATGAGTGAACCACCGAAGTACTTGCTCCCTAAATGTTTTTCCAACATCAATCAATATATACTTGTGTTCACCATCTCCATTGCAGTAATCAATAAGAAGAGACGTGTTGCATCTGTAAAGATAGAAATGATGATGAGTTTCAAACTAGCAAATGCTAACTTAAAAGTATTTATAACGAAAAATGCAGGAACATAAAGAATTAGGATTTAAATTTGTACGGAATAAGCAGATGCAGAAACACCTAAGAAAGTAGATAGGCTAGAGTTCTGTGAGCATGTGGTAAGTGGAGACTTTCTTTAAACTCAAAAGCCATGGGAAAGTAAAAGGCAACCCAGTACAACACTTGTGTGGCTCTTAAAGCCAAAAGAGAAAAGAAAACTAAAACATATTTAGTAGATTTTCTGTTTGGTTTGCCAGATATAAGATTGATATAAAGGCAGGATTATTAATAATAATAGTTCATGATCAGACCACATTTGTGAAGTTGTCAAGAATTTCATTTTAATCGTAACATCTTCTTTTTTTCATTTGTATCCTTTGAGTAACATATGAAAAATTAGATCCAATGCCCCTATAAACAAGTCCTTAAAATAAACAATAATATCCCCTCGCAATCATCTTGTGCCCCGGGGATTCACATTGCATTAGAGGTAGTGCCGGGTTAGAATTGCTGCAACTCGTGATTTTGGTTTAGTTTCATAGATTCTACTTCCTTAACATCAGTTATACTTCTCAAAACATCAAAATCCAACAACATCAGACAACCAGGTTTTTCATATGAATCCAACTCTGCTTCATATGAAACTAAAGTAAAGATTAACTAACATCAAACTAAATTACCAGCAATAAACAAAACAGATGCTGATTCTTAATCAAATTAACAATGCAAAAAAGAAAATATAGATCCAGTAATTCAATAGATCTGCAAATTAAATTGAGCAAAATAAAATAAGAAGTTGAAAACCTAAAAAATGAATAGAATGGAGAGAAAAAGAAACCTGTAATTAGGATTAAGTTCAGGTGGGATTGAAAGTGATTGAGAACAAACAGCGCAAGGTGGATTTGAAGGTTGAATCAAACACATACAATTTGGAACCGCACTTGAACAACCAGTCCCCAGAAATATCAATGAACTATGATGATCATTATCAATTTCGAATGAATTTCCGTTTTCTCTTGGAATCTCCATTTTTATGCCTTAAAAAGGTTTGGATCGTTTTCAGTCTGGACTGGAGGTATAAAAATGGAGAAAACGAACGATCCGAATATTAAAATTGGTATTTATAATAAAGTGGTTCTGACACGTGGAATATTCAACGGTTTATTCAGTTGTCGATCTTTAAACGTGAGTGAGAATTATGGACGGTTTGTTATTTCGGGTGTTGCTATGGCTTTAGGTTTAGCGGCACCACCTGTGCCTTTGAGTTCGATGGTCGAGTAAAATAAATGTAGAGGGCTATTAATGAGAGGCAAATACCTTGTTTGTTTGCAGCTGACTCGGCTTCTGAGTTTGAATCAACTACTAACTCGCATCGAGTCAGCAGTCGGATCGTTTATTTTTCATTTTGAGTCAGATTTAACTCGACCTCTGACTCAGATATAACTCCGGGTTCGGATCCGTTTGAGTCTAGTAACAAAATATCCTTGACTCATGGGACCAAACTCCTGATTCACAAATTTTTGAGTCAGATTTGACTCAAACCAAACATATCGAGTCAAATCCAGATGAATCGGGTGATTTTACTCGGATCCAGACGACTCATATGAGTCATGAGTAAACAAACATGGTAAAAGTTACGCTATTCACCCTGTTCCTTCTCATTCAATTTTTTAGGTATATTTTTTTTTTTTAGGCATGGAAAAACAGCAAGAACAACGTAGGAAGCTATTACACGTGGGTATCTAGTACCACAGAGTCATTCATAGAATTTGTGGTATACTTTGTTTTCGTGGTAGCATTTAAATGATGTAAAAAATGCAGATTTCTTATTTTGTTGTTGTGAAAGGTGCAATTTTTATCTTTGGTGGCCGTGAAAATAACCATTTTCACAATCTTTTTCTAAAAAAACATTATTTTATCTCTTTAATATAATAATACTCAAACAGATACATGTGCAATCAAACAATGCAGCTTGTATTCAACTTCATGCTCATGCCTTCATCATAAGTACTATGCAGAGTTAAACATAATATGGCTCTAATCATAAGTCCTGGAATTTTCTCTTTCCAAACTTTAATTTTTTTTTTTTTTTTGAAAGTTGGAATTTATTCAAAAGCAACCGAACTTACATATTTGGAATATCATAATGGGTCTTATCTCCTAAGATCCTAAGAGGTAAGGACTGTGGTCGGGTGATATCCGCTTTTTGTTTAGAGGACTTTCTCGGTTTTTCCACGCTTAGCTTACATAACCTACATAGAAACATGTTAGACAACGTAATTAAGAACTTCTCTAGCTTGTTGGTGATATGAGATCGCCTGGTTGTAGGACACATTTGGCTTCTTCTTGATTTCGTTATCAGCTGCTTGTTGGAGATGCGGTAAAACACTCTACTTTGAGAGTGGTAGAAGGCGAAGGCTAAGGGCTATTAGCGCTTCTTGAAAGACTACCCATAAGAGAAGCCCATAATTTTTTGATTGCAACAAGCCTGAGATTTTGTCATCCCTAGTTGGCAAACGAAGTACCGCCACGGAGATAACCAACCCCAATTTCTCGCAATCGTCATCCCTAGTTAGTAAACAAAGTACCCAGGAGAAAGTTGTCGTGGAGAGAGGGATCACATGGTGCGAAGCCGAGGATGGTATATGCAGATTGTTGTGGAAGCAAGCTCGATGTAGAATCGTTTCGGAGTCGAATGGATCTTAAACCCGGGCAGAGTGAATCATTTCCGACCGTGTTCGATATTATCACCTAAATCTAGAATTTTTGGCAACTATTAGACACAGTTGCACACAAGATTACATTGACCTTTGCCCACATGTCTACGGACATCCTAACTAAAACACACTCAAAACAAATAAAATAATTAACCGTTCCTAGAGCTACTACTAGTCATAAACTCATTATTTGAGTACAATTATTTATTAAAACAAAGAAACATGATTCCCCACATTGAGAAGTTTTGTGCAGACTGACATCTTTTTCCTTATCCCATTTGCAATGAACAGATTTTGTCCCCTCCATTATTAAACCATATATTATTACCTTTGTACCCTTGGGCTCTTGTGAACTAATTTTCATTGTGCCCCTGCTTTTTATCCACCAGAAATCGTGACAAGAAGTTGTACGGAATCGGTTTGACATAACAGACCTTATGCAGCGATTTACGAGGTGATTTTTTACGATGATTTTTCCGTTAAAATCTGCTTCGCAGATGTCGAAGAGTTTAAGGCAAAAAAATATGTATTGATAAGGATTTCTTCCATTCATTAAGGATCATAGTCGTAGAACAATATCTAACCCGATTCAACCAGCCCACTAGGTCACCGGTTGTAGTTTCCTTCATATCTTCCATTACATAGATTTCTTTGGGAAATCTATTGTTGTTAGGATCGATGAAATCAGTCTTTGATAGGGGGTCTGATTTTTGAGTTGTAATTGGGGCTATCCCCATTTGAAACATCCAGGTTGATATATATATTGTTTTGTTCTTTCTGGTTATTTCTTTGTTTGATTTTTGCAACTCATGATTCAGATTTCCGATGGGTTTGATTGGGTTGAATGACAAAAACATTGGTGGAGGTTTATCAGATGGTGGAGGAGGACATACCAGAGGTTTATTTCCCATGAGAAAAACTATGTTGATTGAACCCTGAGTTAAGACTTGTTCCAAAGTTTTCACCTGTAATTCTTCATTCCAGGTGTAGAGAAGCTTTACCAGATGTTGCTCTGACGCTGAAAGTAAATCATATTAGCCCAACCCTGCAAAAAAGCATCAATTGGAGAAGCAAATTCCATGGTGATTCTGAAACCGAAGATCTTTCTTTCTCAGAACTTCCAAATCAAGCAAACAGTCATTTTTCTTCCTAATCAAACTTTAATAAACAAATCTCAGATCGCAACTAATTTTATCTGTTTTAACTTAAAAGCCCTGATCAAATATGATTATTGATAGATGATTAAGAGTAAACAAAAAACCTTTGGCGATGAAGATGGAGGTTTGTTTAGGCGGATCGGTTGAAACTCTAACACTCTCAAAGAACCCGAGTTGCAGAGCAAAACTCGGAAGAGAAAGAGAGCAAAAAAACGCTAGAACCTCTCGAGAGAATGGTGTTAATTGTGATATATCTGATGTGTATCTTTTTGTATTTCTAGTGTACTATATACAGGAGATGTATTCTGATTAAGTTTAAAAGACACAGGTGGTCAATTTTTATATTTATTAATTGGTAAAATGCTCAAATATGTTTTCCTGTAAAATGTTTGTATTTCTAGTGTACTATATACAGGAGATGTTTTCTGATTAAGTTATATAGCCAAAAGGATATAACAAATGGTTATGCAGTCACTCACTAGAAGGATACAACAAATGGTTGTCTTCATGCTTGAGTATGTAGTCACTCGTTCAGAGCCGGCCCTGCCGTATAAGCGGGGTAAGAAAAGCTTGAGGACACACAAAGAAGGAGGCCACAAAAATGAAAATTTCCAAATGATTGAAAAAGGACATTTTGTAAAACTTATACTAGTCATGGGGCAAAATGAAAGAAATGGACTTTAAAGGGGCCTCTAATAAAAGTATAGATTTGTGAGGGACCAAAAGAGAATTAACATTTTGCTATTTATAAGCGTTTTGTTTAACAAGGGAAGGGGCCACCAATTTTTTTTTTTGGCTTTTGGCCTCCAGAAACGCAGGACCGGGCCTGCACTCGTTGATCGCTAATTAAGACCACTTTCCGATTCAAATAAAGCAAATAAAAAGCTTACTAATTAGGACAATAAATCGATCAAAAAAAGCCAACAATAGATAAAAGGATTAAGACAACGATATTAAACATAGTTATCAGTTATATAACGAAGATTAAAAAAATAAAAAAACTTTAGCCTAATGTGCCGAATACTTACTTATACTTTACCGTATAATAAATTACGTTAATTCAATTATGATTCGTGATCTTACTTTGTGTTTGACTCAATTAATGAATATATCATAGCTACCTACAATGTGCCTATTTGGGTGTATCATGGATCTGCCCATGCATTAATGGTTGCTTTGGGTTCTTTCTTTCCACCAACCTAAGCTTACTTTATCAGTATGTTACACAAATATAGAAGTTAAAATGACTCCTTTTATACTCACTTGAAAGCACTAACTGTTAGAGCATTGCTTGGTCAAACTCGCAAGCGTTGCTATCTCAAGCTTGTTTGTTAAGTTTAGATGATCAAAACTATATACTTGATTTTTGATCTACTTATAGATATGTCTTGGATTAGGATAGAAGTGTGTAGTTGAGCTTTAGACTTCATGGCGTTCACCTATTGAAGAAGAAGATCTGCTGAAGAGCTAGGAGAAACTTAATCAACAAAAGGTATGTGGAGACTAAAACTTATCTATCACTCACAAGTTTATTTTATTTTATCTTCTAATGAGACTAAGTCGTATAGCTATATAGACTTTTAAAATATATACATTTGATAATTGAAAAGAAAAGCTACACAAATACACCACAATCTTTAAATTATCCATTTATAAGTCCTCTTACCGAAAGTGATTGTCTATGGACAAAGTCGAGACAATACTACAAATCGGTATTCACACTTTGTGTGATTTTTCTATGGATACGGGATCGAGACAATACGACTATCAAAGTGTGATTACTTGATATAATTTCGGACTTAACCAAACTCTATAGGATCACTATCAAGTAAAGCGGAGTTAACATTTGTGTATTTTACTTATAATTATAATAAACAACTATAATTGCGGAAATAAAATAAGTAAAAGACACATCAAGATTTTGTTAACGAGGAAACCGCAAATGCAGAAAAACCTCGGGACCTAATCCAGAATTGAACACTCTTAGAATTAAGACGATATACAAAATTTAAACCAACTTCGTATAGTTGAGACCAAGCAACTACCCCGGGACTTAACCAAACTCTTAGAAGGCTATTATTGGGGCGTCACATTCCATTAGAGGGGCGTCACCTAATAGGACAAAGACGGGTCACCCGTAAGTAATTTAAAAAATCCCTTATCTCAAATAATTGTGTAATGACTAAACAACCCTTGTTTGTCTTTAGTTTAATTAATTATATCTAGCTACGTCCTAAATTACGTCTGGAAAATCAACTAAACCTAGGCGTAAAATTGGAATTACGCCTAGAAATCAACTGAACCTAGGCGTAAAATTGGAATTACGCCTGGAAAACAACTAAACCTAGGCGTAAAATTGGAATTACGCCTGGAATCAACTAAACCTAGGCGTAAAATTGGAATTACGCCTGGAAATCAACTAAACCTAGGCGTAAATTGGAATTACACCTGGAAATCAACTAAACCTAGACGTAAACGACATGCAAATCAAAGTTTACGCTTGAATTGAACTAAACCTAGGCGTAAGTTCTTCAAAAACTAAATTACGATTGAAGCGTAACACTAGCAGAAAGTAAATAAAATCCTAATTTTACTTCGATTTCATTCGATTTAAGCACAAAAACGGGTACAAAAAGATGGGTTTGTTTGATTATTACCTTACATACACCATGGGTTGTTGTTGAGGAGTTTGAAAACATGATTCTTCAATTGATTGAATCGGTGGAATGAGTTGAGGATGAAGTTGAGGTTGATTGAGTTGTTGATTACCATCACTAGGATCAGTTTGCTTCTTCCTCATCTATTTTTAGTAGTTTTAATTGAAGGGTAATTTTGACAAATTGCTATGGAATCAAAATATCCCTTAACCAGATTTTTGGTCACCAAATATCCAAGTGAAGCACCTATAATGGAGTGTGACGCCCCAATAATAGCCTTCATACTACAAATCGGTATTCACACTTTGTGTGATTTTTCTATGGATACGGGATCGAGACAATACGACTATCAAAGTGTGATTACTTGATAATAAGTTCGGACTTAACCAAACTCTATAGGATCACTATCAAGTAAAGCGGAGTTAACATTTGTGTATTTTACTTATAATTATAATAAGCAACTATAATTGCGGAAATAAAATAAGTAAAAGACACATCAAGATTTTGTTAACGAGGAAACCGCAAATTCAGAAAAACCCCGGGACCTAATCCAGAATTGAACACTCTTAGAATTAAGCCGATATATAAAATTTAAACCAACTTCGTATAGTTGAGACTAAGCAACTACCCCTAGTTCACTTAGTTTCCTTAGTATCCCTGCGCTTTTGACTTAGATGAGTGCACATGCAGGAACAATTCATTTAGATCGTATTCCAAACAGTAAAGGAACAACAAATCTGTTTGGTAACAACTTTCTTGTTTTAAGATAAAATATCTCAAGTCATATGCAAAAGATCTTCCGTTTAAGCTAATAAACTCTTTTGACTGGTTATATCAATCCAATCTCTATTACCGAAGTAATAAGAACGACTAAGGTTCTTAAACTTCAGAGACAGGGAGAATGCACTCAACTAAGAAATGATATACTAAATAATTAAGGTCTACAATGCACTGACAACAAGAGATACAATTACCCAAGATATGCAAGATTAAAGATACAATTCTAGAAAGTAATCTAATGTCTAGATAATTATCAAACCACAATAACATATTCATGGATTTATCACCAGCAAATTGATTACGCCCAATACCGACACAACATACATCAGAGAATATAATAAAACGAAAAATTTTAACTTGATGGTGGATGAAATCTTGCAATATGTTCGGGGTTGTGCTAATCGAACTTATATTAACATAAAGGTGCAGTAAATTAAGAAAATTATTATGAAAAAGCGAGATGAAAATCCTAATTTTGAAAATTCTAAAAATTAATTTTGAAATATGATTATAGAGGAATGCCGTGTTTGCATATCTTCCTTATGCTCCATTATTGAGATTTCTAAGAGCATGTGCATCCAGAACTCTGTCGCGCATCTCTACATCACCATCCACTATTTGGTTTGCAGTATATATCATAAAATCAACACGAGAAATCTCAGTGGGAATCAAAGATGCGATTTCAAAAGGTTGGAAGATTGGGTTGTTATGCATGTGGTTTGATTGATGAGGATCGATAGTTTCAGAATCCTCAAATTCAGGCTCTGTATCTCTCAGACTCTTCTCCTTGTGATATTTCGTTTGGCTCGGAAGATGAAGATAAGGTTCTATTCTTCTTCTTCCAAGGCAACCATTAGTGAAAAAGTGAGGGTCTAACAACCACACACCCAATATTTTTCTTAGCAATCTGTATGGACTAACTCCAATATACTTTCAAGAGAATCAACTAGACAGTCATACTCAATCTTAAGAAAAGTATATCAAAGAGTTATATCTCAATCTCTCAATTCAATCCGACAATCCGCACTCAAACAAATAATAATTTGCGAGCTCGATTGAATATGAGAGAGATAACTTGAACGTACCAAAGACCAATGTTCAAGGATAAATCAACTTCAATCAACAACCAAATGTTGGATTTAATAATTCATCGATTCAACGCACAACCTGTGATATCTCAATTATATTACAAAATATAATCCGGAAAAGAAATAACACAGACACCAGAAGTTTTGTTAACGAGGAAACCGCAAATGCAGAAAAACCCCGGGACCTAGTCCAGATTGAACACCATACTGTATTAAGCCGCTACAGACACTAGCCTAGATACTACAAACTAACTTCGGTCTGGACTATAGTTGAACCCCAATTAATCTCAAGACAATCTTACGATTGTACTTAATCATGATAGAAACAGCAAGATCAGATCACGCAACTACAGATAAAATAGTTGGGGTCTGGCTTAACAATCCCAATGGAGTCTTTAAGTCGTTAACTTACAAGGTTTCGTGAAAAACCTAAAGTTAAAGGAGAATCAACTCTTGCTTACACAACTAGTATCACACATGAGATGTGGGGGGTAGGTTTCCCAGTTGCTAGAGTTCTCCTTATATAGTTTCCAAATCAGGGTTTGCAATCTAAGTTACCTTGGTAACAAAGCATTCAATATTCACCGTCGGATGAAAACCTGATTAGATTCAAGCTAATATATTTCAACCGTTAGATTGAACTTAGCTTGTTATACACAAATGAAATGTAACTTCATTTAGGTTTGAATAACCGTACCTAAATGTGTACACTTAGTTGGTTTAACAATAGTTAACCAATGGTTAGCCATATGAGCAATTTCATATCAACCTTATTCACAACTAGTTCAAATGACTCAAGTGAACTAGTTAGAGAGTTGTTCAATTGCTTAGATCTCATAGAAGTATACAAGACACAATTGAAGCAAAATCAATTTTGATTCACTCGAATCAATTCATGAACATTATAGCCACAGTTTGCAAAGATTGCATTCCTTATTATATAAATGTTTTAGCTCATGAACAAACCGATTTTTATAAAGTAACCTACCTAAGTATGTGAACAGGTACGCGTACTTAAGTAACCGGATTGAGTTTGTTATTAACTTCCAAACTCCAGCAGAAATTCACGGACGTGAACTTTCCGCCAGTACGAGTACGGGTACACATACTTTGGGTTCCCGGTTTTGGACTTTTACACAAATGTGAAAACACACTATGTTTATATCCAAATATGGTTACATGTTCTAAACTCTCATTTCAATTATTGAAACTTTCTTAGAGGATGTTATATAGTTGTTATTCACAAACTATTTTTCATCAAAGAGATTTTCAAGTTATTAAAATAATTAACATGACTTTCGTCACTGTAGTTGCAGGAAATCCTACACTACACCCCTTACAATATTCCACACAACTAAGGCATTTTTAAGATTTCCTAACAATGATTTTATTGATTATTTCCTTGAAGATTCACAAGATAAAATAGAAAAGAGTTAAAGAAATTACAATCACCACCAACTTTCTCTCTCCTAATGACTTGTCTAACACTCTGAAAAGAATCCCCCCAACAACAGACTTATTCGACTCTTTATATAGGGTAGTATACAATGGATGACAGCTAAGTTGTCCTTTATTTTCGGAAACGACTTGCGACGCCCTCGCAAGCGTACAAGTATACAATCTCGCAACTCTCCTAACTTCGCTAGATCTTCACACTTTTCTTATGTTTTGGCTGTCATCATTCATTGCGTCATTAATGCTATTCTTCTGCGATACCCTCGCAATTTCATTATTTATTAATCTCGCGAGGTATTGTTGTTGCGATATTCTGATCCTACATCTTGCCTCTTCTCATGCCTTCTCTTCGAAGGAAAGAATGTCATGAGAACCAATATTTTGAAATGCCGCAACTGTTCATCTTTATCTGTTTCAATCCCGTACTTTTACACGGATTTTATTACAGATGTTTCTTCTTCCACTCTTTTCTTGACACGTCTCTTTCAACCGTTTATTCTTGACCATTCACGTCCCGTCTCGCATTAAATGCATTTGTTTCTTCGAGGATTCCTCTCTCTATATATAGTTTTCTCACCCTTCTCTTCTTCTCTTTTATCTTCCCTCTGCAACTTTTCTTCAACTCTCTTCCTCCGCAATTTGCGCTTCTGCTACTGTAAATCTTCCTTTTCTTCTTTCTCTCGATCTTCAATTCTCTAATCATTCCCATATTATAAGAATGGCTCCTTAAGTCGTAAATATGAAAACCTTTTGATGAAACTCAAAAGAAATTACAAGATAAGGGTTTCACCTTATCTACTATTCCCAATCAAGAATCTTCATCTATTCTTTACGAAAAGTTGTTTACTGATCATCGGTGTGATGATCGAGGAAAATCATAATCTCGCTAGGTCAAATCCTGCAGGTCTTCCCATTCCTCCGTACGATCCCGAACTGCCCTTGTTCTATGAAATTCTTGCTCATGAGAAATTCTCGCGAGCTATTTACCAATTAAGTGGTGATTGCATCCGTCTAATGCTTGACTTCGCCCATCGCGGTGCTGGTAAGGGATCTTTATATCCTGATAACGTTAAAGATCCTAACTTCGCAAGTTTAGAAATAGTTGCCACGAAATACACTGTAGAAAACTTCTTTGAAAATTATGAAGTAATAAACATGAAAAATGATAAATCTCGCTGGGGTGCCCGATTGAAACGAAAAGAGAACGTTTCCGACGATAAGATACTCATGCTAGATATTGACTGGCATTCTGGCAAGAACAACGTTCCTCGATATTCTAAAGATGAAAGGTGGTATGTCTTTCCACTATTTTTGAGCGGACCTTACATTTCTGGTTCCAATATACTCCCTGCGAATCTCGCAAATTATCAGCCTTGGGTATTTAATTGGCCCGAAAAGGCAAAAGAGGTATACTTCCTAATTTTTACTTATTTTACAATCTTCACTCCTTTTTATATCTAATCTTGCGATTTTTTACAGATCGCCAAATTAAGAAAGAGCTACAAAAAAATCCAAAAGCGAGTACTCTGGCGATACTTCGTTCAATCACGGATGAAGTAAGAAATATTTTCCCTTATTATTTTTAACAATATTGTTGCCTCTGTTTTTTATCTTCATTCGTGTGCGAAGGTTGGCGTTGAAGAAATTGACATTCCTGAAACTGCAAAGGCTAAAGGCAAGAATAAAATCACTCTTCGCAAGAATAAATCTTCTGCTCCATCTTCTAAAAAACGGAAAATCCATCCCTCTTCTCATTCTAGTTCCCAAACCAGCGAGAATTCTGATGAAGATGAAAATGAGGTTGATACGTCTTTTGCAAAGGAGAATCATTCGGTCGAATCTGCTATGGCGCAATTGTCTAGTGTCTTCTCTGATTATATGCAAGGATTGGGAGATGATCGTTTATCTGCTACTTGTGAAGCTCTCGCAAATATTTGCGATGCCCCTGCTAGTGGATAATGATTCTTTTCGTGGAGTTTCTCGAACAATGACTCCCAGTTTCTTAAATGCACTCAGTGCCTTGGTATGTTCATATTTCTTTATTTCTTCATGATTTCGATTATAAACCTTATCTTAACAATTCCTTTATTTTCCTTTATAGTCTGGGAGAGCTTCTTTTGTCGTTGCCTCAGATCTTGAGAAGAGGCGTAACAATCTTGAAAAGAAAATCTTCAACTTAAGGAGAAGAACAAAGAATTAGAAGTTGAAGTTGCGACATCTCGCAAGAAGGATGAAAAAATTCAACAGTTGGAAGTTGAGTCTTCTTCCAGAAGGACAAAATATCTACTCTTCAAAGCGCTAATCAAAGAACTTTATGGTATAAGACCTTCTCTTTTCTTCATTTCTACTTTGTCATTTATTTTTCTTGCCTGACTTATCATTTTCGCAGACATTTATAATCTTTTCGACGAAGCCATCCTTCTCCATTCATTCCCCGAACCTATGGATGATGATA